>JXCR01098678.1:44799-135033 GCA_002079205.1 Phalaenopsis hybrid cultivar | reverse complement strand
TTTAGAATTAAAAATTGGCATAAAAAGCCATTAATTTTTAGTTGACAAGCTAAGGGGTTGTTTATGATCATGTTCGAATTTTCTTAAATTATTTATTTTGACTATAATTTTATTTAAAATATAATATGTATGATATGTTATAGCATATTAAAAAATAAAAACACTTAAAATCATTTTTAGATGCTTTATATTTTTTTTTAAATAAGCAAATTTATTTTTTAAAACAAAAAACAAAAAAAAACTTGCAAGAAATGCATAAAGAAAATTTTTATTAAACTAAAAAAAAAAACAAACAATGTGATCCCAAACAAGCTCTTATAGCTTAAACATTAACAATACTTATACATATTTAAAATAAAAAAAGTAATTTGTGTTAGCATATCCTAATCAAAGTTTTGTGAGAATGATATCAAAATTATAAATTTATTTTAAAATGATTATAATATGTAAACACACTTAAATTTTATGTCACGTGATTGTTTAAATCAACTCATAATTTAAGTTATCTAATCCTAATTATATAATTGAGTGTTAACAAATGATACATTTGATCAAGCATGAATCTAAATACATTCTGGAAAAAAAAAAAACTTTTAATTTCAAGTTCATAAATATCAAGTTCTAATTCAGCAAGCATATAGATAGACTGTACATCTAAACAACAAGCTCTTTCTAATTTGAATCTAAGTAAACAAATCAAGCTCTTAAAGAATAACTAGAAGCTTCATTGGATAAACTGAACTGTTAAACAACATCTAATTTTGGCATGTTTATAGTCAAATTAGCAGGCTGACATGAGAAATCCAATGAGACAAAATCATTTGATTTTGAAATTACTAGGGCACTTAGATACTAAAAGAAAAGAATGATACCTTGTCAAAGATATTGCCACTGATCTTCTTGTGAAATAATTTAGGATTTTGGCTAAATTTATCAAACTTTTATTCTAAAAATTCCATAAATAATATCCCATTTTTAACATGAAGTCAACTCTATACTATTAAATAAAATTTGAACTAGCGACTGTTGCAGTCCAACTGCGTTCATACCTTTATTGTAGCCCATTTATTATTTTCAAGCTGTTATTGCTTGATCACTACAATTCACTTAATAGTCACTACGAAAAAACACCTTGTGATTGGTTGAATTATGAGCTAAATTTTTTTGTTGTTATTTTGTTGGCTGGTAATATATTTGAATGGCAGGGACTAAAATAGCAGTTGAAATGTCGACTGAATTATTAGACAATTAGATGAATTGACTCGAAGCTGGCTGACTAATAACTGCATTCAACTGGCAATGTTAATCAACTTAAATTTCAGTAGGTACCATTATTTATATTGAGTACACACCCGTGAGCACTTATTTTTCTAACTTCCTTTCTACATTTTTTTCTTGATCTGACACTTCTCCAACTTCGGCACGCAGGTGCTCGGGTTGCCTTACTTGGCCACTATTTAGGCAAGGAATCCCAAGCATACCCCGCAATTCTTATGTATTTACATATCGTTCAACTAATTGTGATTTTTGTGACTTTTATGCTATTTAGAGTTTGGAAATTTACAAACCTAATAACAATTCTTTTGCATTTACATATCTCACACCTAAATTTCACCTAAATGTAAATTTTGTGAATTTTAGCTTATTTGGGGTTGAATTATTTACATATCTCGCACACAATTCCTCTTTATTTACACATCTCACACCTAAACTTCTATATTAACATACATAGCATTTTTTTGCTTTAAACCAATGTATAAAAAGGTGTATTCACTAATTTCAAAAAGGGTTTAAGGTTGTTATTTTGTATGTGATATTAAAGCTTTGAGTGCTATTGTTGTGAAAAACGGCAGCTATAAAGGGAAAAATGGAACGCATAAAAATGTATACAGAAAAACACCAGAGCGACTCATAGATTTAAGTAGTTCGACAAATTTGCATACGTCCACGGAGATGTACAAGATTTTATTTCTTTGAGGAATTACACTGTCAAGCGACTCAACGTTTACAAGAAAATCTCTATTTTCTTCTCTCCCTTCCTCTCTCTCTCTCTCTCTTCTTCTCTTTCTCTTAGCTCTCAAGATGACTTGGCTTGACCTTGCTTGGTTTGACTTCTCCTTTAAGCCAAAATAGGTTATTTATAGAAACCATGAGAGCGGTAGGTGGGAGGTAGGTGAGCGGTAGGTGAGATTCTTAATTAATTTTTGGTGGACCAGGTCTCCATATTACCCAACAGCTATGTGTGTAAATTTGAAAGTTTAATGATGTTTAGAAAAGAATGCTTGATTTTCTTTATGTTTTTGAACATGTTTATGGATAAAATTGCACATTAAAGATGAGTATTTTTATGTTTTTTTATAGGTACAATAGGTAATATAACTGGAGCAAAGTGGAGAAGAATTGGAGCGAGGTGGAGGTGACTTTGAGCTTTGGAGGAACCAGGCGATTGGTGCCTTATCGTCAGCTTTCTTCAAAGCCTAGGCGTAAGTCCCCCTTGAGAGACAGAGAAGCTGGCTTCTAGGCGCCAACCATGTGAGGCCAATGCAGCACTACCAAGCGCCTTGACACTAAATTTTTGGGCACCTTGGCGCCTGATTTTTGGACGCTTAGGCGTCACTACCAAAATTGACAAACAAAGAGCCTGGAGCATAGATGCCAGCCCACTAGCGCCTAAGTGCCTGATACTATCACAACAATTTTCAGTAGTTCGTCAACATGTCGTGGGGAGTTGTGCAGCCCGATATAGGGACCATTTAGAGAACGAGAAAGAGTTTTTTCATTGCTAGTAAAAGTTTATAATGAGTGCTTTCTTGTAGGATAGAGTAGAGAGCATTTTGTGAGGGTTTTGGTGAGATTTTCAAGTGTAAAGTGAGAAGAGGTTTGAGGAAATTAACAAGGGGACTTGAAGATCCTTAGGGGAAGCATTCTCAGTACTTTGAAGAGAGGGGAAAGCTAAGTATTGTGTACTTTTGTATTTCTATTTCTGTAAATGCAATTCTTTAGCGGATTTACTTATTTTCAAAGTTTTTTTGTGGTGCCTTAACAATGGTTTCTATGTAGTTTTCTTACCTTTACCATGTGAAGATTGAGTAGGTTATGTAGGAATGCAACATGTATTTAAAATTGGTTTTTAGTTTTAAATGTGATGAATAATCTTCTGAATTTCATTTCATTTTTATTTTTTCTAAGTGATTAGTTAAATAATTTTATGATCCGTAATTACACAGGAGAGCTATGGTAGAACACTCAAGTTATTCACATTGATCTATGGGGTATGGTGCAAATAATTTATAGAAAGAAGCAAGTGTTAGGGATATAATCTTAAATGGGTTCAAGTTGGGATTTAAGGAATTAAAAATAATTCAACCAAACTTTTTTAAGCAGTTGGAAGAGAGTAAAAAGAGAGTTGATCCTATTTTTCCTTAGCTACATTCATAATTGACACTTTACATTTTCTACACAATCACTTAAATCATTGCAAGGGAAGGTAGCATTATAACTTGATATTGGAGTTAATCATTAAACTAGATTGCAATTCACTAGGAGTAGTTTGTAGAACCTTAATTTAATTCCACTTCTAGGTTAAGAACTATTCATAGAAGACCAAAACTTCTTTTAAATCAAATTACCTCTCTCCTTGTGGGATTGATATTCCAAGCTCAAAATCCAATATTACTGATATGACAAGTTCACTTATGTGAGACCCTTGCACTTAGAATTAGGGCGCATCAAGTATTTTAGCACAGTTGCAGGGTGTATCATATAGGCATAAGACGTGTAAATACATAATTGCTTTATTTTAGGTGTAATATTAAAATTTCAAGAAATACATAAGTAAATATGAAATTTTAGGTGCGAAAATGTAAATGTTTAAGAATTTTGTTTTATGTTGCGGTTGCCTCTTTTTTTTGTTTAAGCTTAAGAAGATTTTTAAAAATATATCTCAATTCCTACCTGTTTTCCCATCTAACCCATAAACATCAATTATTACACTCATGCCAGATTAGCTATGCATGGGAATGAGTTTTTAGCGATGCATGCGTAGCCCCTCACTTAGGTTAGCAAGCAGAAATTACATTGTGAACTTCAAATTCACTCTTGCAATTGATATCCTAAAGGTACACCCACCAATCCCCAGCGAAAACCTTCTGCACATTTTCTCTCTCTTCTGCTCGGAGTCTATCCTCTTAGAAAGTTGTGTTGGTTTTTTGATCTCGTCGATTAATGTCAATGCGTGTGGTGTGCCTGCCCAGTACACTACACCTATAGGGAGCCCATTTTTTGACCTCATTTTTGGTTGACGTCTAGCCTTTCTTCCTTAGGAGCCTAGGATCTAGCCATAGGATTTTCTTGTTGACTATTCCTAGAGGACTAGTGATAGTTCCCTCACTAATAGAAATTCCAAACCCTGCTCTGCTAATCTTGAAGTTCCACATGTTGTTTCTAAACTCTAGCACTTAGTAAGTGGAGCCATTATAGAGGAGCTCAAGGAGGGCTCCCCATAGGACTATCTAACCTTAGGATTGACCCTGGGTGATGTGGCTTGGTCTAGTACAGACACTTGCACTTCACACTTCCACGTGCATCCCTGATCCTTAACTTACACATGTCCAATTTGGCTCCCTTACCTCTTTGGAGACCCCAAACCCTTAATCCTTGACTAGGGTGGATAAGAATTTGCATCAAACCTCAACTTTACCCAATTATCCAATTTCGGCCTTTTAGCCCTAAACTTTCCCATAATTACAAAATTGCCCCTAGCATCCCAAAATTTCTAGGTTGATCGAAATCCCTCAATTTTGTTCAAAAATCATTTCAAATCATTCATGGCATCCAAATTACTCAAAACATCCAAAAATTTCCAAACTTCCGAAAAAGCACCCAAATTTATCAAAATTACCAAAATGCCCCTAATTGCCCAAAAAAATTCCAAATCCTCCTAAATCATTTCAAACATCCCTAAAACCAATTCTTGACCATCTATTGGATCTAATTTGACCAAACTCACCCATTTTGACCAAAATCCTCAAATTGCCTCTAAAGGCCTAAAGTCCCCAAATCACCCCAATTTGCCCCCAATTGATCTCAAATTTCCCCAATTTTGATTCTAAACTCAAATTCATTATGACCTAATCCAATTGAGACCATATTCTAGCCTAATTAAACTCAATTCTAAACTCCAAATCTAAGTCCAAGTGAATTACCTCAAATTGACTCGAAATCCAAAAATCCCCAAGTTGAGCTTCACGGTCAATCGAATGCCCCATATAGCAAGTTCCCATCAAATTTAACATAGCCAAATTCAAGCTCAGCTAATTCCAAATCAATTTGACTAGTCCATGGTCAATTTTAAAATTAAATCCACCATGTATGTTAAAAGCACATTCCATAAAATTGTAAAAGCTCAAATTGAGCCAACATGACAAAATTTTTAATCTTTCAAAATCGCACGACATCCAAAATCACTTTACCATCATACCAAATTTCCCCATGCATATATGGAAATTTACCAAAATTTGGCATGTGGGAATTTTCCATTTAAAATCCACAAAATTAATTTTTCTTTTGCATGAAACCTTCCCAAGCCCCCTTACATATCATGGAATGACCGACTGAGCCTTCCATGGGCATCCTAAAGTCAATTTTTGCCAAAAAAAGGGCATGAGGAGGTGACCAATCCCCTCCCCCTCCTTCACTTGGACATTCCTTCTCCATGAAACTATTAAAATCTTGCCTCATCCCAAAGCCATCCACATAAGATCACTCAAACGTTCCCTGGGGTTAGTCCAAGCACCCTCATAATCAAGGAACCAAACCCAACCCTTCGACAAAACGATTAGACCCAACCTAGCCTAAATTACCCAAACCTCAATTTCCCATTAAAATTCCACCTTAGAGCTACAATTGAACCAAACTGAATTGACTTCACAACCCCCCTAGCTCATCTGATCTTAAAGGTGACCTGACCTTAGCTGGTCAGCCACCACAGCCACTGAAAACACCTTGGCCAAGAAGCCCCGAATGGTCAAAACCCAAAATTAAACCCCCCTGAGTTGGCCAAACCCCATTATCCACTAGAGCACTTCTTCCTTCCACCTAAACAACTACCTTGCCTCTAGAGTCCCCTCTATAAATAAAACCACTCCCATGACCAAGAAGGAATATATACTCAAACCTTAACAAAACTCTAACTAAATTTCACCAAACCCTCTAACAGTCCAAAAAAATTAATACCCACCAATTCCTTGCCATAATTCCCATTATAAAACCCTAATTTCATTATTGAAATTCAAGGGTTTTCACGGTCATACCACAAAGTGTATCCAATCCATAAGATGCTTTACTCCTAAGCTTCACCGGAGCAAGGGAAGAAACTTCCCATTGAAACCACCATTAATTGAGCCCTCTGTCATAGAGCTAGATGAAACCCGAATCACCCTTCGATCAAGTTCATACCGAGACTCATTCTCAACTCAAGGTGACACTTGGAGGAGCTTCGTGAGGTCACAACAAACGTGAATAACCATTCTAATCGAAGCTACACCTCTTGGACCAAGGTATGGATCACTTCCCACAAAACCAAGCTCGGTTGGGGCTTTTATGAAGATAACCTTACTTCCATGTATGATCAACCATATAGATGTGTTCGTCTCAGTTAGATGCACGTGTAGGAACATACCGTATTAATTTGACTGAGAATCGAGGTAGAAATTAGGTTTAGAAAATGAGCGGTTCTCGGTTTAGGGCTATTTAAGACAATGACCAGGAGCCGTCCGACATCATGTGTATCAGACAAACGGATGAGATTGCGTCAGAAGAGAAGACGGTGTATGAACGTGCGGGCGCATGGCGGTTGAGTCAGCTGGCTGTGCCGAACCAGAACACGACGAGTCCCGCTTTGGAGACTCCTAGGATGGCGCGCTGGCTGAGCTGGATTAACAGAAAAATACAGATTTAAGCTTTATTTGATGCCTAAAACTTAGAAAATTCATTTCTTTAAATAGAAAAATCATAAAGATTAAAGAAAATACTCTGTTGTTTAGTGAATAGAGGAGAATAGAGTGAAACAAAGTTTAAATTTATTTGACTTATATTTTATCTTTAATTAATTATATAATCCCTGTAATCTTTTAATTTTGATTGAATAAATACTAACAATCATGCTTTTAGATTTTGGGGGTTTATTTCTGGTTTTTCCAAAGTCAGAGAATACCTCTAAGTGCAGAAGCCCTAATTTTCAAAATAAATCACCTCTGTTTATTAATAAATTTTTAAAATTAAAATATAAATTAGAAAATATTAAACTTATTTTTTATAGGTTTACTGTGACCAGAGGACACAAGGAAAAAATTAAATCAATTTTTAATTACTATAGTTAATTAAATCTAAAAAACTCACTAAAATTAAAATAAATAAAATATTAGTAAAATATAAACAAAAAACTTCCCACGTTGTAAAAAATAGTAACATTAACCCTCTGTAAAAATTTGAAATCATTTTAAATTAATTTACCCTCTAAACTTGATTTTCTAAGCTAAGTTTGATATTTTCATTAAAATAACTATATAAATTAAATTAAAAGTCAAAAATTTATAGAAAGTGATTTTCTGAGTTTCTTGTGATTCAAGACACTTAAAAAAAAATTAAAATTAAAATAAGTATTTAATCTTTAAAGTATATTTTAAATTTTAAATAGTTAAAATAATTAAAAAATGATAAAAATAACTAAAATTGAAAAATGCTTCAAAATTTAACAATTGGTTTCCTAATCACTTGGGAGCAATTAAAATATTTTTTCTAATTTTCTAGATAAAGTTATAAATTTTTAAAGACTTAAAAAATGAGTTTTCCACAATTTTATACTAAAATAATTACAATAAATAAAATAAAAATCACAAAAATATGAAATTTCTTTCTTTGGATTCCTTGAACTTAGAGAAATTTAATTAAAATACAAAAATTAATTCTCAATATAAATAGTATTTTATATTTAATTAATATTCAAAATCAATAAATAAATCTAATAATTAAAATAAAACTCCAAAAATCATGAAAATTGGTCTTAGTGGTTATGTGGCTTATATGAACCTCTAAAAATTATCCTAAAAATAGATAATTTGTTTTGATTGATTAAATGAATTAACTTGGAAAAAATCCTCATTTTTGATAAAAATAATTAATTAAATTAAATCAAATTTTGAAAAATCATATTTTCTCCTCTAATATTTTATTTGACCCATGAGTATGGTACTATAAAATTTTAAAGTCATTTGAGTTATATTTAATAAGTTATGAACTGGAAACCCTAAAAGCTAAAAGGTAATTTTGAACTTTTATGTCTTAATTAAATTTTAGGTTGATTAAAGGGTAAATAGGTAATTTTGATCCTAATGAACTCTTTTGGATAATTGAAACATAAGGGATTAAATGGCAGAAACGAATACCTCATTTCTCTACAATAAGACCATAATTGTAATTTTCCCCAATTCTTATAATTAGGGAGTTAATTAAATTAAATGATTACAAGGTGAGGGGTTATATTTTGGAAGATGATAGTTCACAAATTTAAAACCCCTAATTAATGTTTGAGTGATATGATCATTGATGAGGATTAAAACACCATATAATTTGACATCCCTAAAAAGTCCTAAATTTATCCACATAAGGGTTTAGTAGTGAACTAGAGTTAATTTGAATTTGTTTAATGAGGTTTAGAAAATATAACTAATTACGAATATTTTGCTAACACTACAAGCCCATCCTTAATTGTAGGCATAAAATTCTTAATCACCTAATCTTACCCTCAAGGGTACCCTTGATTTAACTTTTATGTGAAACATTAAATGATTAATTAAGTACACCTCTCATGAGATAATTAAAACATCAAGTTTACTGAGCATAGGGGATTTTCTTCAGTCAAACCCTAAACTTAACTTCATATGATTTTTTGAACAATATATTAAGTTCAAACAAACTCGGAATGTTTCAAGGGATCTGAAGTGGTGTTAGGCTCCGAACACCTTTACGATCTTTTGGATATTTTTGGAGGACAAATGAGGATATTATACTTTGCTCAAGAAAATCATCCATTAAAACTTCTAAGGAGCTGTTAGGTTGCAACACAAAGCTCATTAAGATAGTTTAAACCTTCTTCCATGTTTTTCTTTTCTGCAATTCCATTTCTGCAAAACTATATATACATGTTGCCAAAGCTAATCTTGTAGTAGGAGCAATGAGAAGATGACATGTAAACTTTTATAGTTTTATTTAATTTATGTCATTTTACTTACCGCATTTTACTCCTGCTTTAAAACATTATCCATGCTTGGTTTTAACTTTACTTTACCTACAAAACAAAAACAAACTTTTCAAAACCAATCAACACCTTTTTCAAAATTAAACAAGATTTTCAAAACTAAAACAAAAATAATAATTTCATAACATGTCCTTTTAAATTTACAGGAGTCCCTCAGATGAGGTAACCCACTGTTGCTAATGAGATCTCTCCAATTTAAATGAGCATAATAACTCATTTAAGCTAAGTAACTTCAAAAGAAATTAGTGATATCGGAACGAGGGAACAGTGGGATCCTAACCAGTGTCACTCTAATCAACTTTAGCCCCCTAATATTTAAACTGAAACTTGATATTTATAAGTGTTATTTACTTGTAGTTTGTATGACTTCGATTTTATATATGAATTCTGAGTTTTGTTGNATCAATTAAAAATATTAAATGATCTCAAAATTCTTTGAAATTTTTATGGTGAGTTCTCTGATTTATAAATCAANTTCGATCTTAATTTACTTTCAATCTGGCCAATTCATTTATTAAAATATGTTGAGTTTTACAACTAAGGTGAAGATTACATCCAAGATTCAGGGAGGTCAAAACCCTTAGAAATTGGGTGCAAATAAATAGAGAAATAAAATTATCAGGCGTAGAATTAGAGATTTTAGAGTGACAAACTAAAATATCTAACTTAGTTCTATCGTTTAGGTGCTGAAGTGTAGATGTTAGCCCTGAGGCGAGGGGAACGTGGGAGCTCCGAAGTGAGAGTCGATATCCTCTCAGCCTAGCTGCAGATTCAATAAACAAGCGTAGGATTAGTCACTGATCTTTATGCCTGGAACAAAGGGTAAAGAATAGGTATGCTCCTATTTGACACAATACTATTTGAACTGATTCACTTTATCCATTCACTATAATTACTTGACAAGGAGATGGATGCTTTCTTATATATTGAATATCACATTAAAAACTTTATTAGTATAATTAGTTACTTAAGAGTTATTAAAATTACATATTTATTTCAATTGCCTATTAGCGACATATAAGAAATTTGAATTATATTGTTGTGATTAAGTATTGCTTTTCCAAAATCTTAGTTCATAGTTCTAATATTACTCCCTGTGGGATCGATATCTAGGACTCCATTAGAGCCCTATATTACTTGAGCGATACATATACTTGCGTTGATAAGTGAGACTTTACCATTATTGAATATTTTATATATACATATTTATTGAATTTATAACTGTTGTCAAGTTTTTGTTGTCGTTGCTGAGGAATTAAATCTTCTAGTAGCAGTATTAAATACTTGTATTTTTAAGCATATATAAAGTCGCTGTCAAATTTTTGGCGCCATTTTTGGGGAGTAAACAAGAATCATAATTAGAGTAATGGACAAATTAGGACTATTAGAAATTTTTTACTGGAATTGCAACTTCTTTTCATATTTAGTTAACTATTTTTCTGTGTACTGATTTAAAATTGTATGTGTAAATTCGGACTTGAAAATCATATACCCTACGATTCGGAATTAGAACGCACTGTTAGAAAAATTAGAAGACTGAGAAGAGAACTTAGAAAGTTTGATACAATGGAAAACAACGTGAACAATCAAGGAATAGGAAATGAACACCAACCCAGACCCCTATGAGATTATGCAAATCCTACAGTAGATGAAATTCACTTATCTATCCAAAATCCTGATGTAGCTGCTAATTCATTTGAGCTTAAACTTGCTATTATCAAGGAATAGAGAATGAACACCAACCTAGTCCCCTAAGAGATTATGCAAGTCCTACAGCAGATGAAATTCACTTATTCTATCTAAATTTTGTAAGCTGCTAGAGCTTAAACCTGCTATTATCCAAATGGTACAAAACAATCAATTCGGAGGTACACCAAATGACAGCTAATTCATTTGAGCTTAAACCTGTTATTATCCAAATGATACAAAATAATCAATTCAGAGGAACACCAAATGAAGATCTCATTTACACCTCACTAGTTTTTTAGAACTGTGTGCTACCTTTAAATATGACAGAGTTTCAAACAATGTTGTTAGACTTAGACTTTTTCCTTTTTCACTTAGGGATAAAGCTAAGATGTTTTTAGCACCAGAATCTATTAGAACTTGGGGAGAACTTTCACAGAAATTTCTATCCAAATATTTTCTTAGACTTATGCTTTTTCCTTTTTCACTGAGGGATAAGGCTAAGATGTGGTTAAATTTGTTAGTAGTCTTAGACTTTTTCCTTTTTCACTGAGGGATAAGGCTAAGATGTGGTTAAATTTGTTAGCAAAGTTAGACTTTTTCCTTTTTCACTTAGGGATAAGACTAAGATGTGGTTAAATTTGTTAGCACATGTTAGACTTTTTCCTTTTTCACTGAGGGATAAGTCTAAGATGTGGTTAAACTCGTTAGCACCTGGATCTATTAGAACTTGAGGAGAACTTTCACAGAAATTTCTATCTAAATATTTCCCTCCATCCAAAACTACTAGAACTTGGGGAGAACTTTCACAAAAATTTCTATCCAAATATTTCCCTCCATCCAAAACTATTAAGAACTTGGGGAGAACTTTCACAGAAATTTCTATCCAAATATTTCCCTCCATCCAAAACTGCTGAACTTAGAAATGACATAACATCAAACTTGGGGAGAACTGTTACAGAAATTTCTATCCAAATATTTCCCTCCATCCAAAACTGCTAGAGGGGAGAACTGTCACAGAAATTTCTATCCAAATATTTCCCTCCATCCAAAACTGCTAAACTAAAAATGACCTTTCACAGAAATTTCTATCCAAATATTTCCCTCCATCCAAAACTGCTAAACTTAGAAATGATATAACATCGTTTTGTCATATTGATGGAGAGTCGATATATGAAGCTTGGGAGAGATTTAAAGTTCTTCTTCATCGTTCTGTCAGATTGATGGAGAGTTAATATATGAAGCTTAGGAGAGATTTAAAGATCTTCTTAAATGCCCTCATCATTCGTTACCAGACTGGTTAATAATTCAAACCTTTTATAATGGATTAGTGATTAGATTGATGGAGAGTCAATATATGAAGCTTGAGAGAGATTTAAAGATCTTCTTAGGAAATACCTCATCATTCATTACCAGATTGGTTGATAATTCAAACTTTTTATAATGGATTAGTGGGATCGCTTAGATCGATTATAAATGCTGCTGCTGGTGGTTCTTTAATGTCAAAAGCTTTTGATGGGGCTTATTCGTTAAAATAAGAGATGGATACCAACAATTTTTAATGTCCCTCTGAAAGGGTAGATCCTAAAAGAGTAGCTAGTATCCATGATTCTGATGCAATATCTATGTTAGCTTTGCAGGTTGCTGCAATATCAAGAAAATTAGATCATTATGGAATGAATTATTCTCCAAAACCTACTATGATGAAAGAGAATTCATCTGGGCAATTTGTGGATGTTCAACCTTTGTATATTATTCTTCAACACCTCCTATGATGGAAGAAAATTCATCTGGGCAATTTGTGGATGTTCAATCTTCATATGAAACCTTAAATGCTATTAATAATAATCCAACAACATTTTCGAACTATTATAACCCAGGTTGGAAGAATCATCCAAATTTTAATTGGAATAACAATTCTTTTACAAAGCAACAATGGGCGAACAACTCAATTAACCCATTAGAAAATTCATCCAACCAAGAAAATATTAATTATAGACCTTCTTATCCTCGATGATTTAACAATAACACTTAAATTAAGGAAAAGAAGTTCTATGGAAGAGATGATATTAAATATGGGTCAACAATTGCAGAATCAAGGAAATCAATTACAAATTCAAGGGAATCAATTACAAAATCAAGGAACTGCTATTAAGAATATTGAAAATAAATTAGGGCATATCACTACTGAGCTTAGTAACTGAACATTAGGAACTTTTTTAGTACTGTGGAACCAAATCCTAAAGATCAAGGAAAAGAACAAATAAAAGTGATACAATTACATACTGTGGAACCAAATCCTAAAGATCAAGGAAAAGAATAGATAAAAGCGATACAATTATGAAGTGTAAAGACCAAGGAAAAGAACAAATCAAAGCGATACAATTACGAAGTGGAAAAGAATTGGAAATAAGAAGACCAAGGAAAATAACAAATTAAAGCGATAATTACGAAGTGGAAAAGAATTGGAAACAAGGTAAGAAACAGAAACTGAAAAAGAGAAAGTGGATACAGAAAAAGAAAAGGATCATGAATACCCAAAATTAGAATATCCACTTACATCAATGAAAATTACTGTGGAGAAACCTCCACCACCGTTTCCTCAAAAATTGAAGCAACACAAACAGAATAAATAATTTTCCAAGTTCTTAGAAATTCTTAAGAATTTAACGGTAAATATTCCCTTTATATAAGCTTTAGAGCAAATGCCCATTTATGTGAAATTTATGAAAGATATTCTGAACAAGAAAAGGATGTTCACTGATAATGAAACTGTTGCACTTAGCAAAGAGTGTAGTGCAATTATTCAGAAAAAGCTTCCTGAAAAATTAAAAGATCCTGGTAGTTTCACTATACCGTGTGTTATAGGTGAAAACTTTTATGAAAGAGCTTTATGTGATTTGGGAGCCAGCATTAATCTTATGCCTCTATCAATTTTTAAAAGATTAGAGGAATTCATCAATTTTCAAAAGGTTAGGATTAGGAGAAGTCTCACCTACTTCTGTAACTCTTCAGTTAGCATATCATTCAGTTACTTATCTTAAGAGAGTTATAGCAGATGTGCTAGTCAAAGTTAAATTTATCTTTCCTGTGGATTTCATTGTTTTAGATATGGAGGAAGATAAAGAAATACCTATCTTTTTAGGGAGACCATTTTTAGCTACTGGAAAAGCTATGATTGATGTTCAAAAAGGAGAATTGACTATGAGAGTTAACGATCAAGAAGTCACTTTTAACATTGTAAAATCTATGAAATACCCTACTGTTGAAAGAGATAATGAATGTTTTCGCATGAAAATTAGTGAACATCTATTGAATGAGCATTTTAAAGAATATTTTGAAGAGAAAGAAAAATTTCAAGATAGTTATAAAGTTATTTTGGATGAAATAGAATGAAGAATTAGATTATGTTTAGGGAAGATTTGAGATGCTGGATATTATAGAAAATGCTGACAGGAATCNAGAATTTAGTTCCGTCAATTATAAAAGCACTTGAACTTGAGTTGAAAATATTGCCTAACCACTTGAAGTATGCATGATAAGAATCTAGTTCCGTCAATTAGAAAACCACCTGAACTTGAGTTGAAAATATTGCCTAGACACTTGAAGTATGTGTTTTTGGGAAACTCATAAAAACACCTGAACTTGAGTTGAAAATATTGCCTAACCACTTGAAGTATGTGTTTCTGGGAGACTCGTCTACATTACCTGTTATTATATCTTTAGAATTAAATGATTTGCAAGAGCAAAGACTGTTAGATACATCAAAAAGATATAAGAAAGCTTTTGGTTGGACCTTAGCTGATATTAAGGGAATCAATCCTTCAATAATATAAGAAAGCTTTTGGTTGGACCTTAGCTGATATTAAAGGAATCAGTCCTTCAATCTGTACGCACAGAATTATACCAGATGAACAATATAAACCAAGGGTTAATCCATAAAGGAGATTAAATCCAATGATGAAAGAAGTAGTTAAGATGGAAATTTTGAAATGGTTAGACACTAGAATTATATATCCTATTTCAGATAGTGCGTGGGTAAGTCCAATTTATTGTGTTCATAAGAAAGGAGGAGTGACTGTTGAAATAAAAGAGAATAATGAATTAATACCTATCAGACAAGTTATTGGGTGGTGTATTTGCATTGATTATAGAAAATTAAACACTACCACTAGGAAAGATCACTTCTCTTTACCATTTTTAAGCCAAATAGTAGATAGACTTGTTGGGCACAAATATTTTTTTTAGATGGATATATTGGTTACCATCAAATTCCTATTGCTACTGAGGATCAAGAAAAGACAACATTTACTAGTCTTTTTGGAACTTTTACTTTTTTAAGAATGCTTTCGGATTATGTAATGCACCTGCAACATTCTAGAGATATATGATGTCTTTATTTAGTAAGTTAATTGATGATGGATTGGAAGTATTTATGAATGATTTCTTTGTATTTGGAACATCATTTGAAGCATGCTTAAATTATCTTGAAAAACTTTTGGAGTTATGCAAAAGAACTAATTTATCTAAATTGTGAGAAATGTCAATTTATGGTTGCAGGAGGAATTGTGTTAGGGCATAAAATTTCGGAAAATGGTTTGGAAGCAAACCCTGTAAAAATTAAAGTTATATCTAAACTAAGACCTCTTACTAATGCAAGAGATGTTAGGAGTTTTCATGGACATGTTGGTTTTTACAAGCGTTTTATTAAAGATTATTCAAAAATTACTAAACCCCTATGCCAACTTTTAGAAAAGGACAAGAAATTTGAATTTACTAAAAATTATTTAAATGATTTTGAGTTATTAAAGAAAAAATTAATCATAGCCCCTATTATAGTTCACCTAAGTGATGCCTTTGAGTTATTAAAGGAAAAATTAATCACAACCCCTATTATAGTTTCACCTAACTAAAGCCTTTGAGTAATTAAAGAAAAAATTAATCACAGCCCCTATTATAGTTTCACATAACTGGGAACATTTGAACTGATGTGTGATGCTAGTGATTATGTTATTGGAGCTGTTCTTGGACAAAGGTATGAAAAGATTATTTTGAACTGATGTGTGATGTTAGTGATTATGCTATTGGAGCTGTTCTTGGACAAAGGTATGAAATTTTTTTAAAGTTATATACTACGCTAGTAAAACTCTTAATGATGCACAAATTAATTATACTGTCACTATATACTACGCTAGTAAAACTCTTAATGATGCTCAAATTAATTATATTGTTACTGAAAAAGAGTTACTAACTATTGTGTATGCTTTAGACAAATTTAGATCTTATTTAATTGAGACTAAATGTGTTGTGCACGCTGATTACTCTGCTATTAAATATCTTATGCAAAAGAAGGATGTCAAACCAAGGTTAATTAGATGGATACTTTTGATGCAAGAATTTGATCTTGTGGTGATTGATAGGAAAGGAACTGATAATCAAATTGCTGATCATTTGTCGATATTAGAAATTCATGAATTATCAGACACTGACAATGAAATTATAGACAGTTTCTCTGATGAACAACTTTATATTATTAATGAGTGGAAAATATCATGGTATGTTGATATTGTTAATTATATGTAAGTGATATTTTGCCACCTATACTGACATTGTAACAACAAAGAAAAATCATTCATGATGCGAAAGCAGATTTTTGGGATGAGCCTTATTTATATAAACAATGTAAGGATCTTATAATAAGAAGATGTGTACCTTATGAAAAAACTGATCTAATCATTCAGAAATGTCATGATTCTGAATTTGGAGGACATTTTGGGATTGATAAAACTACTTATTAAATTTTATCAGAAATGTCATGATTCTAAATTTGGAGGACATTTTGGGATTGATAAAACTATTTATAAAATTTTACAAGCTGGATTTTATTGGCCTACTATCTTTAGAGGATTTATAGATACATAAAAACTTGTGATCGATGTCAACGAGTAGGCAATATATCTAGAAGAAATGGAATGATAGATACATAAAAACTTGTGATCGATGTCAACGAGTAGGCAATATATCTAGAAGAAATGAAGTTCCTCTGAATTTCATGTTAGAAGTTGAGATCTTTGATGTTTGGGGATTAAATTTCATGGGACCATTTATTCCTTCATTTGGGAACTTATATATATTAATTGCAGTAGACTACATTTTAAAGTGTATTGAAGCACAAGCTTTACCCGTTTTGACGCTAAAAGTGTTTTAAGATTTTTAATGAAAAATATTTTCACTAGATGTGGAATGCCGAGAATGATTATCACTGATGGAGGATCCCATTTTAAGAATAAATATATTCAG
Source organism: Phalaenopsis hybrid cultivar (assembly GCA_002079205.1). Taxonomy (NCBI): domain Eukaryota; kingdom Viridiplantae; phylum Streptophyta; class Magnoliopsida; order Asparagales; family Orchidaceae; genus Phalaenopsis; species Phalaenopsis hybrid cultivar. Next base: position 117,731 of record JXCR01098678.1, on the reverse strand, counting down.
AGATTGGCAAAAAAGTTTAATATTATTCATAGAATCTATACTTCCTATCACCCTCAAACCGATGGGTTAGCTGAAGTTTCTAATAGAGAGATTAAACAAATACTTGAGAAGACTATAAACCCTAGTAGAGTAGATTGGTCCACTAGACTGGATACCTCATTATGGGCTTATAGGACTGCTTATAAAACTCATATTGGAATGACTCCTTGCAGGCTGATTTTTGGAAAAACTTGTCACTTACCAATAGAATTGGAGCATAAAGCATATTGGACGATTAAAGAATTCAATTATAATTTGAAAGATGCTGGTAAGAAGAGATTATTACAATTGAATGAATTAGAAGAATTAAGAAATGAATCTTTTGATAACGACAGAATTTATAAGGAGAAACTAAAGTTATGGCATGATTGGAAGATTAACCAGAAGAACTATGAACCAGGACAAGAAGTTTTGCTTTACAATACAAGGCTGAAGTTATTCCCTGGGAAATTGAAGTCTCGTTGGTTAGGCACTTTACTGTGACTAAAGTTTATACTTACAGAGCTGTTGAAATTGAAGATCAAAAGACTGGAAATAGATTTAAAGTAAATGGACACAAATTAAAACCGTATTTTGAGGGTAAAAGACCAAATTTTAAAGAGGTTTTAATGATCAATCAACCTGAATAATACCTAAATAGGTCGGGCTGATGACATTAAACCAAGCGCTTTATGGGAGGTAACCCATAATTATCTTTATTTTTATTGCGATTATAGTAGTTTTATTTGAATGTTTATTGTGCCTCAAGTTTATCCTTCCACAATTTTTTTACTTTGCAGTCAGTTCCAAGTATCTTATGAAAATTGGGAAAAGGTACTCTTATCTTGAAAGCCCTTGGACCCAACTGAGAGATTCCAAACCAATGAAGATGAAAATGATATGACTATTATGGTAGATCAATCGTCTCAGAATTCACTGCCTATTCAAACTTTAGTTCCGGACAAGACACCAGTGATCCTGCGCGGAATCAAGAAATTTGAGAAGGAGGTACAAAATGTTATGAATGCAATTAATAATATCTCTGATTTCTTTGATCATCTAGACTGGAGGATGAAAGAACCATTTGCCCACTCTAGACACATCGAAGAAAGTTTGATATGATTGATGAGAAGGATGAAATTGATAAAAGAGGACTCTACTGAAGAATTTCCATACCGACCCTTCTATAACTTCTTCATTCATGTGCAATCAATAGGTGATCTCAGAGGAGAATCTAGCACTGAATCTTAAGAATAGTAGATTTACATTGCAACCTGTATGTCTACGTGTGTAATTTGTTTTGAACTTTTTGTTTGCTTTGCTTTAAAATTTTGCTTTTAGATCTCTGTATAGTTGATACTGAGCATAAGATGTTTGTTTTCAGCATTTTGAGTGTTGTGGCTTGGATTGCGACGCTGAGTTGATAGACTAAGGTTGAGAAAATACCAAACTTAGGTGTGTTGTGTAACGTATATTGTAACCCTTGGAATTTTTATATAATTGTGATGTTTTGTGTTGTGAATGTTTATTTGTGATAAGTACATCATTTAATCACCTAAAATTATGTCTATAACGATTGAACAGATGTCGTTGAGGTTCGAAATTGATTGACATCGCAAAAATCTAGAAATTGAGCTAATTCAATAGAGCTCGCCAACGGCGCCCTTGACGCCGCCAATGGCAAACTTTTCCCGAGACTTAGAACATTAATTCTATTGAGCTCGCCGACGGCACCGAAGACCCTGCCAATGGCGAGATAAAAAAAAACACCTTTAACCATGATTTTGACCAGTCAACTGCCACTATTCACCATCCGCTTCCTTTAAAAAATGCAATTTTCGACCTAGGGCTTGAGAGATCTTGGATTTGGGGGTGATTTCAAAGCATTTAGACACCAAATTTGATCATCTCTTGGTAAGAGCTTCACTCCAAACTAAAAATATTTTATTTTCACCATGAATTTCTTCCACATTGAGAAGATCTGAAAAATTTGAGAATGTGAAGAAAATATTGGGAAGAAAATTTTGAACTCTTAGAACCACTCTTGGAAGCCATTATTTGCATATTTGAAGTATGTTTTGGAATTTTTCTATAATTTTGATTAGATTGAAATGGCTCCATGAAAAAAGAGGCGACTTGAGTTCGATGAGTCTTGCTTCATCAATGCAAGGCTCAATCGAGGTTTACTTCAGTGTTTGAAGGAAAGAAATGTATACAAGATCGAGTTTTTGGTAGTCCGGGAGGAGAAATTGAACGAGTTATTACCAAGTGGAGGTGGGAAAACTTCTGTTACACCACCAATAAGTCTGCTGCTAATATTTTGAAAGAGTTTTATGCCAACGTATTCTATTCTGAGGACAGAATCGTTCAAGTGCGAGGATTTTCTATTAAATTTAGTGCCGCCCGCATTAACTCCTTTTATGAAATCCCAGACTCCTATAATCGCCACTACGAAACCTTCAGTATGATGGAAGGCCCACTAAATATGTGACCAACTTTCTCATTGATGTGAAGGAACATAAAGCAACGAGAACAGGTAAATTTTTCTGCTTCCATGTTAAATGCCACAAAAGCGTGGCACTATTTTATTTTCTCTACTCTGTTACCTACCTATCACCATAGTGAGGTAACAAGAGATAGAGCTATTCTGAATTTCTGTATTCAGAATAACAGAAATATAAATGTAGGGAGAACCATTTTTAAGAATATTGACCACGGAAAGGAGTGAAAAAGGTGGAGGTCTAGAACATCTTGGCCTCATTTATGCACTTTGCCAACTTTATAGAGTGGAAGCTGAAGATGATGAGGAATTGGTTTACCCTATGAAACCCATTAGTAAAGCTAATTTGAAGACATATGAATCCCATGAAAAATGGAGAACTGGGAGTAGGAGTCAAGAACCTTCTACTAGTAGAGATATCCCTTCTACTAGTTATGACCTTCCACCTTCTAGTTCCCCTACCCTGACTGACTTAATGAATGAGTTGACCTTGCAACAAAAGAGTATAGATTTAATAAATGAAAAGATTTGAGGTTTAGAACGTAGACATGATTATGATAGTGAGTACCTACAAAGGCATTCAGATTTTGAGATAGCTTACTACGAAGCTCAGGCCCGACACTATAGAGGTGAGTCTGATGTTACTTTTCCTGAATGCCCCTGATATACTCAGTATCAGCCCAATCCACCTGCTGACCAAGGAGACGAAGACATAGTTTATGATTTTGACATTTGATAGTAGTTGATGTACTTGTACTTTTACTTTTACTTTTGTAATTTTTGTAATAGAAATAGATATTTGTGTGTTTTTTACTTTCATTTTTATTGTTATGTTGTAATTAGATAATTTTAGTTATTGTTATAATTGTTGGTGTGGTAGTTGAACTTTGTTAAATTGTAATGTGATGTGATTTTCATTTTTGCATTTTAATTGTGATTGTTTTTTTAGTATTGTGGATGTGTTAGTGAAATATTATTTTTGTCTAATGTTTAGTTTTGTACTTATTTCAAAATTTCATTACCTAGCAAATTCTCTAATGATTTATATATATAGAAAGCTCATAATGTTACAGGTGAAGTAAAAATTTGAGAAGGCCTGCAGAAATTTCAGAATGATAAAAATGCCTACAATACTAAGGTAAAAATTTTGAGAAGGACTGCAAAAATTTTAGAATGATGAAAATGCCTAAAATACTGAGGTGTGATTTTTATTTAGAATTTTTTTCCAACTGTATCATCTCATATTGTAAAATTTAAGTTTGGGGAATAGAAGAAAAAGATTAACTATTAGATGTTCTCAAGTTAAATATTATCAAAAATTATTAATATGATTTTATGTAGTGAATTTAATTGAGGTAACTATATTTTGTAGAGATTTAAATATTATGGTAGATTTAAAGGAATATTTTTGTAATGAAAATTAATTTTGTAGATTCAGATATTTAATATAAGAGAATAAGATTATAGTTAACTATTTAAAGTAAAGGAAACTATATTTTGAAGTGTTAAGAATCTGAAAATTCATTTGAGAAGAAAAGATTGCAGCTCAATGATGTAAAAGCTATGAAATATTTAAAAGGTAAAGGAATGTTCTGAGTTTCAAATTTAGGGAAAAAAAGGTGATGTTCAAAATCATTAAAGGCAATCCAGATATAGTAATCCTCACTTGAGAAAGGAAAAAGAAAGTATTGACAATAATCCCTGAAAAGAAAAGAAAAATATATAGGATTAAAAGAAATCCAAATGAAAAAGAGAAAAGAAAAGAAAGAAAAAAATATGAAAGTGAGGGGAAGCTTGAGGAGATGACTAATCAGAAATTGGTTTCACTAGACCTACGTAAAGGGAAAACATAAATACATTCCTGAACTTATATTTATGGATTATATCTTTTACTAGTAGTGTTCTCATGAAGTTCCTATCATTTGAATATTCTAAGTGACTTAAGATTACAACATATAGTCATTCTTGAAATGAATAAAAGACTAGAACTCTTAAACTTGATGACTAGATAATCTTGTACCTAATGAGTTAATTGAATTATATGAATTTTTTTGAAAATTTCACTATGGTATTTATTTACATCAAACTTATAGTATTTCTGATTAAAACCTTACTTTAATAAGATCATAACTTTTATATAGTACTAAAATTACTTGAGGACAAGTAATAGTTAAGTTTGGGGATTTTTGACCAAAGGAAATATGTTGAGATTTTCATACCTATTTTACACTATTTTTTATGATATTTCACTTTAAAGAAAGGTATCTTTGATGTTTTTTTGCAGAGGGAATGATGAATTAGGGCATTAGAGCAAAAAGATGCAAAAAGGAGCGAATTTGGAGCGAAAAGGACCAAAATGTGAAGAATTGAACTAGGGTGCTGACGGCGAGCCCAACGGGGCCGAAGGCAAGCCCAACGGGGCTGACGGCAAGAATTTCCTGAGAATCCAGATTAAATAATTTAGAAGGTCTGCCGACGGTGCCCTTGAGGCCACTGACGGCGAGATCGACACTTATGTCCAAAGGTGCATTGGATGTGGACGACTTTTAGAGGGATGTTTAGGCAACTCTTGGGAAAACTCTTCTACAACTTTAACAGAAGATTTTGGCCAAAAATGGAGAGTCTTCTGAAAGAGGCTTCTGGGTGAAATAGAGGTTCCAGTAGTGTATAGACAGTCTAATTGTGAGGACTTCTTGGAGAGATTTTAAGAGTGGAGGGAAAGTGAGAGATTTCTTCCTCCTTGCCGCTTCGAAGAAGAATTTTGTGTGCTATAAAAAAAGGAAAAGATTCAGAGGAACTTCGAGGAGTTTTCTTGGGGAGGAATTAAAGATAAGTGTTATTTACTTGTTGTAGTTTATATGACTTTGCTTTTATATATTCCGAGTTTTGTTGTGTCTTCCCCATGAGTTCGAGTAGTATTTTATGTCTTTCTCCTTGTCTTGAGATTTGTGAAATGATTATTTGAATTGGTTGAGCCATGAAAATGTTAAAGAAGTTGTGATGATCTTTTCATTTCGATCTTAATTTACTTTTAATATGGCAAATTAAATAGGGAAATAAAATTATCGGGCGTAGAATTGGAGATTTTAGAGTGACAAACTAAAATCTAAATAGGGAAATAAAATTATCGAGCGTAGAATTGGAGATTTTAGAGTGACAGACTAAAATCCTCAATTTGGTTCTATTGTTTGGGTGTTGAAGTGTAGATGTTAGCCCTCAGGTGAGGCGAACGTGGGAGCTCTGAAGTGAGAGCTGGTATCCTCCCAGCCTAGCCACAGATTCAATAAACAAACGTAGGATTAGTCAATGTTCCTTATGCCTGGACCAAAGGCTAAAGAATATGTATGCTCCTATTTGACACAATAAAATTTGAACTAATTCACCTTATCCATTCACTATAATCTCCTTGACAAGGAGAAGGATGCTTTCTTATATATTGAATATCACATTAAAAACTTTATTAGTATAATTAGTTACTAATAAGTTATTAAAATTACATATTTATTTCAATTGTCTATTAGTGACAGATAAGCAATTTGAATTATATTGCTGTGATTAAGTATTACTTTTCTAAAATCTTAGTTCTTAGTTCTAATATTACTCCCTGTGGGATCAATATATAGGACTCTATTAGATCCCTATATTACTTGAGCAATACGTATACTTGCGTTGATAAGTGTGACTTTACCATTATTGAATATTTTATATATACATATTTATCAAATCTATGATTGTTGTCAAGTTTTTGGTGTCGTTGTTGAGAAATTAATTCTTCTAGCAGTAGTGTTAAATACTTGTATTTTTAAGCATATATAAAGTCGCTGTCAAATAGTCAACAAGAAAGTCCTATGACAAGATTATGGGCTCCCAAGGAAGAAAAGCTAGACCTCAACAAAAAATGAGCTCAGCAAATGGAATCCCAATAAGGGTGGTGTACTGGGCAGGCATGCTGCACGTATTGGCATTGACCGACAAGATGAACAAACCAACACAACAACCTAAGCGGACAGGCCCGAAATAGAAGAGAGAGAAAATGTGAAGAAAGATTTCTCTGGGGAGTATACAGGGGCTCTCATTGGGGATTGGCAGGTGTACCTTTAGGATTTCAATATCAAGAATGAGTTTGAAATTTACAAGGTTATTTGTGCTTGTTAACTCAAGTGAGGTGCTACGCAACAGACTTGAGGAGATAGCCACCAAGGAAACTGATAACCACAGAAAAGATATTATTCAATTTTGGCATTTTAATTTTAATTCCAATTTTGATTTTATTTTCAATTTTAATTTTTATTTAGTGAAAATTTAATTTTGGACGACGGAAATATGTGAAGAGATCGGATTGAGATGGAATGTAAAAGGAGTCACATCCAACTCAAAAGGTACATAAAGTGTTGAAATTAAGTAAGTCAAGGCATATCCCAAATGATGTGATTGCAGAGGAGAGAATCGAAAGCCTCATAACATTAAAGGGGGTCTCACACTGATCTTAAAGAGGATGTTACATTAGGAAAGAAATCTCAAGGACTCACATCCAACCTAAGAAGTGACGGAAGGGAATCAAAATTTTGTTTTTGATCCCAGAATGAAAACGGAATTTAGGTACCAGCCCCAGAATGAGAATTGGAAGCCTCATACTATTTAAGGGGTTCTTACACAGATCTCGAAGAAGATGTCAAATTAGGATGTAAAGCTCAAGGAATCTCATCCAACCTAAGAGGTGACTGAAAGGGAATCAAAATTTAGGTACGGATCTCGAGATGAGAACTAGAATTTAGGTACCAACTCAAGAATGAGAATCAGAAGCCTCATACCATTTAAGGGGGTCTCACACCGATCTCAAAGAAGATGTCACATGTGGATAGAAAGGTCAAGGCTTCACATCCACCCTAAGTGGTGACAGAAGTGAATCAGATTTTAGGTACTGATCCTGGGAGGTGAACTGGAATTCAGGTACCAGCCCCAGAATAAAAATTGAAAGCCTCATACCATTTAAGGGTTTCTCACACCAATCTCGAAGAAGATGTCACATTAGGATGGAAAGCTCAATGACTCACATCCAACCTAAGAGGTGACAAAAGGGAATCAGAAATTAGGTACTAATTCCGAGATGGGAACTGAAATTTAGGTAGCAGCCCCGAAATGAGAATTGGAAGCCACATATCGTTTAAGGGGGTGTCAAACTGATCTTAAAGAAGATTTCACATTAGGAATGCAATCTTAAGGACTTACATCCAACCTAAGAGGTGACAGAAGGGAATCAAAATTTAGGTATTGATCCCGAGATAGGAACTGGAATTTAGGTACCAGCCCCAGAATGAAAATCAAAAGCCTCATACCTTTTAAGGCTCACACCGATATCGAGGAGGGTGTCACATTAGGAAGGAAAGCTCAATGAATCACATCCAACCTAAGAGGAGATGAGAGTGCAGAGAAATGAGAATATGATGCCTTGAATTAATCGAAGGGCTTATTCGTTCAATCTCTAAAATTTAATGTGAACCATTGCAACGCAATGCAGAATTAGATGTCGGAATCCTCATCCTCTAAAGTTTCATTTATATCATTGTGATAGGAGGAAATCTTAAAGCAATGAGGTATCAGATGTTGTGATCCAAAACCTCTAGAATTTAATGTGAACCATTGCGATAGAAAATACTCCTAAAGCAATGCGGTATAGGATGTTGTGATCCTCAACCTCTAAAGTTTAATTTAAACCATTGCAATAGGAAGGAGGTCCTAAAGCAATGCAGAATCGGATATAAGATTCTTTTTCCTCTAAAATATAATTTGAATTATTGCAAAGCAATGCGAAATTGGATGTCGAAATCAACATACTCTAAAATATAGTGTGAACCATTGTGATAGCAAGGGACTCCTAAAGCAATGCGGTATCAGATGTCACGATCCACAACCTTTAAAATATAGAGTAAGCCATTACAAGGAAATGCAGAATAAGATGTCAGAATCCTCATCCTCTAAAACATAGTGTGAGCATTGTAAAGTATTGCAAAATCAGATGTCAGAATTCTCATCCTCTAAAATGTAGTGTGAACCATTTTGATAGGAAAGAATTCCTAAAGCAATGTGGTATCGGATGTCGTGATCCTCAATCTCTAAGATATGGCGTGAACCATTGCAAATCAATGCGAAATCGGATGTCGGATCCCTCATTCTCTAAAATATAGTGTTTTGAATTCGTGGAAAATTTGTGGAATTTGTGAAGATTTACGGAATCGAAGTTTGGACTTCAAGTTTTGCCGTTATGTTTTGTTTTTTTGGTTATTTTATGAGTTTTATTTTATTGTATTGTCCTTTTCTTTTATTTTATTTTTTTCTCAGGATTTGGACCCAATTGTAGACAAGCACAGCATCTGAGCTTCTAAGATCGTGTCTTTGTCTATGAAACATCACGAGACACAGTACTTCTTGAAGTATCATCCACTAACTAATGACAAGTGTAGAAAATAGTATGTTCCTTAAGGTACTATCAAAATTACATTCTTTCAAGTATCTATAAAGATGTGTTATTTCTATGGACACCCCAGCTGAAAAAGCTGCAACTTCATAGCTTAGTTTGTACTAGTTCTTATTTGATTTGTCACTAATTCTGTAAGGTTTGCTCAAATTTTCTTTAAGAAAATGCTCTAACATTCTTCATGTTGATGTTGGAGTTGTATTTGTTGGGCTCTAAAGGATATGACTTCAGAATTAAATTTCCATTAATGGCTAAAAATGTAACCACTTACTTTGTTCCTTCTTTCTGAGCCTAAGAGAATTTCAAGATTTTGGTCAGGTGACCAAATATTTTTCATTTTCAAAAGATATTTTGGAGTTGGTTAATGGCCAACCAAAAACACATAAGATCCTTAACATTTTCCTGAATATAATTTCCAAAGAATTTTCTTAAGATAGCATTTCAAGTTTTATTAATTAGGGGAGGATTTAGACACCAATTTTTTATTATATGCCCACCTCAAGCTTCTTCTCAGGAGAACCTTTTTAATTCTTACTGAGAATTACTATATATGTTGGAGAAAATGTTAAAGATTTTGAATTTCTAAAATCATACACCAATTTTTTTGATTTTATGCTCACCTCAAGTTTCTTCTTAGGGAGCCCTTCAAACTTTTTTTCTTTCTTTTGCTCCTTTTGTTTTATGGGAATTAAAATATTTGGTAGAGCATATTTTAAAGATTTTGAATGTCTAAACTACCCTGACTAATATTTCTCAAATACTCATTAAGATAAAATATGAGGTACTATAATTCATTCAAAGCTAGGACCCAATCATGTGGCAAAAAATTAGAAGGCTCGTGATATCTAGAGTCATATACTCGCATTTCAATCACACTACTTTATTTTGAAATCAACTTAGAACCCATATCAAAATCCTTAAAGTGGATGATTCAGTTATTAGAGTATTATTTCATTCTCCTTTGAAGTCATATTCATATCAAAACATCCAATTTTTCTTTTGATGTGATGAGCTTTCCTAATATCGAACAATTCTGGATAATAACAAACTCCTTCCTTATTTTCATTCATTGCAATTAGAAGGACAGGATAAACTAACACTGATCCTGCCAATATCCCCTTTAAATAACAATAGTAGTAAAATAGTAGCCAAGAGACATTTCATTCGTTATCAATTGCATAAGGCTCAGATGAGAAAAATGGATCGATTGAAATCATACTGATATAACCTATTTTGGGTTCTTTTCAAATGTTCTTTTGAGATCATTATGTCCCCATTCTTAAAATTCTCCTTGAGCAAATCCTTGAAATTGCAACACTCCTCTTTGGTGTGTCCAATTAATCTGTTGTACGGGCAATATCTCGGATGTCCTTTCTTGTTGACCTCGTCTGGTCTCTTCACCTTGGGAAACATAAACTCAGGATTCCTAATCAGATTGTGGAACATCTTTTTCGTTGCTTCATCTTTAAAAGAGTATATCCCATTTGATCCAGTGTTCTTGGTTGGAACTTATTTTTCATTTGTCTGGTAAGGTCTCTATTGAAATGATTTTTTAGCATTCCGAAGAGGATGTTGTAAGGGTTGTTGATGTTGTTTGGCTTGTATTTACAATTTTCACTTTCTTCTGCAACCACAACAACTATCCTAGATTTCTTCCCGAATATGTCCATTAGTTCTGGCTCTTCAATCTTTTTTGGAAAACCAAATTGCTTAGCTTCTCCTTAGAGATTCCTGGCTTTGCTAAGTAACTTCTCAAAAGTTCTGATCGTAAAACCTTTAAGAAAGAAACCCACTTAATCGTGGATGCTCTTTAAAAGAATCTCAAGTACTTGCTGCTCTTGAAATTATGGCTCACATCTCATGCTGAGATTTCTCCAATGTAGAAAGTACTTCACCAAGGTTTCATCCAAATTTTGCATCTCTACCAAAATATCACCAATAGTGATGCGATTCTTAACTCCAATAAAATGGCTTACAAATGGTTTTCCATTTCTGCAAATGTCTTCACTGAACCATTTAGTAGCTCTGCATACCAATCAAAGGTGACTCCAGTAAGGCTACTTACAAATTGGCGGAACTAGAGTGTTATGTTATCCCCCGTATTGTAGCATGCTAACAAGGGTTTTCAGTTCCATTAAATTTTTTGAACAAAGGAGGTATGAAACCCTTGGGGTATTGGATGCCATGAAACTCTTCTGGGTAGGGCCTACCCTTTAGAGCTGATGTCCCTGCTTTTGACTGATTCAAGGCTTCTATCACCTGTTGTTCAATCATTTATTTAATTTCATCTTCATGCATTGGATCCTAAGATGAATCCTTCTTCAATTGTTCATCAAAGATGAACTCTTTCCTTTTTTCTACAACATGAATGGTTTTTGGCAGGCTTGCTTCTAGAGGTGTCATCTATAGTGATCGTGAATGTCTTTGCATTGCAATCATGATAGTCATCATTTCATCAATTTTCTTTTTAAAATAGAAAATTTGTTCATCCATTTGCTGGATGACCATCTGCCTCTCATCCACGGAGTTCTCCTTACGAGAAGAGCGCAAATGACTTGGCCAGAGTTTTGATGACATGATTTCTACGAAAAAACTTTCCATGTAATATGCTAGGTTGTGATTTTCATCTTCAATCTCTTCTTTTTGATCTTTAGGCAGTTGTACAATTTCAACTCAAAGCTTTTTTAAGGCATACTCAATTGACTTTCCTTTGATAACCTTAAGGTCAGTTGGAAGTTTTTGATAAACATCACTTATTCCCTTGAAAACCGATGTCATCATCTAGAAGTTAATTAAATTATATTAAATCATATTTACAGAACCTTATTCAAGTTCTTTTAAATATTCCTTCATGATTGCTATATTTTTTCTTCTGAAATACTCCTCGAGCTAATCCTTGATATAAAGCAGTCTTCTATTGTGTGGTCGAGCAACCAGTGGTATGGGAAGTATTGGGGATGATCCTTCTTGTCAGCCTCCTCTGGCCTTTTCAGCTCTGATAGTCTGAATCTCGCCCTCATTAGCAACTCATGGAACATCTTTGACACTGAGTCCTCCTTGAATGAGTACACTCTCTTCATTCATTCTGTGATCATCGAACTTGACCTGTCATCTATCCTGGACATCCTTTACTAAAATTGCTGCTAGCTATATGATTCTGCCTTAATGCTTATGCACAGTATAGCAATAGTTCTGATGGTATTTTTCACTTTTATTCCTTTATTTTGCAACAAATCAAAAACTTGATCCTAAAGAAAAATAAGAATTTAACTTTTTAATTTATATATGTTTATATTGGGATACTACGCAAGTATACGTATCGTTATCAAGTAATATAGGAATTTTTTATTAAGACCTGAATATCTAACCCACAGGGAAGATTATGTAATATGCACTTTTTAGAAAGTTTTTCTATTTTTTAAAATATAATTACTTAAATTAAAAATGATTTTTGCAGGAATTTAAAATTTAAACATTTTTGGTATTTTTGATATTTTAAAGAAACAGTAACAAATTAAAAAGATAACTAAAGTTTTTGTAGAAGGAAAATACTTACTATGAAAATATATTTCTTCTTATCATGAATCAGTAATAAGTATAGGAATTCTGTTCTGAAGTATGCAAATTGTGTTGTGCCAAATAGGAGCAATAATATTTTTTACCCTTACTAGAGATACTATAAAGAACATTGGCTAATTTAACATTTGAATATTTCTGAAGACAGGCTAGGTAGGGAAGATATNATATATATATATATATGGATACTAAGCAAGTATACATATCATTATCAAGTAACATATGACTTTTTGATTAAGACCTGAATATCGAAACCAGAGGGAAAATAAGCAATATGCTATATTTATCAACAAGCCTTCTATTTTAAAAAGACAATTATTTAAACTATAGATATTTTCACAGTAGGTAAAATTCAATTCTTTTAAGTATTTTTGATATTTTGACAAAACAATAAAACTTCTAAAGATAAATTGAGTTTATGTGAAAGAAAAGCACTTGATATGAAAATATATTTCTCCTTATCATGAGTAAGTAATAAGTATAGGAATTCTGTTGTGAAAGTATGCAAATTTTGTTATGTCAAATAGGAGCAATAATATTCTTTACCTTTACTTGAGATGCTATAAAGAACATTGGTTAATTTAAAGTTTGAATAGTTCTGAAGACCGGCTAACCCTTACTAGAGATGCTATAAAGAACATTGGCTAATTTAAAGTTTGAATAGTTATGATGACCGGCTAGATGGGAGATGCTATAAAGAACATTGACTAATTTAAAGTTTGAATAGTTCTGAAGATCGGCTAGGCAGTAAGATTACCCGTCTCACTCTAGAGTTCCCTTCCACCTGGGGGCTAACATCTCATATCAGAACCTAAAATAATAAACCAAGTTGGGGGCTTTAGTGAGATGCTATAAAGAACATTTGCTAATTTAAAGTTTGAATAGTTCTGAAGACCGGCTAGGCAGGGAAGATACTAGCTCTCTGAGTTCCCTCGATTCCCTCCACCTGGGGGCTAACATCTCGTATCATAACCTAAAATAATAAATCAAGTTGGGGACTTTAACCTGTCATTTTAAAGTCANCGGCTAGACAGGGAAGATACTAGCTCTCACTCTAGAGTTCCCTTGATTCCCTCCATCTGGGGGCTAACATCTCGTATCAGTACCTAAAATTATAAACCAAGTTGTGGACTTTAATGTATCACTTTCAAGTCCTCTAACTCTGCACCCTTCAATGAATATTTTCCTATTTATTTGCACTCAATCAGACTACATTCTCATTCATACAACCTCATGTGATTCTTTTCAATTGTTGACTGAGACAATACCATACACATTCTCATTCATACAACCTCATGTGATTCTTTCCAATTATTGACTGAGACAATACCAGTCCAGTACATTCTCATTCATACAACCTCATGTGATTCTTTCCAATTGTTGACTGAGACAATACTAGCCAGATTCTTACATGTTCTCACAAAAATTCTGATTCTTTCTAATTGTTGACTGAGACAATACCAGCCCAGATTCTCATTCATATAACCTCATGTGATTCTTTCCAATTGTTGACTGAGACAATACCAGCCCGTTTCTTACATGTTCTCACAATAAATTTTAACGTCTGGATTGACTAAATCAAGAAGTAAATGAAGTGCATGGATTTAAATTATCACAACTTCTTCCAACATTAAAGATCAATACTCTCCACAATTCTCATTCAAAACTTAATTACTTATCATTTTAAGAAGAAAGATAAAGAAAATGACTCATAATCCATGGAGAAAATAAAAACACAATTTAGTTTAAAAGTAGAAATCATTGTCAAACCAACAACAAGTTTCAATTAAAACCAAAAGTAGTTTCATAGTAAAAAGATAAAAACTTATCTCAAGTTCTCCACCAAACTCTTGAAGTTCCTTTGAATCTATTCTCTTTACAATCACACAAAATAAAATAACAAAAAAGGATAAAATAAAAGTAAAAGTGGTGCCTGAAAATCTCTCCGAACTAACTCCCCAAATTCTTGAACTTTCAAAACTTTCTAAGTATTTTCAGGACCTTTTTCAAAGTCCTCTCTTCTTTCTTCTATAGTTTTCCAAGAGGTGCCTTGGAAAGTCTTCAAAATATGTCTAGATTCAATGTATTTCCCCAATGAGATGCATCCTTTCATGATAATTTTTGTCCATGGTGGTTATAACCACCTATTAAGCCAATGGGTGCCTCAAAAACATCTTCAAAATTCACAAAGACCGACTTTATTTATCTAGTAACTACCACTGGCACATAAGCGCGCTAGAGCTTAGGCGCGACCTTCTCTGTTTAACCGACGCTTAAGCGCCGGATCTGACGCTTAGGCGCCAATGCTCATTTGCACATTTTTCAAGTTTTTGCTTCAAATTTGATCCTTTTTCACTCCTTTAAGTATTTTTCACTTTTTTATTTGTATCTGTAATAAAAAATAAAAATACCTTCCATTAAAGCGTAATAACTCAAAAATAGGTATAAAAATGTGTCTAAAATTATTATATATTTTAGGTGTATCAGGGACCGATCTCAAAAGGAGGGAATCAGAAGTTAAGGACTGATTTCAAAATAAGAATTGAAGGTTAAGGATCAATCTCAAAAAGAGGATCGAAAGTTAGGGACCGATGTCATAAGGAGGGAATTAGAAGTTAAGGA
This sequence comes from Phalaenopsis hybrid cultivar, assembly GCA_002079205.1. Classification (NCBI taxonomy): domain Eukaryota; kingdom Viridiplantae; phylum Streptophyta; class Magnoliopsida; order Asparagales; family Orchidaceae; genus Phalaenopsis; species Phalaenopsis hybrid cultivar. The sequence continues at coordinate 102,540 of JXCR01098678.1, read as the reverse complement.
CTAATTCCAAAATGAGAATTGAAAGTTAAGGATCAATCTCAAAAAGAGGATCAGAAGTTAGGGACCGATCTCAAAAAGAGGGAATTAGAAGTTAAGGACTGATTCTAAAATGAGAATTGAAAGTTAAGGATCAATCTAAAGAAAGGGTCAAAAGTTAGGGACCAACCTCAAAAGGTGGGAATCATAAGTTAGGAACTGATTTCAAAAATGAGAATTGAAATTTAAGGTTCAATCTCAAGAGAGAGTCAGAAGTTAGGGACCGACCTCGAAAGGGGGGAATCAAAAGTTAGGGACTGATTCCAAAATGAGAATTGAAAGTTAAGGATCAATCTCAAGAGAGAGTCGGAATTTAGGGACCGATCTCAAAGGGAGGGAATCAAAAGTTAGGGACCGATTCCAAAATGTGAATTGAAAGTTAAGGGTCAATCTCAAAAAGAGGATCAGAAGTTAGGGATCGATCTCAAAAGGAGGGAATCAGAAGTTAAGGACTGATTCCACAATGAGAATTGAAAGTTAAGGATCAATTTCAAGAGAGAGTCGAAAGTTAGGGATCGACCTCAAAAGGAGATGTAAATCAGAAGTTAGGACTGATTCAAAAAATGAGAGTTGAAATTTACAAAGAGTTTGTAGTGTTGAACCCATAGATATGTGTCTTGTGAAAAAGCCTACATTGTTAAGGAAAATGTGCAAACTTTTGTGAGGTTTTGTGTAGAATATGAAATTTCACAAGGAAGTGAAGAGTTAATGTAGACAAGTACAGGCATGCTGCGCGAGCAAAGATTATGAGACCTCAAAATCGAGACAATCGACTCAACAGATTTGNCTTCCAACATTAAAGATCAATACTCTCCACAACTTCTATCCAAAACTTAATTACTTATCATTTTCAGAAGAATGATAAAGAAAACTACTCAGAATACATGGAGAAAACAAAACGACACTTTAGTTTAAAAGAAGAAATCATTTTCAAACCAACAAGTCTCGATTAAAACCAAAATTAGTCTAAAACAAAAAAATAAAAACTTATCTCAAGTCCTCCACCAAACTCTTGAAGTTCCTTTGAATCTCTTCTTTTTACAATCACTCAAGAAAAAATAACAAAAAGGATAACATAAATAAAAAGTGCTTCCTAAAAATCTCTCTGAACTAACTCCCCAAAGAAGAACTTTCAAAACTTGCCAATATTTTCAAGGCTCATTTCTAAGTCCTGTCTTTTTCTTTTATAGTTTTCCAAGAGGGGCCTTGGGATCTCTTCAAAATGTGTCTTGATTCAATGTATTTGCCCAAGAGACGCATCCTTTCATGATAATTTTCGTCCATGGTGGTTATAACCACCTATTAAGCCAATGGGTGCCTCAAAAACCTCTTTGAAATTCGTGAAAACCGATTTTACTTGTGTAGTAACTGCCACTGACACTTAAGCCTGGGGTCTAGGAGCTTAGGTGCATCCTTCTCTGTTTAATTGGCGCTTAAGTGTCTGATCTAAGGCTTAGACACCAAAACTCTTTTGCATAATTTTTCACCTTTTTATCTCAAATTTGATCCTTTTTCACTTCTTTAAGCATTTTTCCATTTTTACTTGTATGTGCAAGAAAAACATAAAAATATCTTCCATTAAAGCACAATATCTAAAAAATAGGTATAAAATTGTGTCTAAAAACACTATATATTTTAGGTGTATCACTAGACTGACCGTACTTTTAAGCAGACTGATGTTGAGGCTGACTATGCTGGAACGACTATTGCGGGTGTCTGTGGGACTGTCGAGGTTATTTGGCTTTCAAAATTTCCCTTGCTGCGCCTCCCTTCCTGTATCTTTATCAGTTGCACAAACTTTGAATTGGACTGATCTCAAATCTAGAAAACTGTGAGGTATAAGAGTCGACTGAATCTTCCTCATGTAGAATCTATTTTCCTATATTCAGCAGAACAATTGGCGCGGTGATGGTGCATCCGGTGGTAGGAGTAGAAAAATTTATTGGAGAATTCACAACGCTCCTAACGATGAACTTTATAGCAACAATAGGGTTCTTTTCAACCTGCACCTTTGGAGAACAAAATTCCTTAGCAGATCTCAAGTTGAACTCTATAATAGGCTCCACAGACTTATCTATTTCGAACTTCATTAATGTGCGGCTACCTTCCCGAACTTGACTCCAATATCGTCGAACCCTTGTCTAAACTTAATGACTTCTAGATTAAGTAGCTTATCCATGTTGACAGCTAACTCCATTCTAGAGGGGAAAGAAAAGTTCAACTTCGATGAAGACATTGTCCTTGTCATTTGAAGAATTTATGTAAGTCAGCAACGTCTTGTGCCTTCTAGTTTTGATAGAAGTACTCAAGTCAAAGAACTTGTCCATTAAACTGGGCACATCCTTTCTTATTTCATTTTATTTTATTCCGTGAGGGTTTTAAGATTGAAGCCTATCATTTGTTAAGCAAATTAAATGTCAGAAGATTTAATTAAATTAAGCAAGCAGTTAAAAGACGTAACAACTTGGTTTGATTTACAAAATAGCAAACCAAACCCAAAAGGTACGAGGACAAAAGGGTGAAGTTTAAGGCCCAATGCGGGACTGATTTCACAACAAACTTTGCTCAGGTGAAAGCAGTTCATCAACACACCTATTGGGGGACCAACCACATATAAAAGATAAAGTCCCAAAGAACTCCTGAAACTCTCTATTTAAATGAGGTTAAACATGCGGTCCTGGAATCCAAAAGAGTTTACTGTACTTGCCCAAGAAAGAAATGGTCAAAGCATGACAATGAAATAAGGGTAATCTGACTCATGACGGACATGGATACACCACCGATGTATGAAAGCAAAATGTAATGATTTTAATGGAGAGAGAAACTAGCCCCCAGTAGAGTCACTAGAAATTATCGACGAGAAAAACTGTGCGCACGTGTGTTTATAATTTAATATAATATAAATTTGGATTTTTAGAAAAATAGTGTTTTAATTAGGAAAAATTTAATATTTTGATTTTTGAAAATACGAGACCGAATTGATATCGTATAGATAATAGTTTATATGATCGAGCACAACATCGTAAGCAATGTACCTATCTCGAAGAATAGATACACTACTAATTGATTAAGGCTCGATTAAATAAACTAAAGAACTATAACATCTATGTGGTTTGTGAACCATTTTTATATGTGCCGACAAATTCCCCTTTCTAATATGAAAGATCAGATAGGGTTTATATTAAGCTGGATTCATAAAGTTTCTTATAAGGGTAAGCCCCTATAGTTAATTACATCTTAAATGACCGAAGTCACTTAAGAAATCTCTCAATTTAGATTATGTAATTATTCTTTCAAGAATTTCAAAATGTAGGAATTTTCAAAGATCGGACAAAAAGGTGTGAAATGGGAAAGACTCAAATCAGGAACATTTTATTTTAGTTCCAAATGAAGAAGAACTAGGGGACGCTATAGATCCTAAGGAGAACCTCAGTGGCTTCTCAAGATATCCTATAGTTTATCTTCAAGTTTGGTTAGAGAATATTAAATGTTTTATCCTACCAATTATTATTATATAAGGCTTACATTTTTATGAAACAATCATACAAATTGCTTGGAAGATAGGAGGTTCTAGGTCATGAAGAACGACAACCTCAAAATTCTAGAATGAATTAAAACTTAAGTTGCACAACATGGTTGTGCGAATGCCTAAAGGTAAACTTAAGGATTTAGTTTGCAGTAGGTAGAGAACCTTAAAGTCCTATGGCTTGTTTTTTAATTCTAAGGAAGAAGATTGCTTTCGTTGATCCTCATGCTGTTGTAGATCCATTTGCTCTCTCAAAGTTATTATTTTGCGCATCCTTGTCGTGCTACCCACGACGCTAGCTCCAAGCTCCTCTTTGATGTAGCATTCATAAATTCTACTCCCCAAGCAAACTCCTCGAAGTTCCTCTGAATCTCTTACTTTCTTTATAGCACACAGAATTCTTCTTCGAAGCGGCAAGGAGGAAGAAATCTCTCACTTTCCCTGCACTCTTACAATCTCTCAAGGTAATCCTTACAATTAGACTCTCTACATACTACTAGAACCTCTCTTGTACCCAGAAGCCTCTTTTAGAAAACTCTCCATTTTCAGCCAAAGTCCTCTTTTAAAGTTGTAGAAGAGTTTTCCTAAGAGTTGCCTAAGCATCCCTCCAAAAATCGTCCACATCCAATGCAACTTTGGACATAACCGTTGATCTCGCCGTTGGCGGCCTCGAGGGCACTTTCGACGGGCCTTCTAAATTATTTAATATGGAGTCTCGGGCAATTCTTGTTGTCGGCGCCGTTGGGCTAGCCGTCGGCGACCTAGTTCAATTCTTCACATTTTGTTCCTTTTCGCTCTAAATTTACTCTTTTTGCATCTTTTTGCTCCAATGACCCTAATTCATCATTCCTGCAACAAAACATCAAAAATACTTTTCTTTAAAGTGCAATTTCATCAAAAAATAATGTAAAATAAGTATGAAAATCTCAACATATTTTCCTTTGGTCACTATTTCTATAGGAGTAGTGATGGTACCCTCACCAATAGAAATTCCAAACTCTACTCTACTCATCTTGATGTTCCACATGTTTGTTCTAATCTCTAGCACTTAGTAGGTGGAGCCAATAAAAAGGAGCTCAAGGAGGGTTCCCCATAGGACTGTCTGACCTTAGGGTTGACCCTAGATGATGTGGCTTGTACTAGTAAGCACACTTGCAGTTCACACTTCCACCTGCCCCCTCTAAAAATAAGACCACCCCACAACCAAGAATGATTATACTCACAAAACTTAACAAAACTCTGCCAAAATTTTTCCAGACCATCTATCAGTCTTGAGATGTTAATCCCCACGATTTCCTTGCCCTAATTCCAATTGCATAACCCTATTTTCAGCACTGAAATTTAGGGGTTTTCACAGCCATACCACCAAGTGTATCCAATCCACAAATTACTTTGCTCCTAAGCTTCACCAGAGCAAGGGAGGAAGCTTCCCATTGAAACCCCCATCATTTGAACTTTTTGTCATAGAGCTTGACCAAACCCAAATCACCATTCAATCGAGTTCATACCTAAACTCATTCTCAGCTCAAGGTGACACTTGAAGGAGCTTTGTGAGGTCAAAAAAAACATGAAGAACCATTCCAATTAAGTTTGTACCTCTTGGACCAAGGTATTTATCACTTTCTCATAAACCAAGCCTAGTTTGGGCTTTTATGATGAAAACCTTGCTTGCATGATCAACTGTATAGATATTGTTCATCTCGGTTAGATTCACGTGTAGGAACAAACTACACTTAATTTGATTGAGAGTTTAGGGAGAAATTAGGTTTACAAACGAGTAGTTCTCGATTTTAGGCCATTGGGGATGATGACATGGAGCCATTCAATCGTGCGGGTATCAGATGGACGAATGAGATCGTGTCGGACTAGAAGACACAGTGTGAACACGCGGCTACATGGTGGCTGAGTAAGCTGACAGTGCCAAACCAAAACACGACGTGTGATGCTTCGGAGACTCCCAGGATGACATGACGACTGAGTTAGATAAATAGAAAAATAGGGATTTATGATTTATTTAATGCCCAAAACATAGAAAATTCATATCTTTGCATAGAAAATTTATAAAAACTAAAGGAAAATACCCTATTGCTTAGTGAACAAAGGAGAATAATGTGAAATAAAAATTAAAATTATGTGACTTATATTTTATTTTTAATTAATTACATACTCGTTGTAATCTTAAATTTTAATTGAATAAATACTAACCACCATGCTTTGAGATTTTAGGGGTTTAAACTTTCTGTCCTTAGGTGTGTTCTTCGATTTTTCCAAAGTTTGAGAAGACCTCTAAGTGTGGAAGCCCTAATTTTCAAAATAAATCACCTCTATTTAATTTAAAAATTATGAAAATTAAAATATAAATAAAAAAAAAAATTTGTCTTCATAGGTTCACTGTGACCAGAGGACCTTAGAAAAAATATAAATTAAATTTTAATATCTATGTAAAATACTATAGTTAATTAAATCTTATAAAGTCACTAAAAATAAAATAAATAAAATATAATTCAAAAATTAAAAAAAATTAAATTTTTTTTTAAAAAGTACTTTTATGAGTTCCTTGTGATTGGAGACACTTAAGAAAAATAAAATTAAAATTAAAATAAATATTTAATTTTTAAGGTATATTTTAAATTTTAAATAATTAAAATAATTAAAAAAATGATAAAATCACTATAATTGAAAAATGCAGCAAAATGTTACAGAGGTTTTTTTATCACTTTGAAGCAATTGAAATATTTTTCCTAATTTTCTAAATAAAGTCATAAATTTTTAAAGGTGTAAAAATCACTTTTAAACAATTTTACGCTAAAATAATTACAAGAAATAAAATGTAAAATGATAATTTTTAACTTTTATGCCTTAATTAAAATTTAGGATTGATTAAAAGGTATTTGGATAACTTTGATCATAATAAAATCTTTTGGATGATTGAAATACAAGAGATTAAATGGTAGAAACCAATACCTCATTTCTATACTATAAGGCCATAATTGTAATTTTCCCCAATTCTTATAATGAGGGAGTTAATTAAATTAAATAATTCCAAGGTGAGGGATTAGATTTTGGAAGATGATAACTCACAAATTTAAATCCCCTAGCTAATGTTTGAGTGATATGATCATTGATGAGGATTAAAACACCCTATAATTTGACTTCTCTAAATAGTCCTGAATTTATCCACATATAAGTCTTAAAGGCTTAGTAGTGAGATAGGCTTAATATGAATTTGCTTAATAAGGTTTAGGAAATATAACTAATTATGAACATTTTGCAAACACTACAACCCCAACCTTAATTGTAGGCATAACATTCTTAATCACCTATTCTTGCCCTCAAGGGTACCCATTTATATAACTATTAAATGTAACATTAAATGATTAATTAAGTACCCCACTCATGAGATAATTAAAACATCAAGTTTATTAAGCATAGGGTATTTTAATCAATCAAACCCTAAGTTTAACTTTGGATGATTATCAAACAATATAATAAGTTCAGATGAAGTCGGAATGTTTCAAAGGAGTTTAAAGGTTGCTTGGGGTCATGCTCTGAACACATTTACAATTTTTTAGATATTTTGAAGGAATAATGAACCTATTATACTTTGTTCAAGAAAATCATCCATTAAAAATTCTAGGGAGAACAAAACTCATTATGGTTGTTTAAACCTTCTTCCCTGTTTTCATTCTTGCAATTCCATTTCTGCAGAACTATATATATATGTTGCAAAAGCTAATCTTTCAGTAGGAGCGGCGAGAAGATGATAGTTACGCTTTTACGGTTTTATTTATCTTTTGCCATTTTACTTATCGCAATTTACTCTTGCTTTAAAACATTATCCATGCTTGATTGTAACCTTACTTTACCTCCAAAAGAAAAACAAAATTTTAAAAAATCAATCAACACGTTTCTTAAAATTAAACAAGATTATCAAAACTAAAACAAACACAACAATTTCATAGCACGTATTTTTGAATTTACGGGAGTCCATCAGATAAGGTAACCAATGGTTGCTAACGAGATCTCCCCGGCTTAAATGAAGCTAATAACTTGTTTAAGTTAAGTAAATTCAAAAGAAAATAGTGATACCGGTGTTGAAACTATTTTGGTTGAAGGAGTTGCCCGTTGGAAGCTGTCGGTCACAGGAATTAAAATCCCGTCGCCCGCTTCGGAAGGACATTTTAATTTGCATATAGATTTAAGTTTATTAAAATATGAAATCAAATTGACCCCATATTTTTTATAGTTTAAATGAAAGAGCGTTGTACCTCAAACCCTGTATCTATCCCGAAGGATAAACACAATATTTGAGGATGAGGCTCAATTAAATAAACTGAAAAATATATGACATCCGTTTAATCTACAAAATCATTTTATTTACCGACAATTTCCCTTATTTAATATGAAGAATTAAATAGGGTTTGTATTAAGCTGGGTTCGGACAAGCTTCCTATAAGGGCAAACCTCTATAGTTAGTTACATCTTAAATGCCCGAAGTCACCTAAGAAAACTTTCGATAAAAATCGGGAAACATTATGTTTAAGGAGGTCAAAGGATAGGACTTTTTAATGAAATTGGACAATAAGGTATGAAAGGGGAATAGTTCAAATTTGGAGCATTTTGTTGTAGAGTACAAAAGAGGAAGAACTAGGAGATGTCACAGATCCGGGGGAGAACCTCGGTGACTTCCTAAGCTATCTTATGATTTGGCTTTAGTTTAGAAGAAAAATTATTTGAATGTTTCATCTTACAAATTTTATTTAGTTAGGGCTTACCTTTGTGTGATCGACCACACAAATAGCCTGGAAGATGTGAGGTTTTAGGTCGTGATGAACGATAACCTTGGAATTCTAAGATGAGTTAGGGCTTATATTGTACAACAGAGATGTCCAAATGCCTAAAGATGAGGTGAGGATTTATTTTGCATTATCAAACAACCTCAGTATCCTATGAATTTTTGTTTAATTCTAAGAAGGAAATTAGTTTAGCTGGGGCAAAAGGTTTTGTTGTTGAAGGTGCTACCCACCATGCTAGCTCCAAGCTCCTTGTCTAGTGAGTTTAAGTTTTCTAGGGTGTCAAGTTATGATGTCAAATCAGGTGGCTTTATGGCTGTAGTTCTTTAAATATTATGGGGCATGTTAAAGTTGATTAGAGCAACACCGGTTAGGATCTTATGGTTCCCGCATTTGCGGTACTATTTTCTGATTAGAGCGACATCGGTTAGGATCCTATGGTTCCCTCGTTCCGGCACCACTATTTTCTATCGATCCTTAGTCCAAATGAATTTACTAAACTCAACTTAATGAGTTCCATACTTTCATTTAGACCGTGGAAAGCCTCATTAGCAACCATAGGTTACCTCCTCCGAGGCATTCCCGATCATCTGATGAAGACGTCTGAATTTAGTTGTAGTTGTTGTTTTGGGTGATGTTTCTGATTAAATTTTGAGTTGTCTTATATTTTGAATGTTGTGGTGGTGAATTTTATCATGGTTGATTTTAGTTTTGGTTTTGGTTTTACGGCTACCCTAGCAGTTTTGGTTTCCATACAGGGTGACATCATTGTTTAACATGTAAGTTTATAAGCATGAAAGTACAATGTGGAAAGTATAGAAAAAGGACTGTACTGTAAACTATAAAAGCGTACCTGACAAGTCTTTTCGCTCCACCACCAGAAACTTAAAAATGCATGTAAGGGCATTTTATATGAAGTGAAAAATATAAGGTACTGGTGATCTGCCAAATCCTATATTATATCTTGGTGGGTCCCTATTAGTTTGATTAAGGATGATTTTTGTTAAGCAAAATATATTAAGTTTAGTAGACCTCCGAGGTATCCAACAAGTATGGAGAAAGAAGCAGGTCCATGCTTCCCTCTCACTACCTGATGAAAAGACTCGAGCTCATGTAAACTTATTACATTGCTTAATAATTCATCCTGTAAATATCTCCAGTTCTTAATGAACATTAATGTTTCAACTATCCATAAGAGTAAGGTAATTATCATTTATCACTCAATTTGAAAATTATGTGGGTAAAGATCCTTAAAAGGGGAAAGTTAGTGTTATTAAGACATTTAGTTAATTTTAGTTCTAGTTTGGGCTTGTAGTGTTTCAAAGGTTTTCAACTTTTTTTACATTCACTTTTCTAATCCTCATTTAACCAAATTTGATTTAGCTTAAGTCACTACTAAACCCTTAAGGTCCTAGTGAATGTCTTAATCATTTTGAAAGAGATTAAATTTTAAGTGACAATAATTCATCATTAAAACATTTGAATGTCACTTGAACACCAGATAGGGGTATTAAATTAGTGAGTTATTAACACCCAACTCCATACCCATAAGTCTATGATAATTTAATTTGATAGACTTCCAAATTTTAATGATTTAAGGAATTTGCACATTTATCTTTTAACTAGGGAAAAGTGAGATTGGTTTCTATCAATTAATCTCTTTTGTTTCAATCATCTAAATATGTTAATTAAGATCAAAGGTTGCCCATTGTCCTTTCTTGAGTTAAGCCTAAATGTTAATTAAAGCTAAATTTCAAAAAGTACACTTTTGCCTCTAAGGCTCCAGCACTTCATAATTTATCAAATTTAACTCAAATGACCTTAGAATTTTTATCCTACCTTACTCATGGCTCAATTAAGACATCAGAGGAGAATTTTTTTAAAAAGAAAATTTTAAATTAATTTAGATATTTATTTATATGAAAAAATAGGATTTTTCAAAGGAAATTCCATAACTTTACCAAGGCAAAGCCTAATTGCTTGAAATTTGTACTTGTGGTGGATTTAGACCAGAGAACCGCTTGGAAAAAATTTTTATAATTTTTTTAGTTTTATTTGAATTATATGAATTATTTTAAATTCTGGAGTGTTAATTAATTATAAAATATTTTGAATGTGGAAAACTGAGTTATGAATTTTTATTAAATCTCTATAAGGCAAGAAATCTAAAGAAAAATATTTTACATTTTTTTTATTTTTCTTTGAATTATTAGAATTTTTAAGTGAAAAATTAAAAAAAATACATTTTTTAGCCTTTAAAAATTATTTTAAGCTTTAAAATTCAATATATTCACTTACAAAATTAGGAAAAAATTTCTAATTCTTCCTAAGTGCTTAGGAAACAATTCAGAACATTCCCATGAATTTTATTAATTTTGTGAATTTTATTAATTTTTAATTATTTAAATACTCAAAGTAGGCTTAAAAAATGAAGTTTTTTTATTAACAATTTTATTTTTAGAAAATCCCTCTAATTATAAAGAACTCCCAAAACTAATTTTTATAATTTTTTGAGTTATATTTTAATTATTAAAAAAAATTTTAGTGTCAAAATGGCATTTAACTTAGAAAATAAATTTGAGTTATTAAATAAGCTCTAAATGTTTTAAAATTTTTATTAAGAGTTCTCTGAACTTCAAATTGTAGTAGGGATTAAAAATTAAGTCATTTAGAGTTTTGTGTTTCCCAAAATTAATTTTCTATGTATTTTAGGGTTTGTAGAAATTAGGTGTGTCCTTAATGATTTAGAACATAAAACATTTTTGAAAGGGTTCTCTAGTCATGAAAAACCTTCCAAAATTTTCTTGGATTTTTGTAAACAATGTGCTAATTATCATGTTTAATTTATGCAAATAATAGACAAAATTGAAAAATATGGAACTCTGTCTAGGGGTTTCCTTTGACTTTGGGCAAATCAAGGAATGTCCCCCAGGATAGAGGCAACAACATGCCAAAATATCAAGTTATGGTGAAATGTTTACATGCATTGAGAATTAAAACACTCAAAATAGTATTTAATTATTTAAAATAAAATATGCATCAAATATACTTCAAACTATTTCCACATTAGTCTCCTCTATTTACTGAGCACTAGGATATTTTTATTTTATTTTTGTGATTTTTCTATGCAAAGATATGAATTTTTAAAGATCAAGCATTTAAATAATTCAAATAAATCCCTATTTTTCTATTTATCCAACGTGACACCACCTCATCCTAGACGTCTCTAAAGCTCCACGCGTCGTCTTTTGGTTTGGCGCCACCATCCTACTCGGCAGCCACGTGTCCCGCTGTTCACGCACAAAGATCTTGTCCGACTCGATCTCGTTCATCCATCCAATACAGGCTTGATCGGACGGTTCTCTGTTATTGTCCCCGATAGCCAAAACCCGTGAACCGCTCAACTTCAAACCTTATGATCTCAGCCTAGACTCAACCAAATCACTTTGGGTTTGTTCCTACACCTTCATCTACTCAAGAAGAGTACATTTATACAGTTACATTGTTATGAATTTCAAATTTTCTTCACAAAGGTCCAAACCGAACCCAAAATTAGGGTACCTTGGTTCAACAGGTGTAGCCTCAATCAAATCTATTGAGGAGCTTTGCCTTGACCTCACGAACGTCCTCCAAGCTTTAGTCTGAACTGAGGTTGTGTCTAGATGAGACTTTGATCAAGAGGTGATCCGGCCTTGAACTAGCAATGGGTTAGAGTGTTCGGAACAAGGGAGATTCAATGAGGATCTTCCTCGTTCACCCTAGGTAAGCTTCTAGACAAGTTGATTTAAAGCTTTGTGGGATTTAAAGATGTGGCCAAAAACACCCTAGATTTCAGTGGTGAAATTGAGGTTTCACAGTGGGGTGTAGAGAGGAAAAATGGTGGGGATGAACTTCTCTCTGTTGTTAGAGGGTTTGGGAGAATTTTGGCAGAGTTTTGTTTAAGTTTTTGAATCCCCTCCTTTTAGTCATGGAGGACGAGATTTAAGTAGAGAGACTTAGGGTGGAGCTCAGGGTCTTAATTCAGCTGCCAAGTGCTGCTTATATGGAGGGCAGAGAAGCTCTAAATGTCAAATGGGATGAGGTGGCCTTTAGGTTTGAATTGGGTTTGAATTTTTTGGTGGTGGCTCACGGTTTCGGCTCCTCCAGTGACTAGGTTGGCTGGCAAGGCTAGGGGAGGTGGCCACGAGGTCAGGTGAGCCACGGGAATCTGTCACAACAATATTTTTGGGCAGGTGTTTGGTTTTAGCAAAAATCCTTTAAGCTTAAGCAAATTTGGAAGCCAATCCCTTGATTTATGGAAACTTTGGTCCATGGCTAATTTGGGTGGTTCCATAGGGTTTATCCTGGTCAATAAGGTCCAAAATTTGGCTGTAGAGGTCTTGACTTGTCCAATTTGACATGGTTACATTAATTTTGGTGCATGGGTCCACTGTGGGTCTAAATGACTATAGCTTGGGTTTGGGCTAGGCTAGCCATGACTTTGAGCCCAATTGATTGATCAAAGTTGTATAGATGATTGTAATGAAGATTTTTGGTGAAGGATTGAAGTGATTTTGAGTTCAATTGGGGTAAAATTGGGGATTTTTGGATTTGGGTTGAAATTAAATGAAATTGTGGCCACAATAAGGCTAATTGAAGGTCAAGTTTGATGTGTAGAAATATTATGAAGAGTTTAGGATTCAAACTGAGGCAAATTGAGTAGGCTATGGGGTTTAATTTGGTGGGATTAAGTCATAGGGCCAAAATTGAGGGTTTGACTTAGATCAAAATTGGGCTCAAAGCATGGGCCAATTAAGCTTGGATTTGGTTTAAATTGGTCATATGGAAGATGAATTTAAGTTTAGAAATAAAATTGGGGGGAAATTGGGACAAAATTGATGGACATTAGAGGTAAATTTGAGGAAATTGGGCCTTTAAAGGCAATTTGAGGGTTTTGGTCAAAATGGTAAATTTTGCCAAATTGGGTCCAATTGGGCGGTCCAAATGAGTTTTAGAAACATTTGGAGTGATTTTGGAGGTTTTGGGAAGGTTTGGGGTGCAAAGGGTTTTTTTTGTAATTTTGGCATTTTTGAGTAGTTTTGGGTAATTTGGGTATTTTCAAAAGGTTTGAAATGATTTTTGAAAAAAATTTAGATATTTTGGATGAATTTGAGAATTTTGACCAAAGTTGGGAGTTGGGGTGTTTAGGTAACTTGGGTAGGTTTGGGGGTAAAAGGCCAAGTTGGATATTTTTGGTAGAAATTGGGTGCCAACCACCTTATATGAGATATGAACCAATGGAAAACCCATTTGGGTCCTCTATGTATTGGTCTTAGCTAAACCCCATCATATGGCTAGTGAATTTAGGGGACCATCTACATGAGTCTCCCAAAGGATCAAGGGATCAAAGTTAACAAATATTGGGTTTAAGGTTGTCAGGGATTGTGAGTGAGAGTGAGTGCAAGTGGGTGCAAGTGAGTGCCTTAGCCATAGACCAGCACCCAGAGTCAGCCCTAAAGTCAAACAGTCCTATGGGAAGTCTCCTTGAGCTCTCTCATAGTGGCCTTATCTACTAAGTGCGAGAAGTTAGGACCAATATGTAAAGCCTCAAGTTGAGTAAGGAGGAGTTTAGAATTTATAATGGTGAGGGTTCATTTTCTAGTTTTCTAAGAATATTCAATAGGAAAGTCCTATGGCTAGACCTTAGGATACTAAGGAGGAAAATCTTAATCTCAACGAAAAGTAATGTGAACAACCAGAATGAGGGAACCGCAGAATCCTAGTCGGTATCACTCTAATAAACTTTAACCCCCCTCCCCCATAATGATTAAACTAAAACTTGTCATTTAGACCTTTAAACCTTAGAATTTAGGACGGCTACATCGACAAGGAGGTTGGATCTAGCACCGTGGGCAACACAACAAGGATGCATAGAAGAACAACTTCAAGAAAGCAAACAAATCTACAACAACACGAGGATCTACAATAACAATCTCCTTCCTCAGATTTAAATAACAAGCTATAGGACTTCGAGGCTTCCCGCCTAGTGTGACATGAATTCACAACTTTACCTTTAGGCATTTACACTATCATGTTGTACAATTTAAGCCCTAACTTGTTCTAGGATCCCGAGGTTGTCATTCTTCACGACCTAAATCCTTCTATCTTCCAGGCTTTTTGTATGATTGTACCATACAAATGTAAGCTCTATACAATAATAATTGGCAGGATGAAACATTTAATATTCTCTCATTGAAATTGTAGCCAAACTATATGATAGCTTGGGAAGTCACCGAGGTTCTCCTCAGGATCTGTGATATACCTTAGTTCTTCTTTCTTTGGATTCCAAATAAAATTTTCCAGTTTTGAGCCTTTCCCATTTCACACCTTTTTTTTCGATCTTTGAAGAGTCCTACCTTTTTAAATTATTGAAGGCATGATTTTATGATCTAAATCAAGAGTTTTTTTTAAGTAACTTTGATCATTTAAGATGTAATTACCAATAGGGGCTTGCCCTTATAAGAAACTTTCTGAATCCCGTTTAATATAAACCCTATATGATATTTCATATTATAAAAGAGAATTCGTCAGCACATATAAAAATATTTTGCAGACTAAACGGAAGTCATAATTCTTTAGTTTATTTAATCGATCCTTCACCAATAAGTAGTGTATCTATCCTTTGAGATATGTACATTGCTTGCGGTGTTGTGCTCAATCATTTAAACTATTATCTATATGGGATTGGTTTGGTCTCGTATTTTTAAAAATTAAAATATTACTTTTTTCAAAATCAAAACACTATTTTAAAAAAAAAATTAAAATTTATATTATATTAAACTATAAACACACACGTGCGCAATTTCCCCCACCGACAATGAAGAAACATGGGAGCATTTTGATTGTATGTATCCTCAATTTGCAACCCTAAACACAAGAATATGATTAGTTTGTTTTCTTGTGTTGTCATCAATTTTAAATGTAGCTCAAGTATGATGTCCATTTGAATGTTATGAGAATATATTCCACTCATATATAACTTTCCATAGTCTAAGTCATCCATAAAAACTCTTTGCCACATAATTCTGTACAAAAATAGTTTTTGAGCTACATAGTCACACAAAAAGGCAGCGTAACAACACTTTACCAAGCCAACCCGGCATGACCATGCCAGAAAGAGCATGAACATGCCAAGGAAATTGAGATCCTAATGTGATTACACCATTTTCAGGCATAATCACGCCAGCCTACTTCTTAATTTGGCTATTTTTGATGACTTTTTGGCCACTCAAATCCACTTGATGATTAGATTGGGCATGAAGAAAAAAGAGATTGTAAATTCATAAACAAAATCCAACCACAAAATGGATCAATATCATGGAACCTAAGAAGATTAAAAAAAATATGTGGTGATTTGAAGGGAATTATTGTATAAAAAATGATCTTAATTTATTAGAACTAAATGAAAATATGACACTAAATAGATATTGTATTAAAAATGATCTTAATTTACTAGAATTAAATGAAAATATGACACTAAATAGGACTCATTGTATTAAAAATGATCTTAATTTACTAGAACTAAATGAAAATATGACACTAAATAGGACGCTATTAAAAATGATCTTAATTTATTAGAACTAAATGAAAATATGACACTAAATAGGATGCAATATTAAAAATGATCTTAATTTACTAGAACTAAATGAAAATATGACACTAAATAGGACGCAATGGTGAAAGGATGATTCATGTAGCCGACCCCACGTAGTGGGATTAAGGCTTTGTTGTTGTTGTTGTTGTTGTTGAAGGGAATACATGACCAATAGAGTTAAACTTAGGACAAGGCATTCTCATTAGTTCTCAGATGAGCTTTGTGTGTTTGGATGATGAGGAAAAAGTTATTGCAGATGAGAAATTTTTGGAGAAAATGTGAGCCAACTTGTTCTTCACTCTTTTTTTCCTTTCACTTTCTTTTCTATTTAGTCAAAATTAAGGTTTTATTCACTATCTCAAACCTTGTGAGATTGTGATTGAAGTGATTTATTTTTTCTCATCTCATCAAACCCTAAGTGAAAGTCCATCTTGGAGACACTTAGAGGAGGAGAATCCATCTACTTTCTTACACAAAAGTCATACTGAAGAAAAAGAGATCAGTGACGTCAAACTTAAGAGTAATTAAACTCCCTTTTCCCTTTATTTCTTAATTTTTAGAAGCTCCATTTAAGTTAATGTTAGAGCTTTAGGTTAAGCTAGCTTTACAAAAATTGATACAAGTTAGGAAGCCATCCATTTTGTATTGTATAAGCCTTGAGTTTATTCAAAGCCAATCGTTGACCTATTTTGATTAACAAGATTTTAGATTTATAGCCTTATAGCTATGAAACTAATAAGCTTACATTCGCATTAATAGCTCCATAAATTTGATGGTATTTTTGGAGTTTTTATACTTAAATAATGAAATTTTCTTCATTTTTTGTTCTGTTTGTCATGATAATTTTCATTTGAAAATTTCTCATGATTAAGTCAAGAAAATGTAGGTAGGCATGTTATTATTGTGCATAAAAACATGTTGGAACACTTCACTATCTTTGAACCCAAATGTTGATCTCATTTTAGTGAGGTCTATTCTTTCCTCTAAAATCCAGAATGTAGTCAAAGGGCTTTCTTATTGACTATCCTAGAAAAGCAACAGTAGGACCCACCCCATGTAGAAATTTAAACCATTTCTTAACTCTTTTGTAGTCTCACATGTGTGGTCTTAAAAACCTCGACACTTAGTTGAGTTGAGTAGGACCAACATTTTGAAGCTCAAAAAGAGTTTCCATAAGGAGGAAGAGTGCCATAGGGAGACCCTTTGTGACTTATGGACTGATAAACCAAAATAATATGTTATTTTAAGTATACATTTTATGTTTATTTTTGGTGATATTGCACTTTAAAAAAAAATACGTCTATATTTTTGTTGCAAGCATATCAGTTTTATGCATTTGGAGAAAAAGTAGCAAAAAGAACAAAAATTGAAGCTAAAATAACAAATTTTGGGTTATGGCACCTCATGCGTCAGATTGGTGCCAGAAGCGCCATTTGACAGAGAGCTGGTGCGTGATGTGCCAGATTGGTGCTAGAAGTGCCATTGGATAGAAATTTGGTGCCAGATATGCTAGATTTGGCGCCTGAAGCTCCAAAACTCAGAACAACATAGTGTTAAGCAAGTTGGCACCTGAAGTGCCAGAACTGCCCCCAGATGCGCCATAGATGACTTTTTGTAGATTAAGGCATTTTGGGATAAATTTTGCACGAATTTCGAAAGGAAAACTTGTTCTAAATACCCCTTGGAGTGATTCAATACATCTAAACACTTTAGAAGGTTCTTTTGTGAAGTGATATGTCTTTTGGATCAATGGACATGCCTTTTGAAATCAAAAGGGTTGACATTTCGATAGAATTTTGGAGGAAATTTTGAATTCTTTTTGGAGGGAGGTAGCCTTTAATAAAAGAAAGGTAAGTCTAGGGCAAGAGAGTTTTTGGTGTGGCGTGCAAGGGGGGCGAAATAGAGAGAGAGAGAGAGAAAGTCAAGGGCTTGAAGATTTTCTTCAAGGATTGTAAGAGGAAAGGGAAGGTGAGAGATTTCTTCTTTGTTACACTTCTAAGAGAGAACTGAAAGTACTTGTAAAGATGAAAAAGGTTGAAGAGAACTAGGGATTTTCTTGAGAAAGATTGTGAGATAAGTTGTCTTTTATTTCTTTTATTTTATAAATATGTTTTTATATATGAAATTCATGTTTTGTCATATCCTTCTAATGAATTCTAAGCATTCTTCTTTATTCTTCTCCCTACTTTGAAATATGGTTTGGTGAAGAATTGAATTTGTTTTATATAGTTTTAGATGTCAATAGTTTGTGATGATTTGAACTTTGATCTTCATTTACTTTTCGATCTGGCTAATTCAAATGTTAAAATGTGTAGAGAAACATATGTTCCAAAAGGGCTATGATTTCTACAACATTGAGAGAATCACATTTGATTTCATGGGAAAGGATGTCATCCGTGGAGTTGAGTGAAAATAAATAGGAAAATATACTTTGTTGGATGCAAAATTGGAGATTTTAAGGTGATAGATTAAAATCCCTAATTTGGTCCAGTTGATTGAAAAGTAATGTAAGATTGTTAGCCCTCAGGTGAGGGAGTAGTGGGAGCTCTGGAGTGGCAACCGGTATCCTCCCAGTTTAACCACAAAATTAGGGACCAAACTCTAGATTAGTCAATATTCTTTATGCACTTGGAAGAGGTAAAAAATAGGATTGCTCCTATTTGGCACAAAAAAAATAATATATACTTTCAAATGATTTTAATTTCTTCACAATCTATATACTCATTGTAAATGAGAGGAAGGCTTTCTTAAATTTAAACTCTTCATCAAAAAAATATTGTTTAGTTTTTGTAAGTTATTTTGAAAGTTTAGCAATTAATTTAATTAACTTGGTGTTTTAACTACATTTTATTTAGCATTCACTCATTTACTTTATATTCAAATTTCATACTTCACTTTTGTTGTTCAAAATTATAGTTTAAATTATAATCTTAAGAATTTACTTGTAAGCATTTCCAACTTACCTGTGGGATCGATATCTAGGACTCCATTAGAGCCCTTTATTACTTAAGCGAAACGTATACTTGCATTATTTTTAGAGGTTTTTACAGTTTAAAGATTTTTAATAGATAAAACTATCTTCACTAAGTTATTTTTGTGATGATTAAATTGCATATTTACTATTGTATATGTCATGTGTATTTTGTAATATTGAAAAATATTTGCAAAATTAACACACTAAATGCACCCGCATCAAGTTTTTGGCGCCGTTGTTGGGGAGGTAACGGAAAGGTGTAGTAGTTATTTTATAATTTAAATATTTTTTATTTTAAACAAAAACTTAAAAGACGTATTTTTAGTTTAGTTTGAAATTTTCATATTTTAGGGTATTTATTTATTTTAATTACTTATTATGTTTGTTTATACGTAGTGTACGGTGTGAAGATTTAGTGCTTTACGATTCTGAATTAGAAAGAACCATTAGAAAAATTCAAAAACAATACAAAGAGATAGATCATTTTAGCAAAATGAATTGCAATTTCTGTAATGTTGGAAATGAAAGTGAATATCATCAGAGACCTTTAAGAGGTTATGTTAATCCTACAACAGATGAAATTCATTTAAGTATACAAAACTCTGTTGCAGCTGTCAATTCATTTGAGCTTAAACCTATTATTATTCAAATGGTACAAAATAATCAATTTGGAGGAACACCAACTGAAGATCCTAATTTACACCTTGCTAGTTTTTTAGAATTGTGTGCTACTTTTAAATAGGATGGAGTGCGAATGATGATGTCAGACTTAGACTTTTTCTATTTTCACTAAGGGATAAAGCTAAGATGTGGTTAAACTCCTTAACACCTAGATCTATCAGAACTTAGGGATACTTATCACAATAATTTTTATCTAAATATTTCTAACCTTCAAAACTTCCTAAGCTTAGAAACGATATTACATCTTTTTGTCAGTTTGAAGATGAATCAATTTATGAAGCATGAGAAAGATTTAAAGATCTCCTTAGGAAGTGTCCACACCATGCGTTGCTAGATTGATTAATAATTCAAAGTTTTTTATAATGGATTTTGGATCTCTTAGATTGATAATTGATGTTGCCGCTTGTGGATCATTAATGTCAAAACCATTCGATAAAGCATATTCTTTATTTAAAGAGATGACTACAAATAAATTTCAATGGCCTACGAAAGGGTAAATCCAAAAAGAGTAGATAGTATTTGTGATTCTGCTGCAATATCTTTGTTAGCTACCCAAATAGCTGTTATATCAAAGAAGATAGATCAATACAGAATGAATTATTATCATACATCACTTGTGCTTGAGGAAAACTCATTCGGACAAATGATAAAATCTCAATCTTCTAATGAGACCTTAAATGCAATAAATAATTATTCTAATAATCTTTGTTCCAATTATTATAATCCTGGCTGGAAGAATAGTCCAAAATTTAATTGGAGTAACAAAAGCTCTAATGCTGCAAATCCGCAATGGGGAAACAATGTTGTAAACCCATTGGGAAACTCCAACAATGAAGGAAATCTAACTATTAAACCTTATTACCCTCCAGGTTTTAATAATTTGTGGAGTAAGGAGAAAACGTTGTCAATGAAAGAATTGATAGTGCAAATGGGAAGCCCATTACAAAGTCAAGGAGTTGCAATTAGAAACATGGAAAATCAATTGGGATGTATTACTACCACACTTAACAATAGATATCCAAGAACGTTGCCTCGTAATGTTGAAGTATATCCTAAAGATCGGAAGAAAAAGCAAATTAAGGCTATTCAACCAAGAAGTGGAAAAGAATTGGAAACCAGAGTTCAAAAAGAAGTGGAAAATGAAAATTTTGGTGAATATTTTCATTTTGAGTCAGAATGTCCTATTAAACTAATAAAAATCATAGTAGAAAGACCACCACCTCCATTTCCTTAAAGATTGAAGTAGAAAATCAGAGATAACCAAGTTTCAAAATTTTTAGAAATATTAAGGAAATTAACAATAAATATTACATTTTTTAAGCCTTAGAATAAATGCTAAGCTATGTGAAGTTCATGAAGGATATACTTAATAAGAAAAGGGAGTTTTTAGATAATGAGACTATTGCACTCAGTAAAAAAGCTTATTGAAAAACTTAATGATCCTGGAAGTTTTATTATTCTTTGTGCTATTGGCGAAAGATTTTTTGGAAAAACTTTATGTGATTTACGAGCCAGTATTAATCTAATGCCTTTATTAATTTTTAAAAGGTTGGGTTTAGGAGATATTTCATTTACAACTGTAACTCTTCAGTTAGTTGATTGTTTGATTACTTATTCTAAATGAGTTATAGAAGATGTTTTGGTAAAAGTTGATAAATTTATCTTTGCTCTGGTAATGAAGGAAGATAAAAAAATTCCTATCATTTTAGGAAGACCATTCCTTACCAATAGAGAAGCATTGATAAATGTGCACAAAGCAGAACTAACTATGAGAGTTAATGATCAAGAGGTTACATTTAATATTGCAAAATAAATGAGATGCCCTGCAAAAGAGCAAGAGATTGAATGCTTCGGAATGAATATTAACGAACATTTAAGCCATGAATATTTCCAGAAGACATTCAAAAAAGAATTTGACAAGGAATATATGAATATCAAGATGAGGATAAAATTCAAGATGAATCTATAGAAGTGAGTAAAGAAGAATTGGATTATGTTCAGAAAAAAAAAGAAATGTTAGAACCTACAGAAAGTAATAAGAATTTAATTTCATCTATTGAGAAACCTCTGGAATTAGAACTGAAAACACTTCCTGCACATTTAAAGTATGCATTCTTAAGAGATTTATCTACATTACCTATTATAGTATCATGAGAATTAACTGATACACAGGAAAAATAATTGTTAGAAACTTTGAGAAGATATAAGAAATCCTTTGGATGGACATTAGCTGATATTAAAGGAATTTGTCCTTCAATTTGTATGCATAGAATTTTATTGGAAGATCAACATGAACCAAGAGCTGATCTTCAAAGGAGACTGATGAAATCCTATGATGAATGAAGTTATTAAAAAAGAGATGTTAAAATGGTTAAATGGTCGAATACTATATCCTATTTCAGACAGTGCTTGGGTGAGTCCAGTTCACTGTGTTCTAAAGAAAGGATGTGTGACTATAGTGACAAATGAGAATAATGAAATAATACCAATAAGACAAGTCACTGGATGACAGATCTGCATAGATTATAAAAAATTAAATTTTGCTACTATGAAGGTTCATTTTCCTTTACCCTTTTTAGACCGGATGTTGGATAGATTGATTAGGCATAGATATTTTTGTTTTCTAGATGGATATATCGATTATCATCAAATAAATATTACCTCAGAGGATCAAAGGAAAACAACATTTACTAGTTCTTATGTAACTATTGCTTTTCGGTGAATGCCCTTTGGATTATGTAATGCACCTACAACTTTTCAAAGATGTATAGTGTCAATTTTTAGTGATTTAATTGAAAAAGGATTGAAGTCTTTATGGACGATTTTTTTTTATTTGGAACTTCATTTGAAATATGTTTAAATAATTTAGAGATATTTATAGTACGATGTGAAAAAAAACTCTCGTATTAAATTGACTAAATTGTCAATTTATGGTTGTAGGAGGAATTGTGCTTGGGCATAAAATCTCAGAAAATGACATGGAAGTAGATTTAGGTTATATCAAACCTACCTCCACCTACTACAGTAAGAGAAGTTAGAAGCTTTTTAGGACATGCTGGATTTTACAGGTGATATATTAAATATTTTTCAAAAATTACTAAAATTTTATGCGAACTTATGGAAAAAGATACTAAATTTGACTTTAACCATGATTGCTTTAAAGCCTTTGAAACTTTAAAGGAAAATTGAACACTACTCCTATAATTGTTTTACCTAATTGAGAGAAACCTTTTGAATTTATGTGTGATTCTAGTGATTATGCAATTATAGATATTTTAGAGCAGAGATATGATAAGATTTTTTAGTTCATATACTATACTAGTAAGACTCTAAATGATGCTCATATTAACTATACCACTACTGAAAGAGAGTTATTGGCCATTATTTATACTTTTGATAATTTTAAGTCATATCTGATTGGAACTAAATGTGTTGTGCATACTGGCCACTTGACTATTAAATAATTAATACAAAAGAAGGATGCAAAACTAAGATTAATTAGATGAGTACTTATGATGCAAGAGTTTGATTTTGTAGTAGTCAATAGGAAAGTGACTGATAATCAAATTGTTGATCATCTATCTAGGCTAGAATAGGAAGAAATACTTGATTTGGAATAATAAATTAATGAAACTTTTCCTGATGAACAACTTTATGCTATAAAATGATGGAAAATACATTAGTATGTTGATTTTGTAAATTATATTGTTAGTAGTATTTTACCATATAGACTAACAAAACAACAGGAAAAGAAATTCATTCATGATGCAAAGTCTTATTTTTGGGATGACCTCTATTTGTATAAACAATACAAAGATTTAGTAATGAGAAGATGTGTGCCTTACAAAGAAATTCAGGAAATTATCAAAAAATTTCATGATTCTGAATTTGGAGGTAATTTTGGGAATGATAGAACTGTTCATAATTTTTTACAACCTGGATTTTTTTTACCTACTCGATTTAGAGATGTTAATATATATCAAACAACATGTGATTGGTGTTTGAGAGCAGGTAATATTTCAAAAAGAAATGAAATGTCTCTAAATTTTAAGTTGGGATATGAAATTTTTTATGCTTGGGGATTAGATTTTATGAGACCATTTATACTTTCATTCATAAATATATGTATATTGATTGCAGTGGATTTTATTTCAAAATAGATTGAAGAAATCACTTTACCTAAATGTGATGCTTAAAGTGTTTCAAAAATTTTAATTAAAATATTTTTACAAGATATGAAATGCTGAGAGTAATCATTATTGATAGAGGATCTCATTTTGAAAAAGAAATTAAGATAATTTTGGAAAAGTGTGTTAATCTGAATAAAATGGATTGGTCTATTAGATTACACACAACATTATGAGCATACAAGACTGCTTATAAGACACCTATAAGAATTAACCCATATATATATATATATATATATAGGGAAAACTTATCACTGTTCAGTTAAATTGGAGCACAAAGCTTATTGGGCTATACAATAATTCAATTTCAATTTGAATAAAACTGATGAGAAAAGATTATTGCAATTGAATGAGCATGGGAAAATTAGGAATGAAACTTACAATAATGCATAAATTTATAAAGAAAAGATGAAAGAATGACATGATCGGAAGATAATAAAAATGGAATTTGAACATGGACAAGAAGTTTTATTATACAATATAAGATTTAAATTATTTCCTAAAACATTTAAGTCTAGATGAAAAGGGTCATTCACAGTTATAAAAGTCTATCCCTATGGAGCAGTAACATTGAAGATCCCATGACTAATAGAATTTTTAAAGTGAATGGACACAGATTGAAACCATATTTTGATGGTCAAATACCAGCTTTTAAAGAGACTATAATATTGGGTCACCTACGATAAAGACAGGAAATGTCAGGCTGACGACATTAAACCATACGCTTTGTGGGAGGCAACTCATACTTATCATTATTTATTTTGCTTTTGAGTTTTTGGTTCAAAATATTTTACGTATATTTATATGTATGTCTTTATGTGGTCTGTGTATTTGAGAAAAATATTTAGAAACATCTTTATTTGCTTAGTTTTATTGAAAAATTGAGAATTTATTGGATCAAAATATAAATAGAGCACATTTTAAAATTGACGCGTGATGTGCCAGATTGGCGCACGATGCACCACTTTCCAGAGAGCTGGCACATGATGTGCCAGATCGACACATGATGGGGTGCAGTGATGAAAATGACTTAAAATGTTTCAAAAGGTGGTTCTTGGTGGTTTTTGGCAGTTTCTTCTCTTTATAACTACTTAAAAATGAATCCTAAGTCTATTTTAAGGGGGAAAATGAGGGAAAAGCCACTAGATTTCAAATCCAATGGCGTCCCACTCCAAAAATACTGCGAGACTTGGAATTTTTAACAGGAGAAAGTTTGTCAGTTTTGATGTGCAGAAAATTACATGTAATCCACTTCTAGTGAAGAAGAGGCTAATCAAAGAAAGGGGATTTATGAATCAAGGATTCAACACACCGAATACTCGAGTGGAAGAGACTTTTGTAGAAAGGCACTGAGAGTGTTTTGCTACACTAATGTCATTATAGTCGTCCACGTGGTGAAAAAGTTTAATGAAAATCATCATGGGATCAACCAAGGAAGAGTCTATGTGTGAGGTAGGTTTGTGCAGTTCACTCCTTCAAGAATAAATGAGATGTTTATGATTGAGAATGTGCCTATCTAACATTAGGCAAATTTTACCCCTACGAGAGACATAATGAATGAACTTTGCCGATACCTTATAAATGAAGATGCGAATTGGGAGGTTAGAGATGATGGAATTGTAAGTTTTTCCTCATCATTGATAAATCCTGTTTCTAAGGCATGACACTTTTTCATTGCAACGAAATTATTGCCCACCATGAAGATTAGTAAGGTAACTAAAGAAAGTGTCATTCTGAACTTTTGTATTCAAACTGAAAAACCTATTGATATTGGAACCATAGTTGTAAAGTCGATTTTGGGTTTGATTATGAATGGATCTGCAATTGGACTAGGGCATCATCCACTTTTTTCCTACTATGCATTCAATCACAAGTATCTTATGAAAGTTGGGAAAAAGTACTACTTCCTTGGATGTCGATAGATCCAAAAGTCTATTGCAACTGCATTGGAATGGGAGATGAAAATGATATGCATGTACTGATGAATCAGGAATCTCAGAATTCACACCTATTCAGCCTTACTACAATTCAAATGCACTTTTGAAGAGGATCAAGAAGATTGAGAAAGATGTGCAGAATCTCATGCATGTGATTGTGAATATTTATGAGAAGCTGGATTATCTAGATTGGAGACTATAAGAACATTTTGGACATACTGGTCGTATGGAAGATAGTTTGGTACGTATGTTCAAGAAACATGCTTGGATTGGGGAGGATTCGACAAATGAGTTTCCTTACCAACCCTTCTACAACCTATATGTGCACTACCAATTGATGGAAGATATCCAGGAGGATGAGAGTGAAGAAAATGTTTGAATTTAGTTTATGCACGAAACATTTTGTTTAGTATTATTTGTTTTAGTTACTTTATTTTCTTAAATTTCATTTACTACTATTGTTGAACTTTATCAATGTTTATGCTTTGTATTTAGATGTTTAGATTTTAGTGTTAAGATGTTTGACTTGCTTTAAAACACTGAAATAGATGTTTGTTGGCTTGAAAACTGTTAGTTTGTAATAGCATAAATTTTATATCTAAACGTGAGTTTTGTGTAGTTTTTGAAAGTTTGGTGTTAGAGTGATGTTTATGTATGTTTAGAAATGCTCATTTGAGTTAATTAGAGGTTGACGTAAAGCAGTACAAAGAAAATTTCTACATATATCAAAATCTGGTGAATTTAAACTCTAACGCATGATGCATCGATTTACGTATCGCCAGCGCATGATGCGTCAAAGACCCGAACATGACAGATTGCCTAAAAACTCATAAAATTACATTACAAGCTCCATTTTCACTGCTTGGTCGTCTCCTACCTCTAAACATTGACCTAGGGCTTCTTATGGAGGGCGATAGAGAAGATTTTGGAGGCCAAAAATCATAGATTTCATCTTCTCTTAGTAAGAGCTTCATTTTAACTTAGAAATTTTTTATTTTCACCACGGATGTTTCCTACAATGTTGAAGATTTAAAATTTAGGATTTTTTGATGAAAAAGCTTGAAGAAACTCATGGTGAAAAGTTTCTTACCAAATAATCTTGTTTGAGGGGACTTAGATTTTTTATTTAGTAATTTATTTGATTTTTATTTGGATTTTCATAAATTCTTAAATGGCTCCTTGAGTGAAGAGAGAGTCCGTCTGAGGATTTTGATGCACAAAAGTTTGTTAACTTTAAAGCTCAACATAGTTATAATACTCAAATGGAGACCAGAAGATTGATCCAAGAATGGGCTTTTGCAAAACCGGGTGGCGAGATCGAGAAGATGATTCTCACCAAAAATTGCGAAAGATTATGTTACTTCACTGCAGTAGCGATTGTCCCCATGATTCGGGAGTTCTATGCTACCCTTAGGCTCACTGAGAGTGACCACATACTGGTTACAGGTAAGCAAGTTAAATTTACTGCTGATCAGATCAATGCTTTTTATGGGTTGAGAAACGTATTTCATGATGAGTACGTTGCATTTTTGTTGACTGATTCATCACTGGATGAAGTGATTTCCTTTTTGACTGATGGAAGAGGAGAGTAGAATATTTAGATTAATAAGATAGTTAACTTCCCCACTTCCATGTTGACTATTCACTTAATGATATGGCATCACTTCGTCTCTGCTAAACTATTGCCAACAAATCATCTTGCCAATGATAAAAAGATAGAGCGGTGTTGAACTATTGCATTCAGAACATGAAAGCAATAGATTCTGGTGCGCTCATAGTTCAATTTGCTTGAAGTATATCTAGTAGCTCTAAAGCTCATGGTTTGGGATACCCTGCTCTGATTTTTACTTTAAGTGAACAATCAGGAGTAGAGTCCCATAGAAATGAAGAAAGATTACAACCAAAGATCCTATTGCAACGTATATGATTCAGAATGTTGAATCATTTGTTGAACCAAGAGGTGGATAATGGAATAAACCCTCTACATCAGCTGCAAGGATATCTAAGGTATTATGGACCAACTTATGATTCAACAATTGGACATAGTTAATACAAAAATTCATTTGGGAGAGATAGGAGCAAGAAATGCTTATAATGATGATTATAAGCATTAGAGAGTTCAACATGGTATAGCTTTTGAAAATGCTTTCGTGAGACATCTTAGGTGTGAGCTAGTGTGCAATTTCCTAACTACCCTAGTTTCACTTTCTGTGCTCCTATTTGAGATGAAGAGGAGGAAGAAGAAGAAGAAGAAGATAATGATGAGGAAGGAGATGAAGACTGATACTTTTACGAGTCTAATGTAGTTTGTTTTTTATGTGTGTTGTTATTTGTGAATGAAATGTGTTGTATTTTCATTTGAGAAATATTGTAGTAAATGCCTTCATGTTGTGTTGTAGACATAATTGTAATAGTAACTGTAGACTTTTACTTTTTCTGTATTTTAGTTTTTTCAGTTTTTTGTATTTTTGTTTTTAATTCTCAGCAAATTCTTTAGAACATATTATGTTTTATTTAATGCTTTAAAGCCTATTTGTGTTTTTTAAAGTTAATACCTACAGTATACCAAAGCCAATTTCAAAATCAGAAATCCTCTACAGGTTAGTTTTTATTTTCATGCATTTACTATTTTCTTTCACCAACTAAAACTTTGTAGTAAAACTTTTTTAAAATTACTTAAAAACTTAAGTTTGGCTGGAAGGAAAATTTCTTTTGAAAATAAGTAAACTAAATTTTCTTTTTCCTCAATTAACTATATTTTTAAAATTAAATTAACATGACCTGGGATATTGAGATTTAACTTTAAAAGACTATACTTTTGTTTATAAATATTATGATAAATTTAGGTGAAAAGTTTTTAATAATGAAGGTCAATTCTAATGTTAAAGATATTTGGTATGATAGGATAAACTAAGTTTTTCTATTTAAAGTAAAAGAAATTGTATTTTTGAAGTATTAAGAATTTTAGAGATTCATGTAAGAATAAAAGAATGAGACTTTATGAAAAATCATAAACTAATATGAATTTATAAAGTGAAGAAAGGTTTGGAGTTTTGATTTTAAGAAGAGGATAGTGAAGTTCAAAATTATTAAAGACTATCCAGATATAGTATTCCTCATATGAAGAAGAAAAAAAAAGGAAAAGAAATGGTTGAAAAGAACCTAAAAGATAAAAAAAAAGAAGAAAGAAAAGAAAAGAAAAATAAATGAGCAGGAGGATATGTCTTATCAAAAATTGGCTTCACTTAAATCAACTTAAGGAATGAGCTTTATTACATTTTCTAAACTTGTATTGGAGTATTAGTAACATTCCTAGTAAATTTTTCAAGAAGTTCTTTTTCATATGAATGTTCTAAATGTCCTTAATATGACAAATTACAATTCTTCTTGAAATGAATAGAGATTCAGAAATCTTAAATTTGATTACTAAGTATTCCTAAACAGAGAGTTTGAATTTAAGTTAATGGAAGTTTTTCTTATATTTTGTTATTCTATCTATTAAACTAAAGTATAAGAGTTATAAGTAAATCTCTACCCTAAGTCAAATGCTTTTATGCAGTAAAAGTGTCACTTGAGGACAAGTATCATTTAAGTTTGGGAGATTTTAATACACCAAAATAATATACTATTTTAAGTACATTTTTATGCTTATTTTTTATGATGTTGCACTTTAAAGAAGCATATTTTCATGTTTTTCTTGCAAGTATATCATTTTTAGGCATTTAGAGCAAAAATGGCAACAAGGACGAAATTTAGAGTCAAAATAATGAATTTTGGGAGTATAACGCATGATGCTCCGTTTGACAAAGGCTTGGCGCATGATGCACTAGAGACGACTTTTTACAAATTAAGATGGTTCGAGAAAAATTTTGCTTGTTTTCAAAGGGACACTTGTTCTACACACCTATTGGAGTAATTCAATTCATCTAGATACTGGAAGGTTCTTTTATGAAGGGATGTCTCTTGGATCAAATGAAACATCTTTTGAATTCAAAAGAGCTGAATTTTGGAGGGAATTGTAGAGGTAATTTTGAATTCTTTTTGAAAGGAGGCAGTCCCTAATAAAAGAAGAAGACTTTAATGAGTTAAGAGAGAGATGAAAGGAGGGTGGCATGAAAGGCAAGAAGAGAAGAGAAGAGGAGATTTTCTTCTATGGTTGTAAGAGAAGAGAGAAGGTGAGAGATTTCTTCTTTATTACATTTCTAAGAGATAATTGAGTGTGCTTGTAAAGAGAGAATGGCTTGAAGAGAACTTCTAGGGATTTTCTTGAGATGGATTGTGAGATAAGTTGTCTCTTTTATTTCTTTTGTTCTGTAAACTTATTTTTATATATGAAATCCATGTTTTGTAGTATCCTTCTCATGAATTTTAAGTAGTCTTCTTTTTCCTTTTACCTACTTTGAAATATGGTTTTGTGAAGAAGTAATTTTATTTTCTACTGTTTTAAATGTTAATAATTTGTGATGATTTGAACTCCGATCTTCATTTATATTTCGATATGGTCAATTAAAATGTTAAAATGTGTGAGAAACATATGTTCCGAAAGGGCTGTGATTTCTACAACATGGGGAGAATCACATTGGATTTCAGGGAGAGTATGTCATCCATGGAATTGAGTGCAAATAAATAGAGAAATATACTTTGTTGGATGTAGAATTGAAAATTTTAAGGTGACAGATTAAAACATCTAATTTGGTCCAGTTAATTGGAAATTAATGCGAGATTGTTAGCCCTTAGGGGAAGGAGTAGTGGGAGCTCTAGAGTGGCAGGCGGTGTCCTCCCAGCCTAACCACAAAATTAGGGACTAAACTCTGGATTAATCAATATTTTTTATAGCACTCGGAAGAGGACAAGGAATATGATTGCTCTTGTTTGGCACAAAACAGTTTATATATATTTTTTTTCAAATGATTTTAATTTGTTCAAAAATCTAATACTCATTGTAACTTAAATTTGAACTTTCCGTCACAATATCGTAGTTTTAATTTTTATAAATTTACTTTTAAAAGTTTAGCATTTATTTTAATTAACATTGTCTTTCAACTGCATTTTAATTAGCATTCACTTGTTACTTAATATTCAAACTTCACACTTTACTTTTTGCATTTTTAAAATTGTACTTTACATTATAATATCAAGAACTTACTTACAGGCATTTCCAAATTCCTTGTGAGATTGATATGTAGAACTTTATTAGAGCCCTTTATTACTTTAGCGTACATATACTTGCGTTATTTTTAAATGAGGATTCGGCAGTTTAAAAGTGTTTTAAAGATGCCTATTTTTATTAAAGTTTCTTTTGTTGGGATTACATTGCATATTTATTATTAAATCTGTCATTTGTATTTTGTAATACTGAAAAATAATTACAAAATTAACACACTAAATTTGCCCTCATCAACTACGACAAAGAGGCATGGAGTGGAGGAATGTGAGCCTCCTAATTATGGAGAAGCGGGGGTATTTATAAGAATCTAGGATATACCCAAAACACCATTGATTATAATAGGGATAGTCCCCCTAATTGTCATTAGATGAAGCAGGAGTGGGTAGAGGTCTTTCAAATTGCTAATGGAGCTCTTAGTGATCTTTGGTAGCAAAGCGATGCATCAGTTGGCCAATAATCAAAAAGGAAATAACTTGGATCGTCATAGGTATAGATACACTGCTATGTTGTGCAAAAGCATTAGAGATAATCAATGTGAGTGAGTTGCCTTATGAAACTCCCACATTAGTTACTTTTATGATGCAAGTCACAGTAATGATGCATGGGCACCATAGGGGAGCCTCACACGGGTGCACCATTGTGGTTTCATGAGGGTGTTGCCGCTAGACTAGAAGGTGCTGGTGGACTTACTTATGGTGCGGGTGCAACAATGAAGGCTTAGGAACTCAAAGCACGCCACTATGAGAAATGGGGGCAATGATGG
The DNA here is from genome assembly GCA_002079205.1 of Phalaenopsis hybrid cultivar. Classification (NCBI taxonomy): domain Eukaryota; kingdom Viridiplantae; phylum Streptophyta; class Magnoliopsida; order Asparagales; family Orchidaceae; genus Phalaenopsis; species Phalaenopsis hybrid cultivar. Next base: position 70,843 of record JXCR01098678.1, on the reverse strand, counting down.
AGCTCTAAGTGGTGCGTTTGCTCCACCTAGAAGTGTGTGCGCACCTCATAGTTCAAAATTGGGTGGTTTTAGCAGAAATGCAAACCTTGACCCATAAAAATTGAAAGACTTTAGGAATTCAATGATGGAGTTGGTTTTGGTCAAAGTAATCTCCAAGGTAAGCAAATTGGTGTTAGTGTAGGTCCTACCTCTCGAATGAGAAAAGTAAGATTTCCTCAATGAAATATCAAATGAGATTTAAATTGATCAATTTTGTTACTTTCATATCAATTTAATTATACTTTCAATTAGAATTTGACTGGAGTTTGTTTCTAGGGCTAAATCATAATTATTGTGTTTTTTTATTAATTATCATCCAAATTATTGTAACGTCAATGAGCCTCAAAATGAAAATTGATTTTGATTTGAAGGGGCACAATCAAAATATTTTGACAATCTTAATGTATTCACAAAGTCTATTTTACAAAACGAAGATTTATTGAAAAATTTTATACTGGATGAATTTTTATGCATAAAGCTCACCACGTGGTAAAATTTCACAGAAAATGTTATTTTGTAGTTGCTGAAACTAATTTCATGATATTCATAGGTTGATAATATGATTAGATATAGCTCATCAAATGAAATTCTAGTTTATTTTAAGTATTTTTGTTGAATAGAGGGCTGACAAAAAGTGATATCAACACTTCCCTTGAATGAATTTGATCTTGATAAACTCAAAGCTCTACTCTCTAAGGAAAAACTTAACGCCAACTCACCCCTCCTCAAGATCCATTTTATTAGCCATCTAAAATAAATAGCTTCATGTTAGACAGATAAAAGAAGTATAAAGCAATAAAGTTTGACACATGAAAGGAAAACTTACATATTCATTAGACTGTTGATATCTGGTGCACAAGTGAGCCAACATACTCTTTAGGTTCAAATGATTGGTCCAAGAGTTTTTTCCCTTTCACTCTTCTTACTCTATTTAAAAAGAAGGATCTTGTAGCCACGACCCTGCAAGGGCTACTTTGCGGGTCACATAAGAGCCGATTTATGGCTCTTCTACTGAAATTTCCTCAGCCGCGCTGCAAAATAATCTTCTAAGATGGATAGAAATACATGTATTAAATAGAAACTCCTCCCTAACAATGTTGTTGATGTAAAGTAACTCAAAATATAAATCTTTGAGGTCCTGAAATCCAAATATATGAAGTATCTTTGGATCTGAAGAGAAATATTTATTTGTCATTCTTCACAAAATAAAATCTTATAGACCAATATCTTTTCAACTCTTTTATGGGAAGCTGTAATAGCTCCTAAAAGATATAAGGTCATGCATATCACTAAGGAATCTGTCAGTACTAACCAAAATCTCTGATGTCAACTTTAATTAGCTCCGTGTTATATGAAGAATCTGATCAACCTAATAGTGATCATAATCACCTAATACAAGATCTATGAAACATTAAGTCCTATAGTTTTTAGAATATTCATTAACACAAACACCAACAAAATCACCATTCTGCTTGCATATTTGCTTTATAAATTAATAGGCATTAAAAGAAGGAAAAAAGGCTCGATTAGCCATAACTAGAAATTTTACCACCATGTTGATCAAAAAGTGTGACTTCTGTGAAATAATATGAATTCAACCTTAAAGCATCAACATTGCATCTTCAGGATTTTGAAACTTTCTCTGATTTTTTGGGGTTTAGGATTATCTTAATATCGACATCTCAATGGACAAAATCTACACAAAAAAGTGCAACAGCATTGAAGAAAAACACACATTAGTGGGCCAAGAGGTTCCAGACTTGCGTAAAAAAAAAAAAAAAGGCACAATAATAGGCAAAAAGACCTAGGGTTGCATAACACTAGTGTAAAAAGAAGCACAACAACAGGCTAAGGGACTCCTTGTTTAAGCAGAATCATCTCAAAAAAAGGCACAATAGTATGATAAAAGACTCCAAGTGACACTTCAAAAAGAAAAAAGAGAATTGTAACTCTTCCCCTCCCATTCATCCCTATTTATAGGCCAAAAAACCTAGTATTTTTATGTTAAAAACCAAATAATGATTTTTTTATAATCTGAAACAACCTATCTTGCGCCAACCCTTCAATCTGCACCACCTACATGATTTTTTGTTATGCTTCACGATTCATGTGACATGAATGATTCTAATGACCTTGACTTAAAAAATTGACCTAGCTTACTCTGCTCGTCATCCCATCACCTTAATGCTTAATAGTGCAGCTTGACCTGACCTAGCTAGCAACACAAGTGCCACGACCCAACCTGGTCTACCTATGCTGTCCCGCATTTATGTGTCCTGCAAACTTTGCTACCTATGACCTACGTTGACCAACTATGACCCACATGGGCTAGCTAACCAGATATCCACTAACTAACTTGAATTAGTGCCTCCAACATGCATCACACACATTTTCAGTGAGAGACCACCACCACCATTATTGGATGCCATCAAAACCGACCACGGCAGCCACCAATTTTTTTGATATTTTATATTTTATATTTTATTTTTCATTATTTTGATTATTTTCAGGACATATAAACTAAATCACTAAAAAATAATGGGCATGGGCAATAGATGTGTCTTCAATTAATTTTATCATTGGGCATGAATCTCAAGGCATGTGACACATATATGGAGGTATTTTTTGAGGAAAAAAATATTTCGAGCAAATTAAAAATCATTCACATTTTTAATTTGGTAAATTATTGTCAAACTGAGCTGCTCAAATAGACAAACCCAATGATAGAAATTTTGATCCAATCCAAGCAAAATCAAGTAGTTGAGCCAATTTAGGCTGCTTTAAGCTATTTATTGGCGGCTCAATGAACTCTGAATTTAATAGACCTAAATTCCAATCTACTTTCTCAATGAAAGGAATTTAATGAGCCCATGATCACCCGATTTTGAGGTCGTTAAGGTCATTAGAGCATAAAAAAATCTTTTTTAATCAAGGGGAATCGACTTGGGTCATTCGATTGGGTGGTTATGGGAGTCACTCGCTAATGGATGAAAATTCTCCTCCCTCAAGGGCTTTAAATAGATACCCTCTCTTCACTTGAGGAGGAGGAAGAGAAGCAATTAAATTTCGATGTTGTTGCTGAATAAAAACTCAGTGATGACTTCTAGCTTGCACAACTGCCAAACACCACTGACCTCCACACAGCCCCTAGGTTATTTAGTGGGCTATGTTTAGTGATGAAGTACTGTTTAATTGCAAAATAGTCTATAGAGTAATCAAAAACTATGTTGAGTAATGAAGTAGTCTATTGAGTGATGAATTACTTTGTTGAGTAACAAAATATTCTATCAGAATATTGTGATATCCCAAATACTATACAACAACATACAATGAATAAGGTGATTCGAAGACGTGTCAGTAATTCTAAGTAAAAACAGCTCTCAATTGATCTATTCAGAATATAATGAATCTTTTTGTGTATTGACAAACATTGTAACATTGTAGCCCTTTCCCATCGGTGGAGTAAGGGCTTATCTTTGTACTTACGAATTTATAGTGGGTCATTTTGATTGGGCTAGGGCCCGTGTTTTATCCTTTTATCAAATTTTTCCGCAAAAAGTCTTAATTTCTCCTCCAGCTATACTTAACATATGTGTGTGTGTGTGCGTGCGAGCGCAGACACTCTTGATCTTCCTTTTAATACATTAATTAATCACTATACCGTCACAAATTTTCTGACACTTTATAATACACTTACCCATCCATAGGATCTAAATGGCCTTAAGTAGCCTTAAAACACATAGCTATTCTCTTTCTCTCCCAGCCATTAGTAGAAAAAAAGCAATAATAATGTTCTCACTCTTAAGTAAATAAGTTACCAAAAATTAACTATTTTCTTTTAGTAATATTTTTCAGGCAATTTACATACATAGCACCAAATTTCTATGCATTTAGTTATCTCAAACCTAAATTTTGATTTTTACATCTAAAGCATGTTTTCCTTTTCATGAGAAGGTGTAAATAATATAATCCATGTTTTCATATATATGTTAGGGTGCTTAGGGTGTAAGAATATAAGTTTGGTTGTGAGATAAGTAAATGCATAAATAATGAGTGTTTCTTCTAACATTCTTATTACTTTAATATATTCTCTCCTAAATAATCATAATTTTTTTGTCATTAATATTAACCTTCATAAACTACTTCCCTTTATCCCTCAAACATTTTCTCCACAAACACGCAAAAATAAATAGTGTCCTTTACGTTTCCACTTTCTAATGAAGACTCTTTTTTATTCCTTGCCTTCTTATTTTTCTACTCTGTCGCCTTCATCTGTAGATTCTCTCTCCGCCATAAGCTCCCGGAATTCCACACTAACTTCTCATTCATGGCCGATTCCAAATCCAATACCTTGTCTCTACTCACCAAAGAAGAAGAGAATGCTCATCACCACCACCATNTTTTCATATATATGTTAGGGTGCTTAGGGTGTAAGAATATAAGTTTGGTTGTGAGATAAGTAAATGCATAAAAATTGAGTGTTTTCTTATTACTTTAATATATCCTCTCCTAAATAATCATAATTTTTTTGTCATTAATATTATCCTTCATAAACTACTTCCCTTTATCCCTCTAACATTTTCTCCACAAACACGCAAAAATAAATAGTGTCCTATACGTTTCCACTTTCTAATGAAGACCCTTTTTTTATTCCTTGCCTTCTTATTTTTCTACTCTGTCGCCTTCTTCTGTAGCTTCTCTCTCCGCCATAAGCTCCCGGTATTCCACACTAACTTCTCATTCATGGCCGATTCCAAATCCAATACCCTGTCTCTACTCACCAAAGAAGAAGAGAATGCTCATCACCACCACCACCATCATCATCTTTCAATATTTACCACCACATCTTCTTCTCATTCTTCTTCCTTCTCCTGTTCTTCTCCATCTTCCACTCTGGAGGACTCAGCTTCGTCTGTTTCACCTAAGAAAATTGGAGAGATCAATGGCGGTGGCCATGTTGGAGATGAAGCTGAGATAGGTTATCATACTCCAACGTCTCCGGAACATAGAATTCGGCCATCTGTAGATTGCCCGCCTGCGCCTAAGAAGCCAAACGTTGAAGATAGCCAGAGGATGAAGAGAAAGGCTTCATGGACTGCTGTTAAAAAGGAGTGGTTCCGTTTGGAGCTCATGAGTTCTTTTGTGGAGCTTGATGCTGTTTGGTTGATGAAGAAGAAGGTTAGAAGGGAAGAAGAAATTAATGAAAATTGTTAATTATTTTTCTCTACCTTGTAATTTCTAGAATAGGGAATGATTAATGGTTCCATTTTGATTTCTCTTTTGCTTTTATCACTTCTATGCGCATTGAAAAGGATGGGGGTGTTGTTTCTAGTATCCATTAGATGTTTTGCTTGTATTTTTCTTCGATTAAAGTTAATATCATAACTGAGAACTTCATTGTTGGATATTGTCGAAAAGATCATGCATTTCTTTCATATGTTCTCAAGCTCTTGTTGGTTGCCTGAGAAAGAAGGTTCTTTTCCTGCATTGCAAGTAATAATGAAGTACAAGAATCTAATACGCAAAGCAAAACTAGAGAATAAAATTGATCTTAGCCTTTTGAGCGGGCTTATTTCTCTTTTTAATCTTTTGAAAACAGAAATACGATGCTTTAATTATAAACTTAAAGCTAGCTTAAATAAATATAATACATAGTTTGTGGATGGAGGAAACAATATCGATCCATGTCTGCATCTCTTTTGCTTTATTGAAGAATTCTTAATTACTGCTTCTCTTATGCGCTTCTTTTGTTCGCTTTTGCTTTTGATGCTAATTTATGGTTTTACCATATTATTTCTTTCTTATATTGCAGTTCTTCATGTTTTGTGGTTTCGTTTGAAATGAACACCGGACAACATTATCATGAAATCAGAGTCTTCATTTCTTGAACATGGCTGAACCATGATGGAAAATAACTAATGCGTACGGGACCTATAAAATAAAAATAAGATAATTAGAACTATAAGTTTTAGATTGGTAAATTAATCAAATAATTTAGGCGAAATCCAAATGCAAAAAATATGACTTCCACTCATGAGAAGAACGTCTTAATACAACAAATGTTTAACAATACATTAGTGCTACATCATTTTCGCCGTAAAATTCGGCAAGAATTTTTGGTTAAGCTGTCTTTTCTTTATAAAGTTAAATATTCCTAGTTGTGACCTACAAGCTGACCTTTGTGCAATATATATATATACATAAGAAATATTGGTTACGCAAGAAAATCAGTTACATTTCTATTTTGGGGGACCTTACATAAATACCTACAATTCTTCTGTATTTAGATATCTAACATATAAACTTTCACATGTATATTTATAACATTCCAACCCTTAACATTACATAAGAAAAGTCACAATTATTAACTTTTTAAAAACTAAATATATTTTTTGAAATGTAGGCTAATGAAACCAAAATGTCATAAGTGTAGATATAAAAGCTCAAATGTTAGATATAAATATAAATGAATATATGCGCAATACTTAATTCAATCAAACATGCTTGTGAAAAATATTTGCTAGTAATATATGGTCGATTAATGTAAAATTAGAAATTGTACTTTAGTTTCAACCTTGTGGAAGTAAAAGTTAAGTAATTATAAATGAAGGGCAAAGTGGTTGATTCATCATTTGGCTGCACCTTCTAAGGCAAGCTTGCAGATGGTGCGTGGTGCACACTTGTAACAGCAGTCTTTGTTCCCTGTAAACTGTGGCAACCATTATTACTACCACATTGCATGGAGACATGGATTTAATTTTCTAATAAAACAAAATAGTTGATCCACTAGTTTGATGATTTGCAGGAAAAAAAAAGAGAGGTTAATCTGAATAAATTTTAAATTTTTTGATATATTTTACTGTTAGTATAATAAATAAATGATTAATTATTGAAATATTACACTCATTGTAATATCGGACACAAATTTCATAATGTAATAGAGAAATTGATAGGTATTAAGTCAAATACAAGTTGGATATATAATTTATAATAATCTTTATCATTTACAAATCTATCTGCGCACCACAAATGCAACTAAAAATACTGTTAAAAATTGGAGTATTTTTTATTTTAAAAATTTTCAAAAATAAGTTAATCTAAGTATAAAAATAGTACATAATTTTTCTTTTTTTAAGCATTTTTTATAATTAACTACCATCATTTCTTGATGTTGGCTGCCCACATTGAAATTAAAATTTAAATTAATTTTTTTAAAATAAATGTATAGGATAAATAAAAAAATATCAAGAATAACTTATAAGGGGAAAAATAAAATCTTTTCAACTAGTTATTATGAACATGCATATTAAATAATGTTTGGTGATTCTTAAATACTTCAAAATCATGAATTATTGATTATACTTCAATACTCATTACAATATAAATTTTGATATATGTTATTAGAAAACCTGCAAGAATATCATTTTTCATTTTACTCTGTAATGTTATCTTAACAATCTTCATTGTAGAAGATGCTTATTCAATTATGAATATTGAGACTTGCAGTGACAAAACCACTTTAATTAAATGATCCATAAGAGGATATAAGGTATATATTTTCTATTGTTTTAGCCAACAATTGAACAAAAAGTGTGAAAACGATTGAAAATTTTATTTTGATGAGCCTCAATTTAAACTTACTCTAATGAAAAATTTATAAGTAATTTTTCTATATCTGTTAAGTGATCACAATAAGGCTTTTTTACAAGTTAATCAGTATGATTAATTTCGAATGATCGATAGCTATCTCAGTAATCTGCTATAGAATGAGGAAACAATAATTCTATAATATATTTATAAAATTTGTTATTCCCTTGTAGTTCTGTAGATAAATTGACTATGAAAATATCAACTTAATGATGATGTTTCATTACAATAGTTCCTTTTTCATGATGATAGTGTTACTGATCTTCATAATAAGGAGCATTCATATTTAAAATATGTATATCTTATTTTTCATATAATAATTTCACCTCTAAAATTTTAAATTTGATGAAACTAATTTGTTGTTGATATTAAATGGATCGCATTCATGATAACCTGTGACTTATTTTGTAATGGTTGACAAGTATTGTCTGTAAATTCTGAGATTTTTTTTTTTATGATACAAAATAAAAATAAAATCAAATGAATCCATTATATCATAAGCTCCATCAACTTTTCTTCCTTAACTTAATAAACTTCATTAATAACATCTTCTTAAGCAACACAAACTGTATCATACATTTTAAACAAACCATACAGTAAAATCCAATGTAACCCATAACGTGCATCTCTTACATGTTTTAAGGTACCAACTTAATTTAATCTTTAAGCAAGATCTAAATTATCAACTGAAATTATTTTGGTAGATTTATATGTTTGAGCAAATTTTAATTGATCTATCTCTTACAAATAGAAAAAACTACTTAACTATAAGCACAAATAAGTATTGAATTGAAAAATTGAAATAACAGTAGTAAACTTAAAAAATGAAAAAGCAAAATTTTAATGAAGAAACTTATCAAATAGACGAGGAGGGTAGAAGGAGAGAATGAGGTGGGTCACGGTTAATCTACATATNCTATTATACCAGCCCTAGCCATCCCTAGGACGTCAAAGAATAAGAATACAACACCCTACGCTTGGGGCTAATCGAACGACAGACCAGGACAGACCAACTGATCATAGTACTCGCCGCACGCACACACACACGCACACACGCACACACGCACGCACACGCACACACGCACGCAAGCGCGCGCGCACAAACACACACACATACACAGAGGCTATTTTAGGATTAATCTAAAATAAATATTTATAATATTTTTTATAAACAGCATTTCTTAAAATTTTGTTATTATTAGAGAAAGAGGATAATATATTAAAAATTAATGAGATAATTATAATCTTCGTGATAAAATATTTAAAATGATTATAAAATGTTTATTAAATTAAAAAATGTAATAATTAATATATTAGTTTTAAGCATTCAAGTTTGGTGGCTGGGAGGGCCGTTTAGCTAATATCCAAGGGGAGTCGATTGCTCCCGAAGCTCGATACCCTTGTTGCAAAGTTCCACGGCTGCTCTTGTTCAAGTAGAATTTAAATACGGTAAACATAATCACATAATACGTTTGCTCAAACATTGATTGAAAAATAATTGATCTGAGAACACCAGCAGGTTTATATACGAAGGTTTAAGAATGCAAATTATTTAACAAACTAACAAGAATTGAAATATTTTTTTTCTTTTTAGTCAACAAAACTTGAAGTCGGCCCTCTGCCTTCTCCTTCAAATTTTTAACAAACTAACAAGAATTAAAATCATGAAGGGATATTAACATTGTTTGAGCACGTCTTAAAAAGAAAAAGGCCGAAAGATCTAGTGATAAATATATCTAATTTAGCTCTTGAATGGAGATAACTTGTTTAATACTCTGCTGAAAGAGAAACGTAGACCTCCTTACTTGAGTAATAATTTAAGAAAATGCCTATAAACCTCGCAGTATAAATAATTAAATAAAGTTCTATACGGCCTTTTATTTATTTATTGCAGATTTACATAAGTACCATTCAATTCAAATGAATTTACATATGGAACCCCTAAATTTTATATTTTACATTTATAACACCGAAATCTTTCACAATACATAAAAAATATAGCCATTTAAAATTTTAAAAAGTGAAATGCACTTTTCCATATTATACATTATAATTCACCGCCATGGACAAATGATAGAGGAAGCACACGACAACCCTGTAAATGGGCCTCTTGAAGATACATGGGGCCTGCTTTAATTCAAAAATGTTTGGCCCACTCTTTTCACTATTTAAACAAGCCCACTATGAACATTTTGTCAGGGTTGACTCATTGCGTTTATTATTATGAAAAAACGACCGACAATAAAGCAAAAACAGATCGAGAAAAATCACACCAGAAAAGGCGACACAAGATTTACGTGGTTCGGCAAATTGCCTACATCCACGGAGCTGCAGAGGATTTTATTAGCTTTGAGGATTACACCGTCGACCACGTCGACTTAGAAGAAAGAATTCATTCTCTCTCTCTTTCTCTCACCTTTTCTCTCTCTAAACCGAGAGTCACACCAAGAAGAAGAAAAGATAACTTTAAACTGTTTGGAGAGTCTACCCATCCCTGTAATCGGAGCCTCCTTTTTAANCACACACACACACACACACACACACACACACACACATATATATATATGTATATATATGCGCGTGCGCGCACACACACACACTATTTTACGATTAATATAAAATATATATTTATAATATTTTTTATAAACAACATTTCTTAAAATTGTATTATTATTAGAGAAAGTAGATAATATATTAAAAATTAATGAGATGATTATAATCCTCGTGATAAATTATTTAAAATGATTATAAAATATTTATTATATTTAAAAAAGTAGTAATTAATATATTAGTTTTAAGCATTCAAGTTTGGTGGCTGGAAGGGCAGTTTAGCAAATATCCAAGGGGAGTCGATTGCTCCCGAAGCTCGATACCCTGGTTGCCAAGTTCCACGGCTGCTCTTGTTCAAGTAGAGTTTAAATACGGTAAACATAATCACATAATATGTTTGCTAAAACATTGATTGAAAAATAATTAATCTGAGAACTCCAGCAGGTTTATATACGAAGGCCTAAGAATGCAAATTATTTAACAAACTAACAAGAATTGAAGTATTTCTTTTCTTTTTAGTCAACAAAACTTGAAGTCGGCCCTCTGCCTTCTCCTTCGAATTTTCAACAAACTAACAAGAATTAAAATCATGAAGGGAAATTAACTTTGTTTGAGCACGTCTTAAAAAGAAAAAGGCCGAAAGATCTAGTGATAAATATATCTAATTTAGCTCTTGAATGGAGATAACATGTTTAATACTCTGCTGAAAGAAAAACTTAGACCTCCTTACTTGAGTAATAATTTAAGAAAATGCTGATAAACCTCGCAGTATAAATAATTAAATAAAGTTCTATACGGCCTTTTATTTATTTATTGCAGATTTACATAAGTAACATTCAATTCCAATGAATTTACATATGGAACCCCTAAATTTTATATTTTACATTTATAATACAGAAATCTTTCACAATACATAAAAAGTAGCACCATTTAAAATTTTAAAAAGTGAAATGAACTTTTTCATATTGTACATTATAATTCGCCGCTAGGACAAATGATAGAGGAAGCACACCACATCCCTGGAAATGGGCCTCTTGAAGATACGTGGGGCCTGCTTTAATTCAAAAAGGTTTGGCCCACTTTTCACTATTTAAACAAGCCCACTATGAACATTTTGTCAGGGTTGACTCATTGCGTTCATCTATCCGCAAAAGTTCAGTGTCACCCAACATACATTCCCTGGAACTGTCCAATTATGAAGGTGAAGATCAAGATTAAAGGCTGATGCAAACTTATATCCATTAAAGGGCTGATGCATAATTCGCCGCCATGGACCAATGATAGAGGCATCACACAACAACCCTGTAAATGGGCCTCTTGAAGATACGTGGGGCCTGCTTTAACTCAAAAAGGCTTGGCCCACTCCTTTCACGATTTAAACAAGCCCACTATGAACATTTTTGTCAGGGTTGACTCATTGCGCTGATCTATCCGCAAAAAAGTTCACAGAGTCACCCAGCAGATATTCCTTGGAACTGTCCAATCATGGAAGTGAAGATCAACATTAAAAAGCTGATGCACACATATATCCATTTATGAGTTACCTATTATCCGCAACACCATCCAACCATTGCCTTGTTAAGAGCATACCTCGTACTATATCGGGATAACTTAATAGCTTTCTAAATTCTATCTCTCGGCCTCACTATCACTTCACGAAAGCAAGGAGGGAGCCATCTTGAGCCATATAAATAGATGTTTTCTCCCACCTGCAGAGGGTTCTAAAGCCTGCTCTGTCCTCTCCTTCCACACGTTAAAGAAGTTAAGAGTTTAACAATGTAGAGCACACAACCAATTTTCTTCATATGCATCGATCACTCTCGTTAAGGTTCAGATTGTCTGAGCTTCTGAATGATCTAAGACCCTAACTCCTAAAATAATTCAACATCATGAAAGGAGCAAAGGAATTGGAGCTCATATTCAAAACTAGATAAGAGAGCTTAAGCATGAGCGGGAATGAAGAAAAGAGATGGATTACACCATGGAGTTTTTGATGCAGCATATCAATGGAAAATATTTCAAATGATGAAAGTAATACATTTCTAAGATTAGAAAATTCAAGAAGTCATTCCTAGACCTGTGCCAGAATGCACATGAGATCGTCCGGATCGGTAATCCAAAAAAGGGAGCTACCGAGGACAAGTTGGAGAAGAGCTCTATCTTCGAAGCTATTAGAAGATGAGGTTATATGTTAGAGAAGAGCTCTATCTTCGAAGTTATATGTCTTATAAAAAGAACCTTTTCACTCCTTAGAAGACGAGGTAGAATAAAGAAGATAGATAAACAAACATAAATCATCAAAGAATTCTTTTTTCTTAAGGGAGATCACATATGTTGCAACACCGTAGAAGTTCAACCTTCCATATTTAGAGTCTTACAAAAGAAGAACTATCCAACATATCACATAACTTCATTTGAGTCTGTTGTGTGTCTACTACATATTAATAATACCTTTAAATGTCGTTTATCTAAATATTTTTATGAATATAATAGAAACAATCGTATACTAGTTGAAAAACTTATCTGTAGGAGTATCACTTCTTTTTGTAAGTTTAAGAAGATTTTGATAGTCTAGTTTGCTAGCTCTCATAAGTCTTGGAAGAACTCTCAGGTGCTTTTAAAAATTTTACAAGAGCCTTTGGAGAGCCTCAAAAGTTTTAATATTAGATTCTAGTAAGAGATGCTTGATGACGTGTTCATAGAATGTGCTAGTGTTTCCTCTTTATTGTATCTTTTTATATGTTTTTATTATATTCTTGGAAGGTATTTGGGAAAAAATGCAGGTAATAAGTATAAAGAGCATTTTAGGAATTAAAGCAAGGAAAAAGGAGTTGAGTGGTGTTCTGGCGCTTTGGTGCAAGGACCTAGCGCCTAGGCCCTAGAAAGAGTCCTTTAGAGTGCACAAACAGAGAACTTGGAAACTAGGTGCAAGATTTGTAGCACCAGGGCACTGATTTGAAGCACTTGAGCACCACCTGTTAGTGCATAAGTGTCTGAATTGGGGTAAATTTCTTGAGAGCACATAAACCCAACACTATACATGGAGAAAGAAGAATATATAGTAGCTGTTAGGTGCTGTGTCGCTAACACAAAAGCGATATAGAAGAAAATATTGTAGCACCCTGATGCCACATGATGGTGCCCTAGTGTCAGTACCTGATTTTTGACATTTTGAGCAGTTCTAACTTTGGTTCAATATGGAGATGATATAATTTGGAAGTGAACAAAAATGTGGGGGCTCTTTCTTATTTTCTTCTACCAAAAAAAAAAAACTTAAGTGAAAAAGGATAAGGGAAAAGGTCAGAAGATGATTAAATAAGAGTGGAATAGCGAGATTTGAGAGAAGTAGTGTCAGTTGCCAAATTAGAAGTTGTCGGTTGCCAAAATGGATATCTTGATGCCTGGTTTAATTTAATTTATATATATATTTTTGAAAAATAATATTTTAAATTTTAAAAATAAAAGACCGAACTGATCTCATATCATCAGTAGTTTAAATAAATGAGCATAATACCACAAGCAATGCATCTATCTCGAAGGGTAGACACACTACTTACTAGTGAGACTCAATTAAATAAACTAAAGAATTTATGATATCTATTTAAGTCTGTGAAAAATCATTTTTTATGTTGACCGATAAGTTCCCTTATTTAATACGAAAAGTTAAATAGGGTTTATATTAAACTTGTTTCTTTAAAGTTTCCTATAAGGGCGAGCCCCTATAGTTAATTACATCTTAGATAACCAAAGTCAGCTAAGAAAACTCTCGATAAAAATCAGGGGAAATTGTCTTTAAGAATTTCCAAAGGATAGGACTTTTGAAAAGATTAGACAAAGAGGTGTGAATGAGAATGGCTCAAATGTGAAACATTTTATTTTAGAATCCAAAAGAAAAAAAACTAGGGTATGTCATGGATCCTGAGGAAAACATCGGTGACTTCCTAAGCTATCCTATGGTTTAGCTTCAATTTCAGAGAGAATTATTTAAATGTTTCACCCTACTAATTTTGTTAATTAGGGCTTACATTTATGCAAAACAGTCACACAAACATCCTAGAAGATGTGAGGATTTAGGTTGTGATGAATGACAACCTCAAAATCCTAAAACGAGTTAGAGCTTAAATTGTATAATAGAGCCTTACAAAGGCCTAAAGAAAAATTTGAGGATTTATGTTGCACTAGACAGACAACCTCGAAGTCCTATGACTTGATGTTTAATTCTAAGGAAAGATGTTTTGTTGTAGATTTGATGCACATAAAACATATAATGTTTTTAGACACATTTTAATACCTATTTTTGAGATATTGCACTTTAATGGAAGGTAATTTTGTGTTTTTCTTCCAGATATAGGTAAAAATGGTGAAAAATGCTTAAAGGAGTGAAAAAAGGATCAAATTTGGAGCAAAAAGGTGAAAAACGTGCAAAAGAGTTTTGGCGCCTAAGCGCCAGATCTGGAGCTTAAGCGCCAGTTAAACAGAGAAGGCCGTGCCTGAGCGCCAGAGGCCCCGTGCTTAAGTGCCGGTGGTAGTTATTAGACGAGTAAATTTGGTTTCTATGAATTTTGAAGAGATTTTTGACGCACCCATTAGCATAATAGGTGATTATAACCACCATGAAAAAAAAATTATCACGAAAGGATGCATCTCTTGGGGAAATACATCGAATCTAGATATACTTTGAAGAAAAATCAAAGCACCTTTTGGAAAATTATAAAAGAAAGAAGATTGAGATTTTGAAAGAGGTCCTGAAAGTATTGGAAAGATTTGAAATTTCTCATTTTCAGGCACCACTTTTACATTTATTTTATCCTTTTTGTTATTTTATTTTGAGTGATTGTAAAGAGAAGAGAATAAAAAGAACTTCAAGAGTTTGGTGGAGGACTTGAGATAAGTTTTTATCTTTTTGTTTTAAGACTACTTTTGGTTTTAATTTAGACCTGTTGTTGGTTTGACAATGATTTATTCTTTTAAAATAATGTGTGGTTTTGTTTTCTCCATGGATTTAAAGTAGTTTTCTTTGTCTTTCTTCTTAAAATGATAAATAATTAAGTTTTGGATGAAAGTTGTGGAAAGTATTAATCTTCAAGGATGGAAGAAGTTGTGATGATTTAAATCCATGCACTTGATTTTACTTCTTGATTTGGCCAATCCGGATGTCAAAATTTGTTGTGAGAGCATGTAAGAACCTGGCTGATATTGTCTCAGTCAACAATTGAAAAGAATCACATGAGGTTGTATGAATGAGTTTGTAGTTCATATGATTGAGTGCAAATAAATTGAGAAATATTCATTGAAGGGTGTAGAGTTAGAGGACTTTAAAGTGACAGGTTAAAACCCCCAACTTGGTTTATTGTTTTAGGTTCTGATACGAGATGTTAGCCCCCAGGTGGAGAGAATCAAGGGAACTCTAGAGTGAGAGCTAGTATCTTCCCTGCCTAGCCGGTCTTCAGAAATACTTAAACTTTAAATTAGCCAATATTTNCTTCAAGAGTTTGGTGGAGGACTTGAGATAAGTTTTTATCTTTTTGTTTTAAGACTACTTTTGGTTTTAATTTAGACCTGTTGTTGGTTTGACAATGATTTATTCTTTTAAAATAATGTGTGGTTTTGTTTTCTCCATGGATTTAAAGTAGTTTTCTTTGTCTTTCTTCTTAAAATGATAAATAATTAAGTTTTGGATGAAAGTTGTGGAAAGTATTAATCTTCAAGGATGGAAGAAGTTGTGATGATTTAAATCCATGCACTTGATTTTACTTCTTGATTTGGCCAATCCGGATGTCAAAATTTGTTGTGAGAGCATGTAAGAACCTGGCTGATATTGTCTCAGTCAACAATTGAAAAGAATCACATGAGGTTGTATGAATGAGTTTGTAGTTCATATGATTGAGTGCAAATAAATTGAGAAATATTCATTGAAGGGTGTAGAGTTAGAGGACTTTAAAGTGACAGGTTAAAACCCCCAACTTGGTTTATTGTTTTAGGTTCTGATACGAGATGTTAGCCCCCAGGTGGAGAGAATCAAGGGAACTCTAGAGTGAGAGCTAGTATCTTCCCTGCCTAGCCGGTCTTCAGAAATACTTAAACTTTAAATTAGCCAATATTTTTTATAGCATCTCTAGTAAGGTTAAAGAATATTATTGCTCCTATTTGGCACAACACAATTTGCATACTTCCACAGCAGAATTCCTATACTTATTACTGATTCATAACAAGAAGAAAGATATTTTCATCTTTAGTGCTTTTCTTCTATAAAAACTTTAGTTATCTTTTTAAATTGCTATTGTTCTATCAAAATATTGAAAATACCAAAAATATTTAATATTTCATTACTACAAAAATCATCTTTAGTTTAGATAATTATCTTTTTATTAAAAATAGAAAGTTTGCTGTTCAATAGTGCATATTGTGTATTCTCCCTATGGGTTCGATACTCAGGTCTTACTAAAAAAGTCTTATATTACTTGATAATGATACACATACTTGCGTAGTATCCCAATATATATAAATTAAAAGTTAAATTCTTATTTTTCTTCAGGATTAAGTTTTTAGTTTTGTTGCGAAGTAAGGAAATATAAGTGAAATATAATCTGAATTATTGTTGTACTTTGCATATTAGCAATATCCAGGGATCAAGTTTTTGGCGCTGTTGCCGGGGAGAAATTGATTTTAAAAGCAAATTCTATTTTTAGAAAGACTTATTTAAACTTTAAGTTATCTTATTTTATTTTATTTTATTTTCATTTATTTTATTATATGTTAGTGTATGTGTATTTCAGGTTTTGAATGACTAGTGCCTACGATTCTGATTTAGAAAGAACTATTAGAAAAATTAGAAAAATCCAAAAAAATTATACATTTTAAAAAATACAAAAAAATTACAGAAATGACAGACCAAAATAATCAAAATGCTGAAATTCATCAAGAGTTTAGACCTTTAAGAGATTATGTGAACCCTACTGTAGATGAACTTCATTGTAGTATTCAAAGACCTACTATAGTGGTGTTGACCTCATTTTTGGTTGAGGTCTAGTCTTTCTCTTTAGTAGCCTAAGGTCTAGCCATAGGACTTTCCTATTGATTATTCTTAGAGAACTAGAAAAGGCACCCTCACCATTAGAAATTATAAACTCTTGTTTACTCAACTTGAAGATCCACATATTGGTCCTAACCTCTAGAGCTTAGTAGGTGTGGTCATTATGGGGGAGCTCAAGAAGAGTTCCTATAGGGCTTTTTGACCTTAGGGTTGATTTTGGGTGTTGGGCTAGAGCTAAGGCACTCACTTCACTTACAATCACTGACTACTTTAAACCCAAAATTTCTTGACTTTGATCCCTTGATACTTTTGGGATACTCATGTAGATGGTCCCCTAGCTCTAGGCTGGGGTTTAGCTAAGACCAGTACATAGAAGACTGTAATGAGGCTTCCATTGGTCCATGACTTACTTTTGGTGGTTAGTTCCCCAATCTTACCCAAAATACCCATCCTAGCTTTTGGCCCCTAAACTCCCCCAAATTACCCAAGTACCATTGAAACTCTAACTTTGGCCAAAATTTCTAAATTTATCCAAAATACCCAAACTTTTGAAAACACCCAAATTACCCAAATCACCAAAAATTGCCAAATTACCAAAATACCCCTCTTTAGCCCAAAATTCAAAAAATTCCAAAAAAATCCCAAAAATTTCCAAAATATTCCCAATTTCATTTTTCTAAACTACCACATGACCCAATTTGACCATCATTGATTAAAACCCCCAAATTTCCTTTAAAGGCCCAAATTTCCTCAAATTCAATTTAAATGTCCATCAATTTGATCCTAATCTCCCCAAATTTCAATCCCAGATTTAAATTCACTCTCAATGTGACCAAAATAAGCCAAATCTAAGCTCAATTGGCTATGCTTTAGGCCCCATTTTGATATAGGTCAAAACCCTAATTTTGGGCACGTGACCTAATCTCACCAAATTGAATCCATAACCCCTTCAATTGGCCATAGTTTATATTGAAAACTCTTTATAACATTCCTAAACATCAAAATTAACCATCAATTGGCCTTAGTTAAGTCTCAATTTCAGTTATATTCAACCTAGGTCAAAAGCCCCAAATTTTGCCCCAAATTTGCTATGCCTCTAAATTTCACCAAATTGATTGCCTTAGATCCAAAATATCCATTCTATTATTTCATGAAAAATATTTATAACATATCCCTTGATTATTTGGATTATTTAATTGATCCAAATTACAAGCCTAGCTTTGTCTAGACCCAAGTCTAGCCCAACATGCCCAAATTGACCAAATCTCCAAAATCCTTCATCCTTTACCCAAAATGTTCATTACAATCATCTATATCAAGTCCATCAATCAAGTGGGCTTAAGAACATGGCTAGCCTAACCTAAAACCAAGTTTTGGTCATTTGCACCTACTTGGACTCATGCACTAAATGTGGCCTAGCCACCCTAAATTCACAAAATTAGTGACTTTACAACCATTAGTTGGACCCTAGTGACCAAACTAAACCTCACAAAACCACCTAATTAAAGCCATGGACCAAAGATCCCCTAAATCAAGGGATTTTGATTCCATATTTGCTTAAGCCTTGGATATTTTTCCCAAAACTAAACCTCAACTCATTTAATTGCTGTGACATATTCTCCTGGGTTCCCTGAGCTCCTAGCCACCTCCACCTGCCATGACTGTCTGGCCTAGTCATTGGAGAAGCCAAAACTGAGGGCCACCCCCTCTCAAACTTCACCCAATTCAAACCTAGAGGTCATCTCTCCCAAATGAGATGTTGGAGCCTCTCTGCCCTTCACCTAAGCATCACATTGCACCCAAACATGGGCCATGACAACCACCCCTTAGCCATTTTTATAAAAGCTCACCTCCACGGCCATGGAGGGAGTGCTGAAATTTTCTCAGAGAGAGCTTCCCAAATCACTCACAGAGCTTCTTTGAGACCTCCTTAGTGCAATCCAACCATCTTCCCCCACTGATCCCCACTGTGGAAGCTCAATTTTGAGCTCAAATTTTTGTCTAAAACAGGACAGAGCTCAATCCACCTCCATAGTCCACCAAACTTAAATTACTTGTACCCACACCTTCAAAATACTAAAAGAAGAAAAAGCCCCATCAAATCCCCCTTCCAAAAAGCCCCTAGTATAGACTTTGATCAACACCTGAAATCAAGCTTGGTCGAATTCATACCTAGACCTTACACCACGACAAGAGGCTCAATCCCTAGGCTCCTTGGACTCCAATGATTGTGCCAAGCATCTCTGATTGAAGCTTCCCTTCTCAGAGCAAAGGTATTGAACTCCTCCTCCTCCCGAGCCTCTTTTGATTCTCCATTTGATTGAGCTTAATTTCAAGGCATCCTAACTATATGTATATGTTAATCTAGTCAAGACGAGCATTTAAAAAAAAAATCATTCAATTTGGTTGAGAAATGAGGGAGATATAAAGCCTTGAAGATGGATGGTTTTTGGATTAGGCCATTGGGGACGGTGACGGAGCACCATTCAATCAAGTGTGTATCGGATGAACGGCCAAGATGAAGCCTGACAACACTTCTTTACATGAACCGCCGGATGTGTGGCTGCTAGCGTGGATGGCAACATCAAATGAGAGCACGCCACGCGGAGCTTCGGAGCTTCCTATGATCCAGTCAGCGTCGCACGTTTAAATAGATAAATAGGGATTTAAATAATTCAGAAAATGACCCCTAATATTAAAAATTCATATCTTGGTGTAAAAAAATCACAAAAATAAAATAAAAAATACTTTCTTGCTCAGTGAATAGAGGAGAACAATGTGAAAATAATTTGAAGTCCATTTGTTGCATGTTCTATTTTTAATTAATTAAACACTATCTTGAGTCTTTTGATTCTTCATGCATATAGGAATTTCACCATGGCTTGAATTTTTATCATGTTGTAGCCTCTATCAAGGGAAACATTCCCTGATTTTTATAAAGTCATAGGAGACCTCTAGACAGAGATCCATATTTTTTAAGTTTATTCACATTATTTACTTAAATTAATCATAATAATTAGCATGTTTCTTAAAAAAATCCAAGAAAATTTTGGAAGGTTTACTACGACCAGAGAACCTTTAGGAAAATCTCTTATGAGCCAAGTCATTTAAAATGCACCTAATCTTCATAAACCCTAAATCATTAAGATTATTAATTTTGGAAAATATAAACATCAAAATGACTTGATTTTTTATCTCTACTATTTTCTAAGATCCATAAAACTTCCCATAAAAATTTTAAAGTACTTCGAGTCCATTTGATGGCCTAAATTGATTTTTCAAGTTGAATATCCTTTTTGGCACTAAAATGATTTTTAATCATCAAAATATAACTAAAAAAATTATTAAAACTTGTTTTTAGAGCTCTCTATGATTAGGGGAATTTTATAAAAATGAAATGGTATTTAAAATAAAAACTTCATTTTTAGCCTATTTTTAAATATTTAAAATAATTAAAATTTCATAAAAATCACAAAAATAATAAAATTCATGAAAATGTTTTAAATTGTTTTTTAAGCACTTAGAAACAATTGAAATATTTTTTTCCTAATTTTCTAAATAACGATATGGTATTTTGAAGCTTAAAATAATTTTTAAAGGCTAAAAAATGGATTTCCACTAAAATAATTCTAATAAATCAAAGAAAAATTAGAAAAATATAAAATTTTCTTCCTTGGGTTCTCTGACCTCAGGGAAATTTTTCAAAAATGCAAAACTTAATTTTACCCATTTAACACATTTTATATTTAAAGAATACCCCAGAACTTAAAATAATTCTAATAATTCAAATAAAATTCAAAAAATCATTACATTTTGTCCAAATGTCTTTTTGGTATAGGTCCACCTCCAGTAAAAGTTCAAGTGATTAGGCTTCACCTTGGTCAAGTTATAAAATTTTCTTTAAAAAATTTCATTTTTTCATGACAATAATTATATAAATTAAATCAAATTTTGAAAAATTATATTTTCTCCTCTGATACCTTAATTGACCCATGAATGAGTTAAAAAAATNGGTAATGTGTCCATGTCCCTCTTGGACCAAAATTACCCTTCTTCCATTGACATACTTTACCCATTTCTTTCTTGGGAAAGTACAACCAACTCTTTGAACTTCAGGACTGTCAGTTCGATCACCATTGAACAGAGGGGTTCAGGAGGCCATTAAGGACTCTTTAAATCTTCATGTGGGGTCGGACCCCAATAGGAGTGTTGGTGGACTACTTCCACCGGGTAGTGTGTGTTGCTAAATGGGTCCCACACTGGGACCCATTTTTAATTCTTTTTACTAAAAAAATTTAAAATCCCCACAAACTAAGACTTACCCGGTCTACAGACCAACCTCTGTNATAAATTAGAATCAATTTATCAAAGAATCTATCGTAATAGGAAGTGGACCGGGTCTCCACCTTCCTCAACATTTATCTATCTGCAAAAGTTCACTGTGTCACCCAACATACATTCCTTGGAACTGCCAATTATGAAGGTGAAGATCAAGAATAAAAGGCTGATGCATACTTATATCCATTAAAGGGCTGATGCATAATTCGCCGCCATGGACCAATGATAGAGGCAACACACAACAACCCTGTAATGGGCCTCTTGAAGATATGTGGGGCCTGCTTTAACTCAAAAAGGCCTGGCCCACTCCTTTCACTATTTAAACAAGCCCACTAAGAACATTTTGTCAGGGTTGACTCATTGCACTGATCTATCCGCAAAAAGTTGACAGACTCACCAAGTAGACATTCCTTGGAACTGTCCAATCTTGGAAGTGAAGATCAACATTAAAAGACTGATGCATACTTATATCCATTAAAGGGTCGATGCATAATTCTACGCCATGGACCAATCATAGAGGCAGCACACAACATCCCTGTACATGGGCCTCTTGAAGATACGTGGGGCCTGCTTTAACTCAAAAAGGCTTGGCCCACTCCTTTCACTATTTAAACAAGCCCACTATGAACATTTTGTCAGGGTTGGCTCATTGCGCTGATCTATCCGCAAAAAGTTCATAGAGTCACCGAGCAAACATTCCTTGGAACTGTCCAATCTTTGAAGTGAAGAGCAACATTAAAAGGCTGATGCATACTTATATCCATTTATGAGTTACCTATTACCCGCACCACCATCCAACCATTGCCTTGTCAAGAACATACCTCGTACTATATTGGGATAACTTAATAGCTTTCTAAATTCTATCTCTTGCCCTCACTATCACTTCACAAAAGCAGAGAGGGAGCCATCTTGAGCCATATAAATAGATGTTTCCTCCTACCTTCAGAGGGTTCTAAAGTCTGCTCTATCCTCTCCTTCCACATGTTAAAGAAGTTAGGAGTTTAGCATTGTAGAACACACATCCAATTTTCTTCATATGCATCGATCACTCCCATTAAGGTTCAGATTGTCTGAGATTGCGAACGATCTAAGACCCTAACTCCTAAAAAAATTCAACATCATGAAAGGTGCGATGGGCTTGGAGCTCATATTCAAAACTAGATAAGAGAGCTTAAGCATGAGAGGGAATGAAGAAAAGCGATGGATTACACCATGGATTTTTTGATGCAGCATATCAATGGAAAATATTTTAAATGATGACAGTAATACATTTCTAAGATGAGAAAATTCAAGAAGTAATTTCTAGACCTGTGCAAGAATTCACATGAGATTGTCAGGATCGGTGATCCAAAAAAAGGGAGCTACTGAGGACAAGTCGGAGAAGAGCTTTATCTTCGAAGCTATTAGAAGAAAAAAATGACGACAAGTTATATGTCTTAGAAAAAGAACCTTTTCACTCCTTAGAAGACGAGGTAGAATAAAGAAGATAGATAAACAAACAGAAGTCATCAAATAATTCTTTTTTTAAGGGAGATCACATATGTTGCAGCACTGCAGAAGTTCAACCTTCCATCTTTGGAGTCCTACCAAGGAAGAACTATCCAACATATCACATAATTTCATTTGAGTCTGTTGTGTGTCTACTACGTATTAAAAATACCTTTAAATGTAGTTTATATAAATTTTTTATGAATATAATAGAAACAATTGTATACTAGTTGAAAAGCTTGTATGTAGGAGTATCACTTCTTTTTGCAAGTTTAAGATGATTTTGATAATCTAGTTTGCTAGCTCTCATAAGTCATGGAAGAAATCTCAGGGGCTTCTAAAAATTTAACAAGAGCCTTTGGAGAGCCTCAAAAGTTTCAATATTAGATTCTAGTAAGAGATGCTTGATGACGTGTTCATAGAATGTGCTAGTTTTTCCTCTTTATTGTATCTTTTTATATGTTTTTATTATATTTTTGGAAGGTATTTGGGAAAAAATGCAGGTAATAAGTATAAAGAGCATTTTAGAAATTAAAACAAGGAAAAAGGAGTTGAGTGGTGTTCTGGTGCTTTGGCGCAAGGACCTAGCGCCTAGGCACTAGAAAGAGTCCATTAGAGTGCACAAACAAAGAGCTTGGAAACTAGGTGCTAGATTTGTAGCTTCAGGGCACTGGATTTGAAGCACTTGGGCACCACCTTTTAGTGCCTAAGCGTCTGAATTGGGGTAAATTTCTTAAGAGCACATAAACTCAGTGACCAAAGGAAAATATGTTGAGATTTTCATACCTATTTTATACTATTTTTGATGATATTGCACTTTAAAGAAATGTATTTTTGATGTTTTAATGCATGAATGATGAAATAGGGTCATTGGAGCAAAAAGATGCAAAAAGGAGCGAATTTTAAGCAAAAAAGGACAAAAATGTGAAGAATTGAACTTGGGCGTCGACGACGCCATCAACCCCGCTGACGGCGAGATCTTCCCGAGACTCCAGAATTAATTCATTAAGAAGGTCCGCCGACGGCGCCCTCGAGGCCACCGACGGCGAGCTCGGCGGTTATGTCCAACCAGGCTTTGGATGAGGAGAAATTTTGAAGGGATGCTTAGGCAACTCTTGGGAAAGCTCATCCACAACTTTAAAAGAAGATTTTGGTCGAAAATTGAGAAGACTCTAGAGGTCCTGGAGGTTAGAGAGGTTCCATTAGTGTGTAGAGAGTTTACTAGATTGTCAAAATTGAGAAGAATTCTTTGAGAGATTGTAAGAGTGGAGGGAAAGTGAGAGATTTCTTCCTTCTTGCCGCTTCGAAGAGGAATTATGTGTGTTGTAAAGAAATGAAGAGATTCAGAGGAATTTCAAGGAGTTTTCTTGGGGAGAAATTAAAGATAAGTTTATTTATTGTTATAGTTTGTATGAATTTGATTTTATATATGAATTCTTAGTTTTGTTGTGTTTTCCCCATGAGATCTAATTAGTTTTCTCTGACTTTCTCCTTGTCTTGAGATTTGCAAAATGGTGACTACAATTGGTGAAGCCATGAAAATTTTTAAGAAATTGTGATGATCCTTTCACTTCGATCTTAATTTACTTTCAATCTGGCCCAAAATGTTTAAGAAATTGTGATGATCTTTTCACTTTGATCTTAATTTATTTTCAATCTGGTCATAAATGTTAAAGAAGTTGTGATGATCTTTTCACTTTGATCTTAATTTACCTTCAATCTGGCCAATAATGTTTAAGAAATTGTGATGATCTTTTCACTTTGATCTTAATTTGCTTTCAATTTGACCAATTATTTGTTAAAATATGTTGAGTTTTACAACTAAAGTGAAGATTACATCCAAGATTGAGGGAGGTTTTAAAATATGTTGAGTTTTACAACTAAAGTGAAGATTACATCCAAGATTTATGGAGGTCAAAATAAAATATGTTGAGTTTTACAACTAAAGTGAAGATTACATCCAAGATTTAGGGAGGTCAAAGCCATTGGAAGTATGTTGAGTTTTACAACTAAAGTGAAGATTACATCCAAGATTCAGGGAGATCAAAGCCCTTAGAAATTGGGTGCAAATAAATAGGGAAATGGTTGAGTTTTACAACTAAAGTGAAGATTACATCCAAGATTCAAGGAGGTCAAAGCCCTTGGAAATTGGGTGCAAATAAATATTGAGTTTTACAACTAAAGTGAAGATTACATCCAAGATTCAGGGAGATCAAAGCCCTTGGAAGCTGGGTGCAAAAAAATAGGGAAATAATATTATCGGGCGTAAAATTGGAGAATTTAGAGTGACAGACTAAAATCTCCAATTCGATCCTATTTNGCCGTTGTCGAGGAGTGAGTAACAAAAATCATAATTAGAGTAACGGACAAATTAGGATTATTAGAAAATTTTATACTTGAATTGCAACTCATTTTCATAATTAGTTAACTGTATATTACTGTACTCTGATTTCAAATTGTATGCATAAATTTGGACCTGAAAATCTTATACCCTACGATTCAGAATTTGAACGCACTGTTAGAAAGATTAAAAGATTGAGACGAGAACCTAGAAATTCTGATACAATGGAAAATAACATGAATAATCAAGGAATAGAGAATGAACACCAACCTAGACCCCTACGAGATTATGTAAATCCTACAGCAGATGAAATTCACTTATCTATCCAAAATCCTGATGTAGCTGCTAATTCATTTGAGCTTAAACCTACTATTATCCAAATTGTGCAAACCAATCAATTTGGAGGTACACCAAATGAAGATCCTAACTTACACCTCGCTAGTTTTTTAGAACAGTGTCTACTTTTAAATATGACAGAGTCTCAAACGATGCTGTTAGACTGAAACATTTTCCTTTTTCCCTGAGGGATAAGGCTAAGATGTGGTTAAATTCATTAGCACCAGGATCTATTAGAACTTGGGGAGAACTTTCACAGAAATTTCTATCCA
>JXCR01098678.1:6035-43864 GCA_002079205.1 Phalaenopsis hybrid cultivar | reverse complement strand
GAATAGAGAATGAACACCAACCTAGACCCCTATGAGATTATGCAAATCCTACAGCACATGAAATTCACTTATCTATCCAAAATCCTGATGTAGCTACTAATTCATTTGAGCTTAAACTTACTATTATCCAAATGGCACAAAATAATCAATTCGGAGGTACATTAAATGAAGACCCTAACTTACACCTCGCTAGTTTTTTTGGACTGTGTGCTACTTTTAAATATGACAAACTCTCAAACGATGCTGTTAGACTTAGACTTTTTCCTTTTTCAATGAGGAATAAGGCTAAGATGTGGTTAAATTCGTTAGCACCAGGATCTATTATAACTTGGGGAGAACTTTCATAGAAATTTCTATCCAAATATTTCCCTCCATCCAAAACTGCTAAACTTAGAAATGACATAACATCGTTCTGTTAGATTGATGTAGAGTCAATATACGAAGATTGGGAGAGATTTAAAGATCTTCTTAGGAAATGCCCTCATCATTCGTTACCAAATTGGTTAATAATTCAAACTTTTTATAATGGATTAGCGGGATCTTTAGATCGATTATAGATGCCACGACTGGTGATTCATTAATGTCAAAACCTTTTGATGAGGCTTATTCGTTAATAGAAGAGATAGCTACCAACAATTTTCAATGGCCCTCTGAAAGGGCAAATCCTAAAAGAATAGCTAGTATCCATGATTCTGATGCAATATCTATGTTAGCTTCGCAGATTGCTGCAATATCAAAGAAGTTAGATCATTATGGGATGAATTATTCTCCAACACGTCCTATGATGGAAGAGAATTCATCTGGGCAATTTGTGGATGTTGAACCTTCATATGAGACTTTAAATGCTATTGATAGACTCAACAACCCTTATTCAAACTATTAGAACCCAGGTTGGAAGAATCATCCAAATTTTAATTGGAATAACTATTCTTCTATAAATCAACAATGGGCAAACAACCTAGTGAACCCATTAGGAAATTCATCCAACAAAGGAAATATTAACTATAGACCTTTTTATCCTCTAGGATTTAATAGTAACACTCAAATTAAGGAGAAGAAGTTGTCTATGGAAGAGCTGATATTAAACATGGGTCAACAATTGCAGAATCAAGGAAATCAATTATAAATTCAAGAAAATCAATTACAAAATCAAGGAACTGCTATTAAGAATATTGAAAATCAATTACAACATATCGTTACTATGCTTAGTAACCGAACATTAGGAACTTTTACTAGTACTGTCGAACCAAATCCTAAAGATCAAGGAAAAGAACAAATCAAAGGGATACAATTACAAAGTGGAAAAGAATTGAAGACAGGAGTACAAAAAGAAACATAAACTGAAAAAGAGAAAGTGGGTACTGAAAAAGAACCAACACAAACAGAATAAACAATTTTCTAAATTTTTAGAAATTCTTAAGAAATTAACGGTAAATATTCCCTTCG
Source organism: Phalaenopsis hybrid cultivar (assembly GCA_002079205.1). Classification (NCBI taxonomy): domain Eukaryota; kingdom Viridiplantae; phylum Streptophyta; class Magnoliopsida; order Asparagales; family Orchidaceae; genus Phalaenopsis; species Phalaenopsis hybrid cultivar. The sequence continues at coordinate 42,418 of JXCR01098678.1, read as the reverse complement.
CAAAAGCTTTAGAGCAAATGCTCAATTATGTGAAATTTATGAAAGTTATTATGAACAAGAAATGGAAGTTCACAGATAATGAAATTTGCACTTAGCGAAGAGTGTAGTGCAATTATTCAGAAAAAGTTTCCTGAAAAATTAAAAGATCTAGGTAGTTTCACTATACCGTGTGCTGCACTTAGCGAAGAGTGTAGTGCAATTATTCAGAAAAAGCTTCCAGAAAAATTAAAAGATCCCACTTAGCAAAGAGTGTAGTGCAATTATTCAAAAAAAGCTTCCTGAAAAATTAAAAGATCCTCGCAGTTTCACTATACCGTGTGTTATTGATAAAAAATTTAATGGTGTAACTTCATGTGATTTGGGAGCAGCATTAATCTTATGCCTCTATCAATTTTCAAAAGATTAGGATTAGGAGAAGTCTCACCTACTTCTGTAACTCTACAGTTAGCGGATCGTTCAGTTAGATATCCTAATAAAGTTATAGAAGATGTGTTAGTAAAAGTGGATAAATTTATCTTTCCTGTGGATTTCAAAGTTACATATCCTAAGGGCGTTATAGAAGATGTGTTAGTAAAAGTGGACAAATTTATCTTTCTTGTGGATTTCATTGTTCTTAGATTGGAGGAAGATAAATAAATACCTATCATTTTAGGGAGACCATTTTTAGCTACTGGAAAAGCTCTGATAGATGTTTAAAAAGGATAATTAACTATGAGAGTTAATGATCAAGAAGTGACTTTTAACATTGCGAAATCTATGAAATACCCTGTTATTGAAAGAGATAATGAATGTTTTCAGATGGAAATTAGTGAACATCTTTTGAAAGAACATTTCAAAGAACATTTTGAAGAGAAAGATCAATTTGAAGAGAGTGATGAAGTTATTTTGGATGAACTAGAAAATAAAGAATTAGATTATGTTTAGGAAAGATTTGAGATGTTGGATATTATGGAAAATGCTGATAAAAATTCATTTCCTTCAATTATAAAACCACCTGAACTTAAGTTGAAAATACTGCCTAGCCACTTGAAGTATGTGTTTTTGGGAGACTCGTCTACATTACCTATGATTATATCTTCAGAATTAAATGATTTGCAAGAGCAAAGAATATTAGATACATTGAAAAGATATAAGAAAGCTTTTGGCTGGACCTTAGTTGATATTAAGGGAATCAGTCCTTAAATCTGTATGCACAGAATTGTATTAGATAACAATATAAACCAAGAGTTGATCCACAAAGGAGATTAAATCCAATGATGAAAGAAGTAGTTACATTAGCTGATATTAAGGGAATCAGTCATTCGATCTATATGCACAGAATTATACTAGATGAACAGTATAAACCAAGAGTTGATACACAAGGGAGATTAAACGATGATGAAAGAAGTAGTTAAGAAGGAAATTTTGAAATGGTTAGACACTAGAATTATATATCCTATTTAAGATAGTGTGTGGGTAAGTCTAATTCATTGTGTTTCTAAGAAAGGAGGATTGACTGTTAAGACAAAAGAAAATAATCAGATTAATACCTATCAGACAAGTTACTGGGTGGCGTATTTGCATTGATTATAGGAAATTAAACACTGTCACCAGGAAAGATCACTTCCCTTTACCCATTTTAGATCAAATAGTAGATAAAATTGCTGGGCACAAATATTTTTATTTTTTAGATGGATATACCACTTACCATCAAATTCCTATTGCTTCTGAGGATCAAGAAAAGACAACATTTACTAGTCCTTTTGGAACTTTTGCTTTTCGAAGAATGCCTTTTGGATTATGTAATGCATCTGCAACATTCCAGAGATGTATGATGTCTATATTTAGTAAGTTAATTGATGATGGATTGGAAGTATTTATGGATAATTTTTCTGTATTTGGGACATCATTTGATGCATGCTTAAATTACCTTGAAAAAGTTTTAGAGTTATGCAAAAGAACTAATCTAGTTTTGCATTTGGAGAAATGTCAATTTACGGTTGCAGGAGGAATTGTATGCGAAAGAACTAATTTAGTTCTATATTGGGAGAAATGTCAATTTATGGTTGCAGGAGGAATTGTGTTAGGAGGAAGATAGTATGGAAGCAGACCCTGCAAAAATTCAAGTTATATCTAAACTAACACCTCCTATTAATCTAAGAGAGGTTAGGAGATTTCTTGTACATGTTGGATTTTACAGGCGTTTTCTTAAAGATTTTTCCAAAATTACCAAACATCTATGCTAACTTTTAGAAAAGGACAAGAAATTTGAATTTACTGAAAACTGTTTAAATGCCTTTGAGTTATTAAAGAAAAATTTAATCTCAACCCCTATTATAGTTTCACCTAACTAGAAGAAATTATTTGAATTGATGTGTGATGCGAGTGATTATGCTATTGGAGCTATCCTTGGACAAATGTATGAAAAGATTTTTAAAGTTATATACTACACTAGTAAAACTCTTAATGATGCACAAATTAATTATACTGTTACTGAAAAAGAGTTACTGGCCATTATATATGCTTTAGATAAATTTAGATCTTATTTAATTTGAGCTAAATGTGTTGTGCATACTGGTCACTCTGCAATTAAATATCTTATGCAAAAATAGGATGCTAAACCAATGTTGATTGGATGAATACTTTTGATGCAAGAATTTGATCAAAGAAGGATGCTAAACCCAGGTTGATTAGATGGATATTTTTTATGCAAGAATTTGATCTTGTTGTTATTGATAGAAAGGGAATTGATAATCAAATTGCTAATCATTTGTCAAGATTAGAAAATCAAGAATTATCCGACACTGACAATGAAATTACAGACAATTTCCCTGTTTGTCAAGATTAGAAAATCATGAATTATCTGACATCGACAATGAAATTACAGACAGTTTCCTGTCAAGATTAGAAAATCATGAATTATCTGACACTGATAATGAAATTACAGACAGTTTCCCTGTTGAACAACTTCATAATATTAATGAGTGGAAAATACCATTGTATGCTGATTTTGTTAACTATATTGTAAGTGATATTTTACCACCTATGCTGACATTGCAACAACAAAGGAAATTCATTCATGATGCAAAAGCATATTTTAGGGATGAACCTTATTTATATAAACAATGTAAGGATTTGATTATGAGAAGATGTGTACCTTATGAAGGGACTGAGCTAATCATTCAGAAATGTCATGATTCTGAATTTAAAAAACATTTTGGGATTGATAAAACTACTTATAAAATTTTACAAGCTGGATTTTATTGGCATACTATCTTTAGGGATGTTTATTGATACATAAAAACTTGTGATCGATGTCAACGAGTAGGCAATATATCTAGAAGAAATGAAATGCCTTTGAATTTCATGTTAGAAGTTGAGATCTTTGAAGTTTGGGGATTAGATTTTATGGGACCATTTATTCCTTCATTTGGGAACTTATATATATTAATTGCAGTAGACTACGTTTCTAAGTGGATTGAAGCACAAGCTTTGCCTCGTTGTGACGCTAAAAGTGTTTCAAGATTTTTAATGAAAAATATTTTCACTAGATATGGAATGCCTACGTTGATTATCACTGACAGAGGATCCCATTTTAGGAATAAATATATTCAGAGATTGGCAGAAAAGTTTAATTTTATTCATAGACTCTCTCCTGCCTATCATCCTCAAACCAGTAGGTTAGCTGAAGTTTCTAATAGAGAGATTAAACAAATACTTGAAAAAACTGTAAACCCTAGTCGAGTAGATTGGTCCACTAGACTAGATACAACATTATGGGCTTGCAGGACTGCTTATAAAACTCCTGTTAGAATAACTCCTTACAGACTGATTTTTGGAAAGAATTGTCACTTATCAGTAGAATTGGAGCATAAAGCATATTGGGCGATTAAAGAATTCAATTATAATTTGAAAGATGCTGGTAAGAAGAGATTGTTGCAATTAAATGAATTGGAAGAATTAAGAAATGAGTCTTATGATAACGACAAAATTTTTAAAGAGAAACTAAAGTTATGGCATGATCAGAAGATTAACCAAAAGAACTTTGAACCATGACAAGAAGTTTTGCTTTACAGCACTAGGCTGAAGTTATTTCCTGGGAAATTGAAGTCTCGTTGGTCAGGACCCTTTACTGTGACTCAAGTTTATACTTACGGAGCTGTTGAAATTGAAGATTAGAAAATTGGAAATATATTTAAAGTAAATGGACATAGATTAAAACCGTATTTTGTGGGTAAAAGACCAAATATTCATCAAAATCACAAAAATTCGAGATTTGAACCAAAATCAGTAGAGCCTGCCGACAGCGCCCTTGAGGCCGCCGACGCCGGATTTTTCCTGAGACTCAGGTTAAAAATTCTAATAGAGCGTGTCGACGGTGCCATCGACCCCGCCGATGGCGCCATTGACCCCGCCGACGACGAGCTTGCAAAAAAACACCTTTAACTGTGATTTTGACCAGTCAACTGACCAGATTTAAATATGTTGAGATTTTCATACCTATTTTATATTGTTTTGATGATATTGAACTTTAAAGAAAGGTATTTTTGATGTTTTGTTGCAGGAATGATGAATTAGGTTCATCGGAGCAAAAAGATGCAAGAAGGAGCGAATTTGGAGCGAAAAGGACCAAAATGTAAAGAATTGAACTAAGGCGCCGACGGCACCATCGAACCCGCTGATGGCGAGATTTTCCCGAGACTCCAAAATTAATTCATTAAGAAAATTCGCTGACTGTGCCCTCGAGGCCGCCGACGGCGAGTTTGGCGGTTATGCCCAATCAAGCTTTAGATAAGGCCAAATTTTGAAGCGATGCTTAGGCAACTCTTGGGAAAGCTCATACATAACTTTAAAAGACTATTTTGGCCGAAAATTAGAGGAGGAAGGAGCCTGGAGAGCCTGGAGAGGCTAGAGAGAGTTCTTGGAGGTTAGAAAAGTTCAAATAGTGTGTAAAAATTGTGAGGAATTCTTTGAGAGATTGTAAGAGTGGAGGGAAAGTGAGAGGTTTCTTCCTCCTTGCTGCTTCAAAGAGGAATTCTGTGTGCTGTAAAGAAGGAAGAGATTTAGAGAAACTTCAAGGAATTTTCTTGGGGAGAAATTAGAGATGAGTTATTTATTTATTGTAATTTGTATGACTTTGATTTTATATATGAATTCCGAGTTTTGTTGCATGAGTAGTTTTCTTTATTATATATGAATTTCGAGTTTTGTTGTGTTTTTCCCATGAGATCTGAGTAGTTTTCTCTGCTTGTCTTGAGATTTGTGAAATGGTGATTTGAATTGGTGAAGCCATGAAAATGTTTAATAAAATATATTGATCTTTTCACTTCGATTTTCATTTACTTTTAATCTATCCAATTGATTTGTTAAAATATGTTGAGTTTTACAACTAAAGTGAAGATTACATCCAAGATTCCAATTGATTTGTTAAAATATGTTGAGTTTTACAACTAAAGTGAAGATTACATCTAAGATTCATGGAGGTCAAAAAAATGTTTAAGAAATTGTGATGATCTTTTCACTTTGATCTTAATTTATTTTCAATCTGGTCATTGATTTGTTAAAATATGTTGAGTTTTACAACTAAAGTGAAAATTACATCCAAGATTCAGGGACGTCAAAGCCCGTGGAAGTTGGGTGCAAATAAATAGGAAAATAATATTATCTAGCGTAGAATTGGAAATTTTAGTGTGATAAACTAAAATCCCTAATTTGGTCCTATCGTTTGGGTGCTGAAGTGTAGATGTTTGCCCTCAGGCGAGGGGAACGTGGGAGTTTCGAAGTGAGAGCCGGTATCCTCCCAGTCTAGTCGCAGATTCAGTAAACAAACATAGGATTAGTCAATGTTCTTTATGCCTGGACCAAATAGTAAAGAATATGTATGCTCCTATTTGGCACAATATAATTTGAACTGATTCATTTTATCCATTCACTATAATTTCTTGACAAAGGCACAATATAAATTGAACTAATTCATTTTATCCATTCACTATAATTTCTTGACAAGGAGCATAAATTGAACTGATTCACTTTATCAATTCACTATAATTTCTTGACAAAGAGAATGATGTTTTCAGTGTATTATTGAATAACACATTTAAACCCTCATTAGTATCATTAGTTATTTAATAGTTATTAAAATTACATATTTATTTTAATTGTAAACCTTCATTAGTATCATTAGTTATTTAATAGTTATTAAAATTACGTAATTATTTCAATTGTCTATTAGTGATAGATAAACAAATTGGACTTCGTTGTTGTGATTAAAGTATTGCTTTTCTAAAATCTTAGTTCATAGTTCTAATCTTACTCTCTATGGGATCGATATCTAGGACTTTATTAGAGCCCTATATTACTTGAGCGATACATATACTTGCGTTGATAAGTGTGACTTCCAATTATTGAATATTTATTACGTCCATATTTATCTTATATTTTTAAGCATATATAAAGTCGCGGTCAAGTTTTTGGCGCCGCTGCTGGGGAGTGAGTAAACAAAAATCATAATTAGCGTAACACAAATTAGGATTATTAGAAAATTTTTACTTGAATTGCAACTTATTTTCATATTTAGTTAATTGTTTTACTGTGTACTGATTTCAAATTGTATGCGTAAATTTGGATATGAAAATCTTATACCATTATATTATTGAGTACTGATTTCAAATTGTATGCGTAAATTTGGACCTGAAAATCTTATACCCTAAGATTCAGAATTAGAACGCACTGTTAAAAAGATTAGAAGATTGAGAAGAGAACCAAGAAATTCTGATACAATGGAGAACAACATGAACAATGAAGGAATAGAGAATGAACACCAACTTAGACTGAGATTATGCAAATCCTACAGCAGATGAGATTCACTTATCTATCCAAAATCCTGATGTAGCTACTAATTCATTTGAGCTTAAACCTAATTCTACAGCAGATGAAATTCACTTATCTATCCAAAATCCTGATGTAGCTGCTAATTCATTTATCCTACAGCAGATGAAATTCACTTATCTATCCAAAATCCTGATGTAGCTGCTAATTCATTTGTGCCTGAACAATCCAGGAATAAAGAATGAACACCAACCTAGACCCCTAAGAGATTATGCAAATCTTGCAGCAGATGAAATTCACTTATCTATCCAAAATCCTGATGTAGCTGCTAATTCATTTGAGCTTAAACTTGCTATTATCATGAAATTCACTTATCTATCCAAAATCCTGATGTAGCTGCTAATTCATTTGAGCTTGAACTAGAAATTGTGATACAATGGAAAACATTATGAACAATTAAGGAATAGAAAATGAACACCAACCAAGACCCTTAAGAGACTATGCAAATCCTACGGTACATCAAGGAATAGATAATGAACACCAACCTAGACCCCTATGAGATTATGCAAATCCTACAGTAGTAAATGAGAAGAGAACCTAGAAATTCTGATTCAATGGAAAACAACATGAACAATCAAGGAATAGAACCCTAGAAATTGTGATACAATGGAAAACATTATGAACAATCAAGGAATAGAAAATGAACACCAATAGACCTCTACGAGATTATGCAAATCCTACAGCAGATGAAATTCACTTATCTACCCAAAACCCTGATGTAGCTGCTAATTCATTTGAGCTTAAGAGATTATGCAAATCCTACAGCAGATGAGATTCACTTATCTATCCAAAATCCTGATGTAGCTACTAATTCATTTGAGCTTAAACCTAATTCTACAGCAGATGAAATTCACTTATCTATCCAAAATCCTGATGTAGCTGCTAATTCATTTATCCTACAGCAGATGAAATTCACTTATCTATCCAAAATCCTGATGTAGCTGCTAATTCATTTGTGCCTGAACAATCCAGGAATAAAGAATGAACACCAACCTAGACCCCTAAGAGATTATGCAAATCTTGCAGCAGATGAAATTCACTTATCTATCCAAAATCCTGATGTAGCTGCTAATTCATTTGAGCTTAAACTTGCTATTATCATGAAATTCACTTATCTATCCAAAATCCTGATGTAGCTGCTAATTCATTTGAGCTTGAACTAGAAATTGTGATACAATGGAAAACATTATGAACAATTAAGGAATAGAAAATGAACACCAACCAAGACCCTTAAGAGACTATGCAAATCCTACGGTACATCAAGGAATAGATAATGAACACCAACCTAGACCCCTATGAGATTATGCAAATCCTACAGTAGATGAAATTCACTTATCTATCCAAAATCCTGATGTAGCTGCTAATTCATTTGAGCTTGAACTAGAAATTGTGATACAATGGAAAACATTATGAACAATTAAGGAATAGAAAATGAACACCAACCAAGACCCTTAAGAGACTATGCAAATCCTACGGTACATCAAGGAATAGATAATGAACACCAACCTAGACCGAGATTATGCAAATCCTACAGCAGATGAGATTCACTTATCTATCCAAAATCCTGATGTAGCTACTAATTCATTTGAGCTTAAACCTAATTCTACAGCAGATGAAATTCACTTATCTATCCAAAATCCTGATGTAGCTGCTAATTCATTTATCCTACAGCAGATGAAATTCACTTATCTATCCAAAATCCTGATGTAGCTGCTAATTCATTTGTGCCTGAACAATCCAGGAATAAAGAATGAACACCAACCTAGACCCCTAAGAGATTATGCAAATCTTGCAGCAGATGAAATTCACTTATCTATCCAAAATCCTGATGTAGCTGCTAATTCATTTGAGCTTAAACTTGCTATTATCAAACTTATCTATCCAAAATCCTGATGTAGCTGCTAATTCATTTGAGCTTAAACCTGCTATTATCAAAATGATGCAAAACAATCAATTCATAAGTACACCAAATGAAGAACCTAACTTACACCTCGATAATTTTTTAGAACTATGTGCTACTTTTAAATATATAGAGTCTCAAACAATGTTGTTAGACTTAGACTTTTTCCTTTTTCACTTAGGGATAAGGCTAAGATGTGGTTAAATTTGTTAACACCTTAAACTTAGACTTTTTCCTTTTTCACTGAGGGATAAGGCTAAGATGTGGTTAAATTCGTTAGTAGTCTTAGACTTTTTCCTTTTTCACTGAGGGATAAGGCTAAGATGTGGTTAAATTTGTTAGCAAAGACTTAGACTTTTTCCTTTTTCACTGAGGGATAAGGCTAAGATGTGGTTAAACTCGTTAGCTCCTAGTTAGACTTTTTCCTTTTTCACTTAGGGATAAGACTAAGATGTGGTTAAATTTGTTAGCACATGTTAGACTTTTTCCTTTTTCACTGAGGGATAAGTCTAAGATGTGGTTAAACTCGTTAGCACCTGGATCTATTAGAACTTGAGGAGAACTTTCACAGAAATTTCTATCTAAATATTTCCCTCCATCCAAAACTACTAGAACTTGGGGAGAACTTTCACAAAAATTTCTATCCAAATATTTCCCTCCATCCAAAACTATTAAGAACTTGGGGAGAACTTTCACAGAAATTTCTATCCAAATATTTCCCTCCATCCAAAACTGCTGAACTTAGAAATGACATAACATCAAACTTGGGGAGAACTGTTACAGAAATTTCTATCCAAATATTTCCCTCCATCCAAAACTGCTAGAGGGGAGAACTGTCACAGAAATTTCTATCCAAATATTTCCCTCCATCCAAAACTGCTAAACTAAAAATGACCTTTCACAGAAATTTCTATCCAAATATTTCCCTCCATCCAAAACTGCTAAACTTAGAAATGAAATAACATCGTTCTGTCAGATTGATGGAGAGTCAATATACATAGCTTGAGAGAGATTTAAAGATCTTCTTAGGAAATGCCCTCATCATTCGTTACGAGATTGGTTGATAATTCAAACTTTTTATAATGGATTATTGGGATCACTTAGATCAGGTTAATAATTCAAACTTTTTATAATGGATTAGTGGGATCTCTTAGATCTATTATAGATGCTATTGGTTGATAATTCAAACTTTATATAATGGATTAGTGGGATCTCTTAGATCGATTATAGATGTTGTGTTGATAATTCAAACTTTTTATAATGGATTAGTGGGATCACTTAGATCGATTATAGATGATGTTTTGGTTGATAATTCAAACTTTTTATAATGGATTAGTGGGATCACTTAGATCGATTGTAGATGTTGCGGCTGGTGGTTCTTTAATGTCAAAACCTTTTGATGAGGCTTATTCATTAATAGAAGAGATGGCTGCCAACTGGTGGTTCTTTAATGTCAAAACCTTTTGATGAGGCTTATTCGTTAATAGAAGAGATGAGCTGGTGGTTCGTTAATGTCAAAACCTTTTGATGAGGCTTATTCATTAATAGAAGATATGGCGCAACAATTTTCAATGGCCCTCTGAAAGGGTAAATCCTAAAAGAGTAGCTAATATCCATGATTATGATGCAATATCTATGTTAGCTTTGCAAATTGCTGCAATATCAAAGAAATTAGATCATTATGGAATGAATTATTCTCCAACACCTACTATGATGGAAGAGAATTCATCGGGGCAATTTATGGATGTTCAACCTTTGTATGAGACTTTAAATGCTATTAATAATAGACCCAACAACCCTTATTCGAACTATTATAATCCAAGTTGGAAGAAACATCCTAATTTTAATTGAAATAACAACTCTTCTACAAATCAATAATGGGCGAACAACCTAGTTAACCCATTGGGAAATTCATCCAACCAAGAAAAAGTTAATTATAAACCTTCTTATCCTCCAGGATTTAATAGTAATACTCATTCTAAGGAAAAGAAGTTGTCTATGGAAGAGATGACATTAAACATGGGTCAATAATTGCAAAATCAAGGAAATCAATTACAAATTCAAGAAAATCAATTACAAAATCAATGACCTGCTATTAAGAATATTGAAAATCAATTAGGGCATATCGCTACTGCGCTTAGTAACCGAATATTAGGAACTTTTCCTAGTACTGTGGAACCAAATCCTAAAGATCAAGGAAAAGAACAGATAAAAGTGAGACAATTACGAAGTGGAAAAGAATTGGAAACAAGAATGCGGAAACTGAAAAAGAGAAAGTGGATACAGAAAAAGAAAAGGATCATGAATACCCAGATTTAAAATATCTNTCTATGTTAGCTTCACAGATTGCTGCAATATCAAAGAAATTAGATCATTATGGGATGAATTATTCTCTAACATCTTTTTATGATGGAATAAAATATCTGGGCAATTTGTGGATGTTCAACCTTAATATGAGACTTTAAATGCTATTAATAGACCCAACAACCCTTATTCGAACTATTATAGGTTGGAAAAATCATCCAAATTTTAACTGGAATAATCCCATATTTGAACTATTATAACCCGGGTTGGAAGAATCATCCAAATTTTAATTGGAATAACAGTTCTACAAATCAATTGGGCGAACAAGAAAATTCATCCAACCAAGGAAATGTTAACTATAGAACCCAGGTTGGAAGAATCATCCAAATTTTAATTGGAATAACAATTCTTCTATAAATCAAAAAAGGGCGAACAACCTAGTGAACCCATTAGGAAATTCATCCAACCAAGGAAATGTTAATTATAGACCTTTAACTCAGTGAACCCATTAGGAAATTCATCCAACCAAGAAAATGTTAACTATAGACCTTCTTAACCCCCAGGATTTAACTGTAACACTCAAGTAAGCAGAAGAAGTTCTCTATGGAGGAGCTGATATTAAACATGGGTCAATAAATGCAGAATCAAGAAAATCAATTACAAATTCAAGGAAATCAATTACAAAATCAAGGAACTGTAATTAAGAACATTGAAAATCAATTAGGGCATATCGTTACTGCGCTTAGTAACCGAACATTAGGAACTTTTCCTAGTATTATGGAACCAAATTCTAAAGATCAAGGAAAAGAACAAATCAAGGTGATACAATTACGAAGTAGAAAAGAATTGGAGACAAGATTGTGAAACAGGCGATTCAATTACGAAGTGGAAAAGAATTGGAGACAAGAGTGCAATAAGAAATAGAAACTGAGGTGGATACCGAAAAAGAAAAGGATCATGAGTACCCAGATTTAGAGTATCCATTTACACCAATAAAAATAACTGTAGAGAAACCTCCACCACCGTTTCCTTAAAGATTGAAGCAACACAAACATAATAAAAAATTTTCCAAATTTTTAGAAATTCTTAAGAAGTTAACGATGAATATTCCCTTCGTAGAAGCTTTAGAGTAGATGCCCAATTATGTGAAATTTATGAAAGATATTCTGAACAAGAAAAGGAAGTTGACCGATAACAAAACTATTGCACTTAACGAAGAGTGTAGTGCAATTATTCAGAAAAAGCTTCCTGAAAAATTAAAAGATTCTGGAAATTTCACTATTCCAAATGCTATTGGTGAAAAATTTTATGGTAGAGCTTTATGTGATTTGGGAGCCAGCATTAATCTTATGCCTCTATCAATTTTTAAAAGATTTGGAATAGGAGAAGTCTCACCTACTTCTGTAACTCTACAGTTAGCAGATCATTCAGTTACATATCCTACGGGAGTTATAGAAGATGTGTTAGTAAAAGTGGATAAATTTATCTTTCTTGTGGATTTCATTGTTTTAGATATGAAGGAAGATAAAGAACTACCTATCATTTTAGGGATACCTTTTTTAGCTACTAGAAAAGCTATGATAGATGTTCAAAAAGGAGAATTAACTATTAGAGTTAACGATCAGTTTTAACATTGTGAAATCTATGAAATACCCTGCTGTTGAAAGAGATAATGAATGTTTTCGTAAGGAAATTAGTGAACATCTATTCAAAGAACATTTTAAAGAACATTTTGAAGAGAAAGAACAATTTGAAGAGAGTGATGAAGTTATTTTTGGACAGAAAATGAAGAATTAGATTATGTTCAGGAAAGATTTGAGATGTTAGATATTACGGAAAATGCTGATAAAAATCTATTTCCTTTAATTATAAAACCACCTGAACTTGAGTTGAAAGTATTGCCTAGCCACTTAAAGTATGTGTTTTTAGGAGACTCATCTACGTTACCAGTTATTATATCTTCAAAATTAAATGATTTGCAAGAGCAAAGACTGTTAGATACATTGAAAAGATATTAAAAAGCTTTTTAGCTGATATTAAGGGAATCAGTCCTTCAATCTGTATGCACAGAATTATATTAGATGAACAATCTAAACCAAGAGTTGATCGACAAAAGAGATTAAATCCAATGATGAAAGAAGTAGCTAAGAAGGAAATTTTGAAATGGTTAGACAGTGAAATTGTATATCAAATTTCAGATAGTGCGTGGGTGAGTCCAATTGATTTGTTCCTAAGAAAGGAGGAGTGACTGTTGAAATAAAAGAAAATAATGAATTAATACCTATTACACAAGTTACCGGGCAGCGTATTTGCATTGATTATAGAAAATTAAACTGTGCCACCAAGAAAGATCACTTCCCTTTACCCTTTTTTAGATCAAATAGTAGATAGACTTGATGGGCACAAATATTTTTTTTTCTTAGATGGATATACCGGTTTCCATCAAGTTTCTATTGCTCCTGAGGATCAAGAAAAGACAACATTTACTAGTCCTTTTGAAACTTTTGCTTTTCAAAGAATGCCTTTCGGATTATGTAATGCACCTGCAACATTCTAGAGATGTATGATGTCTATATTTAGTAAGTTAATTGATGATGGATTGGAAGTATTTATGGAAGATTTCTTTGTATTGGAACATCATTTGACACATGCTTAAATTATATTGAAAAAGTTTTGGAGTTATGCGAAAGAACTAACATGGTTCTAAATTGGGAGAGATGTCAATTTATGGTTGCAGAAGGAATTGTGTTATGACATAAAATTTTGGAAGATGGTTTGGAAGCAGACCCTGCAAAAATTCAAGTTATATCTAAAATAACACCTCCTACTGGGTAAAGAGAGGTTAGGAGTTTTCTTGGACATGTTGGATTTTATAGGCGTTTTATTAAAGATTTTTTAGAGAGGTTAGGAGTTTTCTTGGACATGTTGGATTTTATAGGCGTTTTATTAAAGATTTTTCAAAAGTTACTAAACAACCTGCAAAAATTCAAGTTATATCTAAACTAACACCTCCTACTAATGTAAGAGAGGTTAGGAGACAAAAATTCAAGTTATATCTAAACTAACACCTCCTACTAATGTAAGAGAGGTTAGGAGTTTCATGGACATGTTGGATTTTACAGGCGTTTTATTAAAGATTTTTCAAAAATTACTAAACCTCTATTCCAACTTTTAGAAAAGGACAAGAAATTTGAAATTACTGAAAACTGTTTAAATTCCTTTGAGATATTAAAGGAAAAATTATTCACAGCCCTTATTATAGTTTCATTTAACTGGGAGAAACCATTTGAATTGATGTGTGATGCTAGTGATTATGCTATTGAAGCTATCCTTGGACAAAGATATGAAAAGATTTTTAAAGTTATATACTTCGCTAGTAAAACTCTTAATGATGCACAAATTAATTATAATGTTACTGAAAAAGAGTTACTAGCCATTGTATATGCTTTAAATAAATTCAGATCTTATTTAATTGGAGCTAAATGTGTTGTGCATTCTGATCATTCTGCTAATAAATATCTGATGCAAAAGAAGGATGTCAAACCAAGGTTGATTAGATGAATACTTTTGATGCAAGAATTTGATCTTGTGGTTATTGATGGAAAGGGAACTGCTAATCAAATTGTTGATCATTTATCAAGATTAGAAAATCAAGAATTATCTGACACTGACAATGAAATTACAGAGAGTTTCCCTGATGAACAACTTTATAATATTACTGAGTAGAAAATACCATGGTATGATGATATTGTTAACTATATTGTAAGTGATATTTTGCCACTTATGCTGACATTGCAACAACAAAGAAAATTCATTCATGATGCAAAAATATATTTTTGGGATGAGTCTTAATTATATAAATAATGTAAGGATTTTATTATGAGAAGATGTGTACCTTATGAAGAACTTGAGCTAATCATTCAGAAATTTCATGATTCTAAATTTGGAGGATGATTGTAAAACTGCTTATAAAATTTTACAAGCTAGATTTTATTGGCCTACTATCTTTAGAGATGTGAAGAAACTGAACTGATTATTCAAAAATGTCATGATTTTGAATTTGGAGGACATTTTGGGAACTGAAGAAACTGAGCCAATCATTCAGAAATGTCATAATTCTGAATTTGGAGGACAACGATTGTGAGCTAATCTTTTAGAAATGTCATGATTCTGAATTTGGAGGACATTTTGGGATTGATAAAACTGTTATAAAATTTTACAAGCTAGATTTTATTGGCCTACTATCTTTAGAGATGTTTATAAATACATAAAAATTTGTGATCANTTATTGGCCTACTATCCTTAAAGATGTTTATAGATACATAAAAACTTGTGATCAGTGTCAAAGAGTAGGCAATATATCTAGAAGAAATGAAATGCCTCTGAATTTCATGTTAGAAGTTGAGATCTTTGATGTTTGGGGATTAGATTTCATAGGACCATTTATTCCTTCGTTTGAGGAACGAAGTTGAGATATTTGATGTTTGGGGATTAGATTTTATGGGACCATTTATTCCTTCATTTGGGAACTTGATATATATTTAAATTTCATGTTAGAAGTTGAGATCTTTGATGTTTGGGGATTTGATTTCATGGGACCATTTATCCCTTCATATGGGAACTTATACATATTAGTTGCGTAGACTTACGTTTCTAAGTGGATTGAAGCACAAGCTTTACCTCGTTGTGATGCTAAAAGTGTTTCAAGTCTCTAAGTGGATTGAAGCACAAGCTTTACCTCGCTGTGACGCTAAAAGTGTTTCAAGATTCGCACAAGATTTAACCTCGTTGTGATGCTAAAAGTGTTTCAAGATTTTTAATGAAAAATATTTTCACTAGATATGAAATGCCCAGAATTTTATCACTGATGGAGGATCCCATTTTAGGAATAAATATATTCAGAGATTGGCAGAAAAATTTCATATTATTCATCAAATCTATATTGCCTATCATCCTCAAACTAGTGGATTAGCTGAAGTTTTNATAAATATATTCAGAGATTGGCAGAAAAATTTAATATTATTCATAGAATCTCTACTACCTATCATCCTCAAATTAGTGGGTTAACTAAAGTTTCTAATAGAGAGATTAAACAAATACTTAAAAAGGCTGTAAACCCTATTAGAGTAGATTGGTCTACTAGACTAAGATTAAACAAATGCTTGAAAAAACTATAAATCCTAGTAGAATAGATTGGTCCATTAGACTGTACAAACAAATACTTGAAAAGACTGTAAACCCTAGTAGAATAGATTGGTCCACTAGACTGGATATCACATTATGGGGCTTACAAGACTGCTTATAAAACTCCTATTGGAATGACTCCTTATAGACTGATTTTTGGAAAGACTTGCAACGTTATAAAACTCCTATTGGAATGACTCCTTACAGACTAATTTTTGGAAAGACTTGTCACTTACGCTCCTATTGGAATGACTCCTTACAAACTAATTTTTGGAAAGACTTGTCACTTACCAGTAGAACTTGCCTATTGGAATGACTCCTTACAGACTAATTTTTGGAAAGACTTGTCACTTACCAGTAGAATTAGAGCATAAAGCATTGGGTGATTAAAGAATTCAATTATAATTTGAAAGATGCTGGTGAGAAGAGATTGTTACAATTGAATGAATTAAGAATTCAATTATAATTTGAAAGATGCTGGTAAGAAGAGATTGTTACAATTAAATGAATTGGGAGAATTAAGAAATGAGTCTTATGATAACAAAAAAATTTATAAGGAAAAACTAAAGCTATGGCATGATTGGAAGATTAACCAAAAGAACTTTGAACTAGGATAATAAGTTTTGCTTTACAACACTAGGCTGAAGTTATTTCCTGGGAAATTGAAACCTCGTTGGTTAGGAGCCTTTACTGTGTCTCAAGTTTATACTTACGTAGCTGTTGAAATTGAAGATAAAAAAAATGGAAATAGATTTAAATTAAATGGACACAGATTAAAACCGTATTTTAAGGGTAAAAGATCAAATTTTAAAGAGGTTTTAATGATCAGTCAACCTGAATGACACCTGAATAGGTCGGGCTGACGACGTTAAACCAAGCGCTTTGTAGGGAGGCAACCCATAATTATCTTTATTTTTATTGCAATTATAGTAGTTTTATTTGAAATTATAGTTAGTTTGCGGGAGGCAACCCCATAGTTATCTTTATTTTTATTGCGATATAGTAGTTTTTATTTGAAATTATCGTTAGTTTGTGGTAGTATTAAGCTCTACTACTCTTATTTACCCTTGAATCATCTTAAGAATTGGATCTATAAAGAAAAATTGGAACGCATTTGGACAAGAGTGAATTTGTGAAAATTTTTCCTTGGGTGCCGACGGCGCCCTTGACGCCACTGATGGCGGGTTTTTCTTGAGATTTCAAGCAAAATCAATACAGAGGCTTGCCGACGGCACTATCAACCATGCCGACGGCGAGACTGGCGAATTGGCGGTTACTTGGGTTCAAATAGCAATTTTTGGGCAGAAATAATCTTTTTAAACTCAAAAATTCGATTCCTAGTTCATATTTTCCCTCCAAAAATTTAGTAAAACTCCACCAATTTTATTTTTATGGCATCCAATTGCCCTAATAATTCCAGAATGCGAGTTTTCAATCGGCGAAAGTTCATTAGTGCGGAAGTGCAGTGAATCTTCAACAAGTTACTGACAAAGAAAAATTTGATCAAGGAATGAGGATTTGTAAATTGCAGATTGAATAATCCCACGATGGCAATTGAAGAAACGATAGTGCGGCAAAGATGGGAAGTGTTGTGCAACACTACCGCCGCCGTGGTGGTTCCTGTGGTAAAAGAATTTTATACAAATTTACATGGAATCAACCCCAAAATTGTTTATGTGCGAGGAAGATGGATCACTTTCACTCCTCTCTGCCACTATTCCAATTTCATCCCAATGAGAAACCACTTGAATGAAATTTACCAATATTTAACGGAAGAAACTGATGACTGGGAAACAAGAGAAAACAAGTATGTTAGTTTTTCTGCGACACTCCTAAATCCTGTTTCAAAACATTGGTACTTTTTCATTTCTGCAAAACTGTTACCGACAATGAAGATCGGTAAAGTTTCTAAAGAAAGTGCTATTTTGAATTTCTACATTCAAAGGGGACTGCCGATCGACATTGGATCCATAATTGTGAAGTCGGTTTTGAGTTTTGATTGTTCATGGATCAACTTATGGGCTTGGACACCCCTCCACAATTTTCTCACTTTGCAGTCAATTCCAACTGTCATACGAAAATTGGGAAAAGGTACTGCTACCTTGGAAGCCTTTAAATCCAACTGAGAGATTCCCAGCTTTTGAAGATGAAAATGACATGGTTATTATAGTAGATCAATCATCTCAGAATTCACTGCCAGTTCAACTCTTAATTCCTGACAAGTTTTTGGTGATCCTGCGCCGAATTAAGAAATTAGAAAATGAGGTACAAAATGTCATGAATGTGATTAATAATATCTCTGATTTCTTCGATCATCTGGACTGAAGGATGAAAGAACATTTTGAGCACTCTAGACATTTATAAGATAGTTTGATATGACTGATGAGGAGGATGAAGTTAGTAGAGGAGGATTCTACTGAAGAATTTCCATTCTGACCCTTCTACAACCTCTTCGTTCACGTGAAATCAATGGGGGATCTCAGAGGAGAATCGAGTACCGAATCTGAATATTCGTCGATTTATATTACAACCTGTCTGTCTATCTATGTATTTTAGTGTTATTTTGTATTTGCTTTGCTTTAGAATTATGCTTTTAGATCTCTGTATAGTTGAGACTAAGCATATGATGTTTTGTTTTCATCATTTTGAGTGTTGTGGCTTGGATTGCAACGCTGAATTAATGTATTGAGGTTGAGAAAATACTAAACTTAGGTGTGTTATGTAACATATATTGTACCCCTTAGAATTTATATATAAGTGTGATATTTTGTGCTGTGAAAGTTTATATGTGCTAAGTACATCATTTAGTCACTTAAAATTATGTCTATAATGATTGAAAAGATGTCATTAAGGCTTGAAATTGATCAAAAATCACAAAAATCTAGAATTTGGACAAAATCAATAAAGCCCGCCGACAGCGCCCTCGACTCCGCCGACGACGAGATTTTCCCGAGACTTAGGATTTAAATTAAATAGAGCAAGCTGACGGCGCCATCGACCTCGCCGACGATGAGATCATGAAAAAACACCTTTAATCATGCAACCCCGTCGACGGCGAGCTCACAAAAAAACACCTTTAATCGTAATTTTGACCAGTCAACCACCTAAAAATGCCATTTTTGACCTAGGGCTTGAAAGATCTTGGATTGGGAGGCGATTTCAAGGGTTTTTGACAGCAAATTTGATCATCTCTATGGTAAGAGCTTCACTCTAAACTAAAAATATTTTATTTTCACCATATATTTCTTCCACATTGAGGAGATCCGAAAAATTTGAGAATGTGAAGAAAATTTGGGAAGAAATTCATAGATCTCAATGTTGAACTCTTATAATTACTATTGGAAGCCATAATTTGCATATTTGAAGTAATTTTTAGAATTTTTTTATAATTTGATTAGATTGAAATGGCTCCACGTCAAAAGAGACGGATTGAGTTCGACGACTCTCTCTTCGTCAATGCAAAAGCTCAATCAAGATTTACTTCAATATTTAAAGGAAAAAAGTGTATACAAGATCGAGTTTTTGAAAGTCCGGGAGGAGAAATTGAACAAGTTATTGCCGAGCGGCGGTAGGAAAACTTTTTTTACACCACCAATAAAGCTAATGCAAATGTTGTGGAGTTATAAGCCAATGTAATCTATTTTGAACACAAAATCGTTCAAGTGAGTGGATTTCCTGTAGAATTTACTGTCGCTCGCATCAACACAATTTACGAAGTTCTAGACTCTTATAGTTGCAAGTATGAATCCTTCAGTACGATGGAAGGCCCCCTGAATGATGTGATTAACTTTCTCACTGATGGGATAGAAACATGGAAGATAAAGCAGCGAGAACGGGAAAATTTTTCTTCTTCCATGCTGAATGCCACCTCTAAGGCATGGAATTATCTCATTTCCTCTACTCTGTTACCGACTTATAACCATAGCGAGGTAACTAGAGATAGAGCTATTCTGAATTTCTGTGTTTAGAATAATATAACTATAAATGTGGGGAGAACTATTTTTAAGAATATATTGACTACGGCAAGAAGTGAAACAAGTGGAGGTCTATGACATCCTGGACTTATTTATGCAATTTGCAAACTTTATGGAGTGAAAATTGGAGATGAAGAATGGGTTTACCCTATGAAACCCATTAGTAAAGATAGTTTAAGGACTTATGAATACCATGAGAAATGGAGAACTGGAAGTAGAAGTCAAGAACCTTCTGATAGTAGAGATGTCCCGTCAACATGTTATGACCATCCCCCATCTAGTTCCCCTACCCTCTTTGATTTGATGAATGAGTTGACCTTGCAGCGGAAGAGCATAAAATAAATAAATGAAAGGATTGGAGGGTTAGAACATCGATACGATTATGATAGTGAGTACCTTCAAAGGCATTCAAATTTTGAGGTAGCCTATTATGAAGCTCAGGCCCGACACAAGAGAGGTGAGCCTGATGTTACTTTTCCTGAGTGCCCCCGATATACTCAGTATCATCCCGATCCACCTGCTGATCAAGGCGGCGAAGATATAGTTTGGGACTTTCATATTTGAATGTAATTGATTTACTTATATTTGTACTTTTATTTCTGTAATCTTTTTGTAATAGAAATGGATGTTTGTATATTTGGACTTTCATTTTTATTATTATGTTGTATTTGGATAATTTTAAATTTTTTTATAAAGTTAGTGTTATAATTAAATGTGCATGTGTAGTATAATAGATGTTGAGTAGTATTTTGGAATGTAATGTGATTTTTATTTCACACTTTTAATTGTTTTGTTTAGTATTGTTTTTGTGTAGACAATGTTGTGCTTGTTTAATTTTTTAGTTTTATACTTATTTCAAAATTTCATTACCCAGAAATTCCTCTAATGATTTAAATGTGTAGAAAGCTCCTAATATTACAGACGAGTTGAAGTAGAAATGTTGAGAAGGCCTGCAAAAATTTTAGAATGATGAAAATGCCTAAAATACTGAGGTATGATTTATATTTAGAGTTTTTCTTTCCACATGTATTATTTTATATTGAAAAATTTAGGTTTGGAGGAGGGAAGAAAAAGATTAACTATTAGATGTCCTCTATTTAATTATTTTCAAAATTTATTTATATGATTTTATATAGTGAATTTAATTCAGGTAACTATATTTTTGTAGCTATTTAAATATTATAGTTGATTTAAAGGAATATTTTTGTAATGAAAATTAATTTTGTAACTTAAGATATTTTAGTATAAAAGAATAAGATTATAGTTAACTATTTAAAGTAAAGGAAACTATATTTTGAAGTATTAAGAATCTGAAAATTCATTTGAGAAGTAAAAACTTAAGAATCTGGGAATTCATTTGAGAAGAAAAGATTGGGGCTCAATGATGTAAAAACTATGAAATGTAAGAATCTGAAAAATCATTTGAGAAGAAAAGATTGGGGCTCAATGATGTAAAAGCTATGAAATATCTCTGGAAATTCATTTGAAAAGAAAAGATTGGGGCTCAATGATGTAAGAACTATGAAATATTTATAAGTTCATTTGAGACACATTTGAGAAAAAAAGATTGGGGCTCAATGATGTAAAAACTATGAAATATTTATAAGGTAAGACATTTGAGAAGAAAAGATTGGGATTCAATGATGTGAAAATTATGAAATATTTATGAGGTAAGCAATGCTTTGGAAGAAAAGATTGGGGCTCAATGATGTAAAAACTATGAAATATTTATAAGGTAAAGAAATGCGTTAGTTTCAAATTTAGGGAAAGAAAGGCGATGTTCAAAATCATTAAAGGCTATCCAAATATAGTAATCCTCACTTGAAAAAGGAAAAAGAAAAGATTGAAAATAATCCCTGGAGGCTATCCAGATATCTAATCCTCACTTGAAAAAAAGGAAAAAGAAAGGATTTGAAAACACTCCCTGAAATAGATATAGTAATCCTCACTTGAAAAAGGAAAAAAAAAAGGATTGAAAACAATCCCTGAAAAAAAGAAAAAATATATAGGATTGAAAGCAATCCAAATGAAAAAGAGAAAAGAAAAGAAAGAAAAAAAAAATATATAGGATTGAAAGCAATCCAAATGAAAAAGAGAAAAGAAAGGAAAACAATCCCTGAAAAGAAAAGAAAAATATATAGGATTGAAAGCAATCCAAATGAAAAAAGAAAAAAAAGAAAAAAAATTATGGGAAGTATGGAGAAGCTTAAGGATATGTCTAATCAAAATTGGCTTCACTTGGACCTACCTAAAGGGAAAACCTAAATACATTCCTGAACTTATATTTATAGAATATCATCTTTTAATGGCTTCACTGGACCTACCTAAAGGGAAAACCTAAATACATTCCTGAACTTATATTTATGGACCACTGGACCTACCTAAAGGGAAAACCTAAATACATTCCTGAACTTATATTTATG
Organism: Phalaenopsis hybrid cultivar; assembly: GCA_002079205.1. Classification (NCBI taxonomy): domain Eukaryota; kingdom Viridiplantae; phylum Streptophyta; class Magnoliopsida; order Asparagales; family Orchidaceae; genus Phalaenopsis; species Phalaenopsis hybrid cultivar. The sequence continues at coordinate 19,766 of JXCR01098678.1, read as the reverse complement.
GATTAGATATTTTACTAGTAGTGTTCTCAAGACTATATATATATATAAGTGAGGAGAAGCTTGAGGAGATGCCTAATCAAAAATTGGCTTGACAAAGAAAAAATTATGGAAGTAAGGAGAAGCTTGAGGATATGCCTAATCAAAAATTGGCTTCACTCAAATGAAAGTATGGAGAAGCTTAAGGATATGTCTAATCAAAATTGCTTCACTGACCTACCTAAAGGGAAAACCTAAATACATTCCTGAACTTATATTTATGAAATAGATCTTTTACTAGTAAAGTTCTCATGAAGTTCATATCTTTTGAATATTCTAAGTGACTTAATATTGCAACACATAGTCATTCTTGAAATGAATAGAAGATTAGAACTCTTAAACTTGATGACTAGATAATCTTGTGGCTACTGAGTTAATTCAATTACTTGAATTTTTTTTGAAAATCTCACTATGATATTTATTTAAATCAAACTTATAGTATTTTTGAATTAAAACTTTACTACAGTGGATCATAACTTTTATGTAGTACTAAATTACTTGAGGACAAGTAATAGTTAGATTTGGGGGATTTTTGACCAGAGGAAAATATGTTGAGATTTTCATACCTATTTTATACTATTTTTGATGATATTGCACTTTAAAGAAAAGTATTTTTGATGTTTTGTTGTCGGAATGATGAATTAGGGTCAATGGAGCAAAAAGATACAAAAAGGAGCGAGTTTGGAGCGAAAAGGACCAAAATGTGAAGAATTGAACTAGGGCGCCGACGGCGCCAACGGCAAGATTTTCTCGAGACTCTAGAATTAATTCATTAAGAAGGTCCGCCGAAGGCTCCCTTANTTATGATATTGCACTTTAAAGAAAGGTATTTTTGATGTTTTGTTGCAGGAATGATGAAGTAGGGTCATTGGAGCAAAAAAATGCAAAATGGAGTGAATTTGGAGCAAAAATGACCAAAATGTAAAAATTTGAACTAGGGCGCCGACGGTGAGCCCAACGGCTCCGACGACGGACTTTTTCCGAGACTCCAGATTTAATTCATTTAGAAGTTTTGCAGACAACGCCCTCGAGGCCGCCGGCGATGAGCTCGGCTGTTATGTCCAACAATGCATTGGATGAGGACGAATTTTGGAGGGGTGCTTAGGCAACTCTTGGGAAAACTCATCCACAACTTTAAAAGAAAATTTTAGCCAAAAATAGAGAGGTCCTGGAGGTTAGAGAGGTTTCATTAGCGCATAGAGAATTTATTAGAGTGTTTAAATTGTGAGGAATTCTTTGAGGGATGTTAAGAGTGGAGGGAAAGTGAGAGATTTCTTTCTTCTTGCCGCTACGAAGAGGAATTTTGTGTTCTGTAAAGAAAGGAGGAGATTCAAAGGAACTTCGAGGAGTTTGCTTGGGGAGAAATTAAAGATAAGTTTATTTACTTATTGTAGTTTGTATGACTTTGCTTTTATATATAAATTTTGAGTTTTGTGTTTTTCTCATGAGATCTGTGTAGTTTTCTCTATCTTTCTCCTTGTCTTGAGATTTCTGAAATGGTGATTTGAATTAGTTGAGCCATGAAAATTTTAGAGAAATTGTGATGATCTTTTCTCTTCGATCTTAATTTACTTTCAATCTGGCCAATTGATTTGTTAAAATATGTTGATTTTTACTACTAAAGTGAAGATTACATCCATAATTCAGGGAGGTCAAAGCCTTTGGAAGTTGGGTGAAAATAAATAGGGAAATAAAATTATCGGGTGTAGAATTGGAGATTTTAAAGTTATAGATTAAATTCCCAATTTGGTCGTATCATTTGGGTGCTAAAGTGTAGATGTTAGCCCTTAGGTGAGGGGAACGTGGGAGCTCCAAAGTGAGAGCCGGTATCCTCCCAGCCTTGCCGCAGATTTGCCCTCAGGTGAGGGGAACGTGGGAGCTCCGAAGTGAGAGCCGGTATCCTCCCAGTTTAGCCACAGAATTAAACAAGCGTAGGATTAGTCAATGTTCTTTATGCCTGGACCAAAGGGTAAAAAATAGGTATGCTCCTATTTGGATTAGTCAATGTTCTTTATGCCTGGACCAAAGGGTAAAGAATAGGTATGCTTCTATTTGGCGCAATACATTTTGAACTGATTCACTTTATCCATTTACTATAAATTTTTAACAAGGAGAAGGATAAAATTGAACTGATTCACTTTATCAATTCACTATAATTTCTTGACAAAGAGAATGATGTTTTCAGTGTATTATTGAATATCACATTAAAAACCTTATTAGTATAATTAGTTATTTAAGAGTTATTAAAATTACATATTTACTTCAATTGCCTATTATTGACTGATAAGCAATTTGAATTCCATTGTTGTGTTTAAGTATTATTTTTCTAAAATCTTAGTTCGTAGTTCTAATTTTACTCCCTGTGGGATCGATATCTAGGACTCCATTAGAGCCTTATATAACTTGAGCGATACATATAATTGCGTTGATAAGTGTGACTTTACAATTATTGAATATTTTATACATACATTTTTATCTAATTTATAACTGTTATTAAGTTTTTGGTGTAATTGCTGAGGAATTAAATCTTTTAGCAGTAGTATTAAATACTTATATTTTTAAGCATATATAAAGTCATTGTCACACTACGGTTGTTGTGCTTGTAGTGAAAGAGTTTTATGCAAATCTACATGGAATCACCCAAGGAGTTGTCTTCGTACGAGGTAAGGCTGTAACATTTACTCCTGCGAGAATTAATGAATTGCATAAGATAGAAAATGTTCTAATCTGTCATTGTAGAAATTTTATTCCTACATGAGATTTGATGCAAGATGTTAATAATTTTCCGACGGATGAAAGTGATAAGTAGGAAGTACGAGATGAAGGATATATTAGTTTTCCTACTTCATCACTTAATCCAATTATGAAGCAGTGGCATTTATTTATTTTTGCAAAATTACTCCCTACTATGAAGATTAGTAGAGTCACCAAGGAAAGTGCTATTTTAAACTACAATATTCAAATGGAAAAACTTATTGATATAGGATCAATCATATTTAAATTTATTATGGGTATCATTATGAATGGACTAATTTATGGACTTGGGCGTCATTCTACAATTATAAATGGACCAATTTATGGACTTGGGCATCATTCTACGATTTTTCTTATTTGCCGTCAATCCCAAGTGCCATATGAAAGCTGGGAAAAAGCTTTACGACCATGGGAGCCCATGATCCCTATTGATGATCAGTATGTTGGTAATGGAAATGAAGCACTAAATGCTATTATAGATCATTCTTAACATGCTTCAACTCCATTAATACTACAAATAATAGGAAGTTTTCTTACTTTGGAGAAGAAATTGAAGAAAATTGAAAGAGAAATTCAGAGTATTATGAATGCAGTGGGAGATCTTAAGTACCTTTTTTATCACCTTGATTGGAGAATGAAAGAAAATTTTGATCATACTGGAACTTTTGAAGAAGGATTAGTTTGGATGGTTAAAGAAAATGGGTTGATCAAAGAAAATTCAACATATTAATTCCAGTACCGATCCTTCTACAACCTATATGTTGATTACCAATCCATGGGAGATATTAAAGGATGTGAAAGCACTGAAGATGAAGCAAAATGATTGAAGACTTTGGATTCTCTACTTGCTTAAGAATATTTATGTATTTGATTTAATTGTGTGGATTTAATTTGATTTTGTTTGGTTTGTTTTTGCTTTAAAATTCTATACTTTGATTATGTGTATAGTTTTATGTCAGTGTTTAGTATTGTGGCTTGATTTCAACACTGATTTATAATTAGTTTGTTTAATAGGTGTGAATGTGTGATTTGTGAAATGTGTTTGTAAAAAAATGTATTTACATATATAAAAATTAGTTTATTATTGTTTATGAAAATGATTGTTTGTGAATGTTTATTTTTGAAGTATTTTTAAATAAAAATTTTTGTTTAAAAATACTAAATAACTTTAGACTAAATTAAAAAGAAATTGAAATTTTGAAAAAATCAAAATATTGAATTTCAGGTTTTCAGCGTCGACGGCGCTGGCATCGGTGCTTACTGCGCCTTTGACCCGAGAGTAGTAATAACCTTTCAACTCACAATTTTCACCGCAAAACCTCCATTTTTCTCGTTAAAGTCACCTTCAACCTTCGGTTTTGACACATAGGGGTTGATTTTGGGCGGTTTGAGGCGCTTTAGAGGCAAGGGGATTTAAGATTTCACTTTTTCTATGTAAGAGCTACACTTTAAAGTAAAAACTTTTGATTTTCACCACAGATTTTTCTCACATTGCCTATATCCAAAAGTTTTATTTTCTTTGAGAGATTTTGAGAAAATGCTTTGGTGAAAACTTTTACTTAGTGGATTTAAGTTTCAAGTGCTTTACTTTTTGATTTTTGGAATTTTAGAATTTATTCGGATTTTTATCCATTTTTTCTAGATTTCTTATGGCACCTAGATTGAGCAAAAGAAAAATAGAATATGACGAGCAAAAGTTTGTTAGCTTTAAAGCTAGTGCTTGATTTCATAATCTTCGTGAAAATAAGAAAGTGATTCAGGATCGAGGTTTCAAAAATCTGGGAGGAGAAGTTTGACGATTGATTATCACTCGATAGTGAGAAAACTTCTGTTATTTTACTGCAGATGCGATGGCTGGGATAATTATGGAATTTTATGCCAACTTTCTGAAGGCTTCTGATGATTTTATTTTTATTCGAAGAAAAAGGGTGCAGTTTACTCCAAGAAAAATAAATGAGTTTTATCAGTTAGAAGATGTTTATGGATGTCAGTATCATTCGTTCTCTGCTACAAATGAGGCCTTAGATGAGGTTATTTCTTTTCTGACTGGTGAGAAAGGGGCTTAGAAAGTAAAGACTGGAGTTAAAGTAAAATTTCCTCTTTCTATGTTAAATATAGTATTTAAAACCTGACATTATTTTATTTATGGGAGGATGATTCCAACAAACCATCATAGTGCAGTGATGAAGGATAGAGCCATCATGAATTACTGTATTCAGCAAGTGATGGATATAAATATAGGCTCTATAATTTATATGAACACTCAATATATTGCTCTGGGAGAGACCACTAGTGGATTGGCACACCCTGCTCTCATTTATACACTTTGTGAGCTGTAGGAGTTGATTTCAGACTTGTTGAGGAGATGATTGAGCCTCAGAGACCGATTGGGCCTGCAAACATTCAGACTTATGAGTCCCATGTCGATTGGAGATCTAGAAGTAAGGCCAGGGATATTCCTTCTACTTTTAGAAGCCCAATTTTTAGTGAGCCTACTTCATGTGACCCCAGTAACAGGGAGTTGTTGGACCAGCTGATGATTCAGCAGGGAGATATTTTGAGGATGGATAATAGGATGCAGAACATGGAGGTCAGAAATGCTCATACAGATGATCTGATTGGCCAGAAGTTTGAATATGATGCTACTTATGATGATGCTTTAGTGAAATACTTGAGGGGTGATCATATAGTTCAATTCCCTATTCACCCTGTTTATACTCCATATCTTCACAAGAAGTTAGAGGTTAATGATGAAGAAGATGATAACTGGAGATCTTTTTGTTTGTTTGTTTGTTTGTGTTGTACTTTGTGATTGTGTTGTTTGTTTTGTGATATTGTTGAGACTCTGTTGTTATGTTGTAATGCGAAACTGTAATGTGTAAAACTGTTTTCATTTTTACGATTTAGTTTAGTTCTGTTGTTAGTTTCAGCACTTTGTTGTAAGTATTGTAATTAACTCTTTCTAAGTAAATTTTATATATAATATATGTAATTTAATGTTCTAAGCCTTGTAATTTTTCATATTAACACCTGCAGTATTTCAGAATTTATTTGTAAAAATCAGAATCATCTNGTATTTCAAAATTTATTTGTAAAAATTAGAATCTTCAACAGGTATGAATTTTCTTTATGTATTTAATGCTTTTGTTAACCCTTTTATTTTTAAAGTTCTTCATTTAAATCTTTTAAAAAAATTTAAGTTTGGGGTGAGAAAAATTATTTTAAGAAAAAGAAAAGAGAGAACTTAATTTTATTTGTCCTCACTTAACTATATTTTCAAAAATTATAAATTTAACATGACCATTTGTATTGGGGTTAACTTTGGACAACTATATTTATGTTTCTAAGAATAAAATAAATTTAAGTAAAAAAAATTTCAATAATAAAGGTTAATTCTACAGACTAAGATATTTGGTAAAAGAGAATAAGACTACGTTTTTCTATTTTAAGTAAAGGAATTTGTATTTTTGAAGCATTAAAAATCTTAAATGATTCATGTAAAAGGAAAAGAATTAAACTTTATGTAATTTTTAATTTAATATAAATTTGTTAAGTGAAAAAATGTAAAAGGTTTTTAACTGTAAGAAGAGGATAGTGAAGTTCAAAATCATTAAAGACTATCCAGATATAACAATCCTCACATGCATAAAAAAAAGGAGAAGAAGAAAGAAAAGAAAATGGGGATTAAAAATGATCATAAAAAGTTAAAAAAAAAAGAAAAAGATGTGGTGAGAAGCTTGAGGAGATGCCTAATTAAAAATTGGCTTCACTTGAATCAACTTAAGGAAAATGACTTGGACACTTTTTTTGAACTTTTTATTTGAGTATTAGCTTAATAATTCAAAAAGTTTTATGAAGTTCTTTTTCATATGAATTTTCTAACTTTAATATGACAAATTGTAATTTTTCTTGAAAGAAATAGAGGATCAGAAATCTTAGACTTAATTATTGAAAATCCTAACACCTTTAGTATTAACTGGAGTTGCTTTGAATTTTTGTTAAGTTATGTTATTATGTTCAGAGAATTAAGATATCGAAGTCTAGAATTTAAACTCTTTACCATAAGTCATATTTTTATGTAGTAGAGGAGTTACTTGAGGACAAGTAACATGTAAGTTTGAGGGATTTTTATACACTGAAAATATATGCATTTTTAGACCCATATTTTATACCTTTTTTGGTAATATTGCACCTTAATAGAAGGTCTTTTAATGTTTTCTTACAGGTTGTTGATTTTTAAGACTTAAAGTAAAAAGGAAGCAAAAAGAATGGAATTTGGAGTCAAAATGATGTTTCTAAAGTGGTACTCAGCACCGACCGCACCAAGAGCAGCATCGACGGCGCAAAACAACAGGACAGCTAAAATTTTTACTTAGCGCCGACAACGCCAGAACTAGCGTTGATAGCGCCAAAGGCAGTTCAACCCCCGTTTCTAAAAGATTCGATGTATTTGGACAATTTTTGAAGAGTTTTTGGAGGCACATCTTGGAGAACTGACCTTGGGTTTTATTTGGGCCTGAAATTCATCAGGAAATTGATTCCTTTTTCTCTAAGGACGTTCCACCACGCTCCATTTTTGCCATTCTCCATAATCCATCTTCATTCCACCACCATATTAGAGTGCGTTAATAATTTTTCTTTTATAGTTAGAGTTTGTGTGGTGAGATTTAGTGTGAAACTTTCTGTAAGAGTGTTGGAGAAGGAGAAAAGTGAGAGATATCTTCTTCCTACATTTCTAAGGAAAAACTACAAGGGATTTGCTTTGAGAAAAAATTTCAGATAAGTTTTGTTTGTTTATTAGTGTTGTATGTACTTTTATTTATATATGAAATTTGTGTTTTGTTGTGTCTTTCTCAAGAAATCTGAGTAGTTAACTCTATCTTTCTCCCTACTCTAAGATATGGTGAAATGAAGAGATATTATGATTTGTCAATATTGACATATAAGATAAATTATGATGATTTTTCAACTCTGAACTTAATTTACATTTTGATCTGGCCAATTGAATTATTAAAATAAGTTGTGAAACATATGATCCGAGAAATAGAGTATGAGTTCTACAACAGAGTGAGGATCACATTTCATTTCATGGAGGAAAAATTTGTTCATGGAATTAAGTGCAAGTAAATAGAGAAATATTCTTTGTTGGGTGTAGAATTAGAGAATCTTTAGGGTGACAGACTAATATCCCCAATTCGGTCTTTGTGTTTAAAAACCAAAGCGAGAGTTAGCCTTCAGGTGAAGGGAAGTAGGAGCTCTTGAGTGGGAGCCGGTATCCTCCTAGCCTAGCCACAGATTTAGGGATTAAACCTAGCATTAACCAATGATTTCCTATGCACTGTATCAGGTAGAGAATTATAATTGCTCTTATTTGACACAATATATATTATAAACATTTATCTTATCTCATTTCACCAGAACCTCATTGTAATGAGAAGGATGCTATTTCATATAAGAAATCTTCATTACATAAACATAGTTAGTAGATTAGTATTACTTTTTAAACTTTATAATTCTGTTTCGATAATAGTTAAGTACTTTTGTTTTGATAACAACTCAATGTTTGAAATTAGTCGCAATGATTTTGTTTGATTTTCTGTAAATTTTCTAGTAAAACTTATCATTACCAACTTATCAAATCCCCAATCGATATTTGGGGCTTAAATAGAAAGTTCTTTATTACTTGAAAACAATACGTATACTTGCGTAGAATCTCATTATTAATTTTCTATAATTATATATATTTTACACAACTTACCTTTCATACATGGATCAAGTTTTTGGCGTTATAATAGTGTTAACTTCATAAACCCTTATATATATAATCGGGATCACTACACAATAATGCATTCAGATTGAAGAACGCTGGAGCAACATATCAACGACCAATGACAAAGATTTTTTATAACCTCATTCACAGCCAAGTGGAATGCTAAGTGGATGATTTGTTCATCAAGACTAAATAGAAAATAGACCATTTCTATAATTTGAGGATCGTGTTCGAATGATTACGACAATATAATCTTAAGATGAATAAATTAAAGTGTGCCTTTGACGTTAACTTCAAGAAATTTCAAGGATTCGTTGACCGTCATTGGGGATTTGAGATCGACCCGGATAAGATTAAAGTTATCTTAGGAATGCCTCCTCCCAAAACCTTGAAACAACTACGTTCCTTCCAAGGAAAGTTGGCATATCTAAGATGCTTTACTTCTAATATCTCAGATAAGTGCCAGCCCTTCTTGACATTAATTAAAAAGGATGTCAAATTTATTTTAGAAGAGAAATGCCAACGGGCTTTCAAGGATGTTAAGTAATATTTAATGACACCTGCTATTTTGGCAGCCCCTATCCCAAGAAAACCGTTGATACTCTATATTGCGGCCTTAGACGATTCTTTCGGAGCCCAATTAGCTCAAGTCAATGATGAGGGTAAGGAAAACATACTATACTACTTGAGTCAACATCTAATAGCGACTGAAGTAAAGTATCCACTCAATGAGAAGCATTGTCTAGCTTTAATTTTTGCTGCTCAAAAGCTTAGATATTATATGCTTTCTCATAAAATTACACTTCTTTCAATAGTTAATCCATTTCAATATTTAATGACATGANAGCGAGGCTACCGGCAAGGCCGCCAGCGACGAAGGCTCGAAAAGAGAAGGGATGACCTACAAACCGGCAAGAGACTCCAAGGCTCGGCTAGGGCAAAGAACAAAGGTGCGAGGGAGTTTAGATTTTTAGGTTTTAAAAGATTATGTTTTATATATAAAAAAAAAACTTTATCAAATATATTTTTATTTTATTAAAGAAAATATTAATAAAATATTATTTTTTGTGTGATCCACTCACACTCGGAGCCCTGACAAAATGGGTGTCCTCCCTAACTAAAATCAACGTCCCGGATATAATAGTGCAGTCCGTTTCATCATCCGGAGTCATCTGGACAAAGTCATCGTCGATCGCGTCAAATTAACTTTGATTCGCGCGTGGCACAACAAATGAAATTATTTTGACCCGATCAGAGCTGTTTAACGAATATATTGTTGACCAGTCCTCACATAAGCGATGACCGAAGTTAAACATATTGCTCGTAGTGGCAAGTGAAACGTCGCACGCATCACGGTATCCACCCACGTCTTTCAAATTTCTATAGGAGCTAAATTTGAGCTTCATTAAGTCGGTTTTTCAATCGACTCGACCGAATGTTGAGGATCTAAAATCGTCCATATGAAATTGTAAAAAGTGAGGAAATGGCTTGAATTTCTAAAGGGGAGGAGCCAAAGTCTAGTCCTCTAAGAGAGTCAAAATAGAGGAATCTTAAGGCTAGATCCTAGGATATCTAGAGAAAGGAAAAAGAAGACCTCCAAAATGAGGTCAACAAATGGACCTCCAATAGGGGTGGTGTGCTACACAAGCACAATGCGCCTATTGGCGTTGACCAAAACGATCAACCGATTCCTCAAGAATGTCCAAGTAACCATACTTGGGATAAATCGAATGTCAAGTTTGAAGTGAGGTGGAGTATGATTTTTGCTGGGGATGAGCAAATGAATTTTCAAATTGTTGTGGGATTTGAATTTTCGAATGATTTCAAATGTTGATTTTCAAATTATATGCAAAAGAAATACTCTGAATTTGGCTATGACATTAAAGAATGTGTAGAGAAAGGAATCAACAATATGATCCTGATTCTAAAGAATGTGTAGAAAATAAGTGAAACAAAAAGGACTATATCAACTCGGAATACCGCTATGGAAGTTACATCCGAGCTGAAACTAGTCGAACAAAGACATCGTCTGTTGTCTTAGGATTTATTACGGGGTTAGAAGTAAAACTCCATACCCAACCTAAGCAAAACAGAGGAATTAGAACAACTCAGAATACCGCTGGGGAAGTTACATCTGAGTAAAGAGACGACAGGAGAATATATGTCACGCTAGGAAGGAAAGCACTGGGACTCACATCCAACCTAAGTGGTGATAAAGGAAATATGTCAGCTACATTGGGGAAGAAAGCACTGAGACTCACATCCAACTGAAGAGGTAGCAAAAAGATCAGAGAGAGAAGGAAAGCGCGGGGACTCATATCCAACTCAAGAGCTGATCGAAGGAAATCAGAATTTAGGTACTGACCCCAAAATGAGAATAAAATTTGGGTATCAACCTCGAAAAGAGAATCGGAATTTAGGTACCGATCTTAGAGAAAAGAATTAGAATTTAGGTACTGATCCCGAAATGAGAGTTGAAATTTGGGTATCAACCTCGAAAAGAGAATCAGAATTTAGGTACCGATCTCAAAGAAAGGGAATCAGAATTTAGGTACTGATCCCGAAATGAGAGTTGAAATTTGGGTATTAACCTCGAAAAGAGAATCGGAATTTAGGTACCAATCTCAGAGAAAGGGAATCAGAATTTAAGTACTGATCCCAAAATGAGAGTTGAAATTTGGGTATCAACCTCAGAAAGAGAATCGAAATTTAGGTACCGATCTCTGAGATTGGGAATTAGAATTTAGGTACCGATCCCGAAATGAGAGTTGAAATTTGGGTATCAACCTCGAAAAGAGAATCAAAATTTAAGTACCGATCTCAGAAAAAGGGAATCATAATTTAGGTACTGATCCCGAAATGAGAGTTGAAATTTGGGTATCAACCTCGAAAAGAGAATCAGAATTTAGGTACCGATCTCAGAGAAAGGGAATCAGAATTTAGATACTGATCCCGAAATGAGAGCTGAAATTTGGGTATCCACCTCGAAAAGAGAATCGGAATTCAGGTACCGATCTCGGAGAAAGGGAATCAGAATTTAGGTACTGACCCAGAAATATCGTAAATGTAGGAAGAATGTGGAAACATGTGACGTTTTGCAAAATTGTGAGAGAAGAAATTAAACCCGATGGAATACCGAAACAATCAATTTATGACGTGAGGGAATAATCAAACAAAATTTTCTTTTGAATTTTCATGATGAATATTATTTGTATATATATATATATATATACACACACATATACATATACATTTTGATGATTATTTTTTTATATATATATTTCTTTGCTCGCTAGCCTTTCTCATAATTAGGGCAAATCAAATTTATTTATTTTCTCAATAAATTGATCAAGTCTACATTCGTAACTGTGAAAAGAAGTTCTAATATATTGTCTTCAGACTGTCATATCATGAATATCATCTGACATCGAATACAATGTTGTTTGATTTCATGTAATCAAACATCTTCTGGAATCATTACTGTGTAGTTCATATATCAAAATATTTTCTCATTCACCAATACTGAAAATGTATGATCGAGTCCAATCTTGTGTGTCATCTAGCTTTATTTTGTTATCAATAGCTATGTTGAATTAGTAGGCTGTATAAAGACTAGCCTCACCTTCTAATATATCTTCAGAAAAATATAAATGATTTCTCTAGATATATACTGAGGTGTGCTGTCTTTAAACAACTTACAACTCAAAAGGCCGCAAGTTCTAGATCTCAGGATCAGGTCTAAACCGGAATGGTACTTTATCCTCATTCATCCATCTGAGGGTTATTGAAACCCTCAGATATGGTACTCCAGGGATGCAATGTTTGGCCACATCAGCGCCATTTCCTTTCAATATCAACACAGAGCCCACGGGCAAAGGAATCTCTACTAAACCCTAAAATTCTCCATCACCAACGATCTGAATTTCTGTTCTAAACATGATATTGCATTTATTTATTAATGATACCATGCAAAATGGCCTTGGAAAATCATGATGATCGATGTGCGGAGGGATACAGTCACCAGTTTCGTAGATATTAACTATACAGCTGTTTGGGATACAATCTGCTGGAAGTATACGCCAGGTCACCAAACGCTTAATTATCCTCTTGATAAATGATGGTAACGGGTGAACCTCATCGTGACAAATTATCCCAGGAGGATTTCCTTCTTTATCTTAGGCAAAATTGTAGAAGCACCCGTATTGAGTCGTAACCCTTCCTTTACCTCGTTTCCACTTTCTCGGCTCAGAATATGTCCTTCTTCTTAGCCGACCAGCACGTCCCATTTCTTGCTCCAAAAGAACATGTTCTATGAAGTCCTCTTGTTCACTACTGGAGAACACATTGGTGTGCAGGTCCAACCTATCCAGTATATTAACATATTTGCCCTGAAACCTTTGAAAGTGTTCAAAATTTTGTTTTCTCACCTTTTCATATTCCTCCAATTCATGCTCTGGAATGATCTGCAAATGACGTGACCTGCTCATGAACTAGGGAACATAAGGTTCAACTTCCATGTTTCCTTCTTTAATCTCTCTCTCCTTGAAAATCACCTCTCCTCCAGTTTTCATGGGTTGAAGTGGCACTTCAACCGGCTGATCTGGGGTTTTTCCTTTTAATTTGATTGCCATATGAGCGATAGTATCTTCATCCTCCCCTTTTTTCTTTTAATTGTTCTAGCATCTTGTGAATATGGCAGTTTTGATTCCTCTTATACGTACGAGTAAGTGTTGCCTTACCTTCCGGCTGATTGTCGATAGGAGTAGCACCAACAAGCTCGCCCTTAGAGGTCATTATCATTGACTTAATCCGATTAATTGCAGCATTGCTTGATTCTGCCTCGTCGATTTTTTCTAATTTCCTTTTCTTCTCAGTGACGAATTGATTCTTATTTCTGAATTTCAGCACAGGCTTTGTTTACCACGGTTAAAGCTGAGCTTTCGTAATCTAGCTCAATTTGATCAAAGTTGAAATCGAATTCAACCACCGCTCCCTCTTCAACTTTTGTCTTATCAAGAGAAAAACCAATGCCATTCTTGAATGTGAAGATCAGTCTTCCTCCTACCATTCTCCTGGATTAAACAGGAAAACAATCCANTCTAGCTCAATTTGATCGAAGTTGAAATCGAATTCAACCACCGCTCCTTCTTCAACTTTTGTCTTATCAAGAA
>JXCR01098667.1:23594-64626 GCA_002079205.1 Phalaenopsis hybrid cultivar | reverse complement strand
AACACCTAGAGTTGACCCTAAAGCCAAGTAATCCTATAGGGACTCTTCTTGAAATCTTTTATGATGATCTTACCTACTAAATGCTAGAGGTTAAGATCAATATGTGGAATTTCAAGTTGAGTAAAAAGAAGAGTTTTGAATTTCTAATAGTGGGGTACCTTTTCTAGTTTTCTAAGACTAGTCAATAGGAAAGTCCTATGGCTAGACCTAGGCTACTAAAGAAATTTCTAGACCTCAACCAAAAGTGAGGTCAACAATGGGTTTGTCGTGGGTTTAGGGGGCACTGCTCCCGACAAAAAGAATTTTATTATACCTAGTGTACAGAAGATAGCGGCCATGTTTGGTATAAGTTCAGAACCCGATAGCATGATACACTAGTGCACGGAGGGGAGCGCAGCAACACCCCAACACTAAGACTAGCAGTGTTGAAACTCCCAGTCTAGGTTTCAGAACCTGAGAACTCGAAGCTGTAGCGCTTTATGGTTAGCGTGTCGAACCCATTGGAGCATAACAGCGCCACTATCGCGGCGCCCCAACATTGGTAGCCGAAATCAAATAATTTTCACTCAAAATTTTGGCATCTTTGTGGGATTATATGGGCATTTTATGTTGGATTTGAAGTTTTTTCTTGTGCAAAAGAGATGAGTGTATTGAAGTGTTTAAAAGAGTAGAGTGGCTTGAGTGTAGTACAATTTGTACATGTCTCTTCAATTTATTCATAGTGAATTATTTGGTGTGAAGTTGCTATGTGATTTTTTTATCATTTTTGAGTTTTTTAATATTAAATTTTAAGTTCTTTAATTTTATGTGATTTTCTTATTTTGTGACTTATGTTCATAGTTTTGCTTCAGATCTCAATCAATTTCCACAATCATTCCACATCTCTCCCAATAAGTGGCATTACAGTGGGGTTTCTGAAATTATTTAGTTTGAGTGGAAGCAATGACTGATGAAGTAAGGCACAATTATTTAATGATTTTAACTTGACTTTAAAAAAAAAATACAAATTAAAGAGTTGTTATATAAAAAAAATTGTATTTCCCACTAGATGGAATCACTAAGAAGCCATAATTGATGACTCTAGAAGAATAGGAAGTTCTTGATTGAACAACCTTAGGTTTGACCAGACTTTCACTTTCCTCATCTATTATTTTAAACATTGTGAATGAGAAAACTACTGTTTCTATCGTGAGTACACTAAAAAAATATATGAGAAGCTTTTAACTTCTAACAAAGGCTTTCTATTCAAGAGATTATTCAATATGAAGATAATTAATCATAACTCACAAGATGAACACTTCAATAACTTCAACAATGTGACTAACTAATTATGTTTGACTGACATCAATTTTGATAATAAGATTGGGGCATTATTACTAGATAGTTGGTATAGACTTGTTACTGCAACAAATTGCTCTTCAGGAAATATGAGGTCAAACTTTAATGATATTGTGAGGTTAGTGTTGAATGAAGAAGTTCACAAGAAGGCAAATGATAAAACATTAAATTATGGTCTAAATATTGATACTAGAGGGGAAAATGGGGATGGAAACATCGACATTAAAAGATCCTAATCCAGAAGAGGAATAACTATGGTAGGGGGAGAAAAACGATAGAGGTAAATGCTGAAACTGTAACAAGAAATGTCACCTTAAGAAAAGGCTACAAAGCTTCAAAGAAGGTTGATGGTGGAGGACCAGATAGAAGGCTCTCTATAAATTTCTCCAAAGATAAAATTCAGAGTGACTCCCCTATTTTGTCCCTAGATAGTACTGAATCATGGATATTTATTTTTGTGTCTCTTTTCATACTTGCTCCAGCAGAAAGTTGTTTAAAAACTACAGTTAATGTGATATAGGAAATGTGTATTTGAGAGATAATTTGGTCTATAATATTGTTGGAAATGTTGATGTTGAAATCGAGTTGCTAAATAAATCAATCTGAAAATTGAATGAAGTTGGACATGTTCCATGTTTGGAAAAAAAAATAAATTTTATGAGTCAACTTGCAAGGTCATGGTATGTGACAACTTTCACAGGAGATTCATGGAAGGTGACTAATAATGTAATAATGATGAATTGAGACAAAATTGAAGACGCCCTTTATTTAATCAATGAGATGTATGATTCTATTAGTGTAGTTGGAATAAAGCTTGAATCTATGTGTAAGAAACTTATAAAGTTTCTACTCTCTAAAAATATACTTCATGATTTAAAGCCTATAAATTTAGATTGTTATTATGATTATGTTTATGACATGCAAAAGAGATTTGCTTTCTTTAAAGGTGGATCAAAGTTCAAGTTTAAAAAGTTAGAGTTAGTGCATACTGATTCTAATTTAATTTAGTCTATTGAAATTTCTCAATAATCTAACATTTTCATTGATGTTCACACCAGGAAGGTATGAGTGCACTTCTTGAAGCATAAATTTGATGTATTTGATGTGTTCAAGAAGTGGAAAGTAGTGGTTAAGAATAAGATATGTTCAAATTTGAAGTGGCCTTAATAAGATAATGATAGTAAGTATCGTGATAAGACATTCATGAGTTATTATACTTCAAAATGAATTAGGCATGAGTTTCCTTTTTTAAAGACACCACAAAAAATAGTATTGCTAAGCGTATGAATAGTGTTATCATTGAGCATGCCAAGAGTATGATGTTGTAAGTAGGCTTGCTGAAGCAGTTATTGGCAGAAGTAGTGAGCCCTGTAATTTATCTGATAAATCATGGTCCATTAGTACCTTTAAATATAGACTTATCGAAGAAACATGAAGAAAAAGGTAAATATATCTCACCTAAAAGTATTTGTTTGTTCATCATACAGTCATATTGATGCAAGATTCGGAAGTAAGCTTGATTCAAAATTTGTCAAGTGCACTTCATCGGATATGATTTAGATGAATATGGTTACAGATACTATGTCTATCAGAATCAATAATTTATTAGGAGCAAGGATGCAACTTTTGATGAAATAGAGATGTATAAGGACATAAATAAAGCATAATATCTTTCATTAGTTACTTCTAAAGATCCTTTCAAATATTTTGAGAAAGAAATACCAGTGATCAGAAAGATAGAGAAAGAAAATGCACTCAATATAAAGAAGCGCAAGTAGTTCCTTTGACACCTGCTACTTAAGCAAAATGACAAGTAGAGTCTCACGACCGAAATAAAGGTATTATCCGTCCTTGTACATATATTACTGAGTGATAATGGTGAACCAGAGTGCTTTTCAATAGATGAATCAAAGGAATGAGAGTTATATGAATGATGAGATGCAATCATTAAACAATAATTGGACATGTGAGCTAGTAGAACTACCAAATGGTAAAAATGTATTGCACAACATGTGAGTTTACAAATTGAAAAAATATTTATACGGTAGTAAGCGTTGCAAGACAAGGTTTGTAGTGAAAGGAAGGAGTAGACTATATTAAGATATTTTCTTCTGTAGTACAAATGACAACTATCAGAGCTTTGTTATGCTTAATAGTAGTGAACGATCTATGTATGGAACAAAAAAAATATAAAGACATCATTCTTATATGACGACTTAGAAGATGAATTGTACTTGGATATGAAGTTCTTTATGGTTTGAAGGAGGTACTAATATAGTGGTACAAAGGATTTGACATGTTTATGTAGACAGTGCGTGCATGAAGTGTCGATCAGATCATTATTGCTTCTTTAAATATTTTGTTAATTATTATATTATATTTTTTGTAAGTGGATGACATACCGATTATAGAAAAAAATATAAAAAATATTAGGGACTTGAAGAAGCAATTATCAAAGGAGTTCGAAATGAAAAATTGATGTCCAATCAAAGAAATCCTTGGTATGAGAATCAGCAAGGACATGGGTGCAGGTACATTAAGTTATCTCAAGTAGAATATATTGACAAGGTCCTGCATAGATTCAATATAAGTGAGACAAAGTTATTTTGTACCCTCATATGTAGTCACTTTAAACTATCTAAGGAACAATAAGTTAAGTTTGAAGCTAAGCAAGCATTGATGAAAAAAAAAATCTCATATAATTCAACTGTTGAAAACTGATGTACGTGATGATATGTACAAAACTAGATATTGCACATGCAATGAGACTGGTCAACAAATACATAACTATAGAAACATCATTGGGATGTAGCGAAATGGATTCTTCAATATTTGAGATGAACACCCAATAAATCACTTTAGTTTAAAAGTTTAGTGATTAATCTATAGGGGCATGTAGATTACGATCATGCAGGAGATTGTGGAAGAAGTACAGCATGTTATATCATCACTTTAGGCAACACAACAGTGAGTTAGGTCCCCAAATTACAGAAGATTGTTGTTATATCAACTATAGAAGTTGAGCATAATGTTATCACTTAGGCTAGCAATGAAATGATTTGGCAATAGAGCTTTATGACAAACTTTAACAAGGGGCAAGGGAATTAGAATTTTTACAATGATAGTAGGAGTGCCATTCATCTAGCAAAAAACATCATATTTTATGTCAGGATAAAGTACATTCAACTTATGATTCGCTTCATTTGTTCATTAAGATGATCAATTAATTTTGGAGAAGATATATGTAACTCAGAATCTTACAAAAATGTTTACTAAGGTTCTAGCAATTGAGAAATTGAGTTTTGTTTCAGTTGGAGTTCAAGATGATTGAGATAGGGTTGAGCTACAGTGCAGTTCTTAACTATGAAGACAGTGCAGTTTTGGAGAAACGTGATTGATTGCAATTTGTCTTTAGGTGGGAGATTGTTATTATGTGGAGTATGATTGTCTCCATAAATTTGTCACTCAATGTCTTCAATTTTGTTGATTAAACTTGACGGTGAGTTTTTTAGGGCAAAAGGCAGGGGTATGGATCGAGGGTGTCCTCCCTATATAGGGTTCATAGGCACTATGCATAAAAATTTTCTTACTGTACACAATGCCCCATCACTTAAAAGGCAACGCCACCGTACTCGACACAAGTCCAGAACACGAGAGAACAGACTCCAACACCCAGAGGGGAGCACCACAATGTCGAGACTAGTAGCATTGCAACTCCCAATCTTGGTTTTAGAACCGAAGAGCTTAGCACTACGGTGCTTCAAAGACCGACGTTACAACACCCATTAGAACGCTACTGTCGCAGCGACCCCATGCTGGCAACCGAATTCAGATAGTTTTTACTTGAAGTTTGGCTTCACCGCGGGATTGTGTACACATTGTGTGTTGGATTTCATGTTTTTTTTCCTTATCTTTTGTCTGAAGGAGAGAAGGAGTAGTGAAATGTTCCAAAGTGATGTAATTTGTTCAACTATTTCATTTTCTTCATAGTGAAGATGTTGGTTTTTCCATTCTCATGTTTTTCCATATTAAATTTTGTGCTCCTTTCATTTTTCGTAGCTTTCTTATTTCATTCATTTCTGTTCAATATTTTATTTGGAATCTCTTGAATCTGTTTCCACAATTTCTCCATTTCTATCTCAATAATTTCGTGAAAACAGAAGGGCCAAATTTTAAAAGGAAGCATGTTTAATCAATATATAGAGATGTCACAATGAACTTTTTCTTTTAACTTTCCCTCTCTTTTTTCTTAATTAATAGCCATTCTCAACTAACTTATCAGCACTAGAATGATTTTTTTAATATATATATATATATATATATATATATACACATTAAAAAAAATCATTCTGATATTGCGAGTAATTGTAAAAATATTTTCAAGTTCTAAATAAATAATTAAAGTCAAATGTAAGAGAATATTCCTATTAGTAACAATAAATAAAATGTCTTAATAAATGTCCAAAATAACATAGTGTTCCGTTATATAACAGCCTATTTTTTTCTGAGTTAGACCCTAAATGTGGTTATTTTTTATTTTTTTATTACCATTTTTTTATTGGCGTTACGCAATAACAATGAAGGAAACAAAAAAAAGATAACGAATATGAGAAAAATAAAAAAAAATTTCTTATCACATGGATAGAGGAAAAAATTATTGCGTATGGAGAGCGTATGCAGAACTGCGTGCTCTCACCGATCACAGCCGCACATCAACCATCCCTGTATGCCAGTGGATCCCACTTTTACAATTTTTTTTTAAAAAAAAATTTAAAGGGATGGTAGACGTGCAGCTGTGATCGGAGAGCGCACGTGTCCGTTTCCCGAGAGAGAGAGAGTAAACAAGTTTTCATGCACTATAATGTTAGTGCTTAATCACTCAATTATGGTTTGAAACAATTTTGTGCCTATCCAATCTCTTCATTCCAATTATTTGAGGTTAATTTCACAATTATTTTATTCATGCACAAATTTTTTTAATATTTTTTAATTTTATTTTTAGGATATTCATTTTTCGATTTTATAACTATTAATGAAGCATTAGTTTTATTAGGTCAGCTTATTTTTCAACCCCTCTTCATAATCCAATAAATAAACCTCAAATAAACAATTGGAAAAAAAAAGTTCACTGAATCATCATACTATATCGATATATATTCAATTACTTTCTAAATATTAAAAAAAAAATTGATCATTGTGACAACTTTATTAGTCTNACAAAATGTCATGAATGCAATTAATAATATCTCTGATTTCTTCGATCATCTGGACTTGAGGATGAAAGAACAATTTGAGCACTCTGGACATTTAGAAGATAGTTTGATACAACTGATGAGAAGTATGAAACTGATAGAAGAGGATTCTACTGAACAATTTCCATACCGACCCTTCTACAACCTCTTCATCCATGTGCAATCTATGGGTGATCTCAGAGGTGAATCCAGTATTGAATCTGATGAATAGAAGATTTATATTGCTACCTGTCTGTCTATGTGTGAATTTTAGTTTGAACTTTGCATTTACTTTGCTTTAGAATTATGCTTTTAGATCTATGTATAGTTGACTAAGCATAGGATGTTTTGTTTTCAGCATTTTGCGTGTTGTGGCTTGGATTGCAACGCTGAATTAATTTATTGAGGTTGTGAAAATACCAAACTTAGGTGTGTTATGTAACATATATTGTACCTCTTGGAATTTATATATAAATGTGATGTTTTATGTTGTGAAAGTTTATTTGTAATAAGTACATCATTTAATCACTTAAAATTGTGTTTATAATGATTTAACGGATGTTGTTAAGGCTTGAAATTGATCGAAATCGCAAAAATATAGAAATTGAATAAAATTAGTAGAGCTCGCAGACGGCGCCCTCGATGCCACCAACTGCGGACTTTTCTCGAGAGTTATTTTTAATTTTCAATAGATCATGCTGACGGCACCGAACACCCCGCTGACGGTGAGCTTGCAAAAAAACATCTTTAACCATAATTTTGACCAGTCAACCGCCACTATTCATCATCCCCTTCCTCCTAAAATCGCAATTTTCGACCTAAGGCTTCAGAGATCTTGGATTTAGGTTGATTTCAAGGATTTTTAACACCTGATTTGATCATCTCTAGGTAAGAGCTTCACCCCAAACTAAAAATATTTGATTTTTACCATGAATTTATTCAACATTGAGGAGATCCAAAAAATTTAAGAATGTGAAGAAAATATTGGGAAGAAATTCATGGATCTTATTGTTGAACTCCTAAAATTACTTTTAGAACCCATTATTTGAATGTTTGAAGTATATTTTCAAATTTTTCTATAATTGTGATTAGATTGATATGGCTCCACGTCAAAAGAGGCAAATTGAGTTCGACAAGCCTCGCTTCGTTAATGTGAAGGCTCAATCAAGATTTACTTCAGTATTTGAAGGAAAGAAGTGTATACAAGATCGAGTTTTTTAAAGTTCGGGAGGAGAAATTGAACGAGTTATTGCCGAGAAAAGGTGGGAAAACTTCTGTTACACCACCAAAAAAGCTGTTGCAAATATTGTGAAGAAATTCTTTGCCAACATATTCTATTTTGAAGACAGAATCATTCAAGAGTGGGGATTTCCTGTTGAATTTACAGCCGCCCGCATCAACACCTTTTATGAAGTCCCAGACTCTTATAGTTGTCAATATGAATCCTTCAGTACTATGGATGGCCCCTTGAATGATGTGATCAACTTTTTCACTGATGGGAAAGGAACGTGGAAGATTAAGCAACGAGAACGGGTAAATTTTTTTGCTTCCATGTTGAATGCCACCTCTAAGGCGTGGCACTGTTTTATTTCCTCTACTCGGTTACCGACTTATCAACATAGTGAGGTAACTAGAGATAGAGCTATTCTGAATTTTTATATTCATAATAATAGAACTATAACTGTGGGGAGAATTATTTTTAAGAATATATTGACTACGGCAAGGAGTGAAACAAGTGGAGGTTTATGACATCCTGACCTTATTTATGCACTTTGCCAACTTTCTGGAGTGGAAGCTGGCGGAGATGAGGAGTGGGTTTACCCTATGAAACCCATTAGCAAAGCTAATTTAAAAACTTATGAATTCCATGAGAAACGGAGAACTGGAAATAGAAGACAAGAACCTTCTACTAGTAGAGATGTCCCCTCTAAAAGTTATTACCTTCCACCTCCTAGTTCAACTACTCTGACTGATTTGATGAATGAGTTAACCTTGTAGCGGAAGAGCATTGAATTGATAAATGAAAGAATTGGAGGTTTAGAACGTTGACATGATTATGATAGTGAGTACCTTCAGAGACATTCAAATTTTGAGGTAGCTTACTACGAAGCTCAGGCCCGACACTACTGAGGTGAGCCTAATGTTACTTTTCATGAGTTCCCCCATATACTCAGTATCAACCCAAACCACCTGCTGATCAAGGAGACGAAGACATTGTTTGGGATTTTCATATTTGATATTAGTTGATGTACTTGTACTTGTACTTTTATTTTTGTGATCTTTTCTAATAGAAATGGATGCTTGTGTGTATTTGGATTTTGATTTTTATTATTATGTTGTAATTGGATGATTTTTATTTTTTGTTATAAAGTTAGTGTGGTAGCTAAATTTTTATGTGTAGTATAATAGATTTTGAGTAGTATTTTGTAATGTAACGTAATTTTTATTTCATTTTTTTATTGTAATTGTTTTTTTTAGTATTGTGGTTGTGTTAGGAAATATTTTGCTTATTTAATGTTTTAGTTTTATACTTATTTCAAAATTTTATTACCCAGAAATTTCTCTAATGATTTATATGTGTAGAATACTCTTAATGTTACAGACCAGGTGAAGTACAAATGTTGAGAAAGACTGCAAAAATTTCAGAATTATGAAAATGGCTAAAATACTGAGGTATGATTTATATTTAAAGTTTTTCTTTCCACTTGTATCATTTAATATTGCAAAATTTAAGTTTGCGGGAGGGAAGAAAAATATTAACTATTAGATGTCCTCTATTTAACTATTTTTAAAAATTATTTATATGATTTAATGTAGTGAATTTAATTCAAGTAACTATATTTTGTAGCTATTTAAATATTATGGTAGATTTAAAGAAATATTTTTGTAATGAAAATTAATTTTGTAACTTAAGTTATTTTAGTTTAAGAGAATAAGACTATAATTAACTATTTAAAGTAAAGAAAACTATATTTTGAAGTACTAAGAATCTGGAAATTCATTTGAGAAGAAATATTGGATTTATAAGGTAAAGGAATGCTTTAAGTTTCAAATTTAGGGAAAGAAAAGTGAAGTTCAAAATCATTAAAGGCTATCCAGATATAGTAATCCTCACTTGAAAATAGAAAGGTGATGTTCAAAATTATTAAAGGCTATCCAGATATAGTAATCCTCACTTGAAAAAGAAAAAAGAAAAGATTGACAACGATCCCTAAAAAGAAAAGAAAAATATATAGTATTGAAAGTAATCCAAATGAAAAAGAGAAAAGAAAGAAAAAAATATAGAAGTGAGGAGAAGCTTGAGGATATGCCTAATCAATAATTGGCTTCACTGGACCTACCTAAAGGGAAAACCTAAATACATTCTTGAACTTATACTTACGGATTATATCTTTTACTAGTAGAGTTCTCATGAAGTTCCTATCATTTGAATATTCTAAGTTACTTAATATTGCAACATATAGTCATTCTTGAAATGAATAGAAGACTAGAACTCTTAAACTTGATGACTAGATAATCCTGTAGCTACAAAGTTAATTTAATTACTTAATTTTTTTTTTGAAAATCTCACTATGATATTTATTTAAATCAAACTTATAGTATTTTTGAATTAAAACTTTACTATAATAGATTATAACTTTTATGTAGTACCAAAATTATTTGAGGACAAGTAATAGTTAAGTTTGGGGGATTTTGACCAAAGGAGAATATGTTGAGATTTTCATACCTATTTTATACTATTTTTGATGATATTGCACTTTAAAGAAATGTATTTTTGATGTTTTGTTGCAGGAATGATGAATTAGGGTCATTGGAGCAAAAAGATGCAAAAAAGAGCAAATTTGGAGCTAAAAGAATCAAAATGTAAAGATTTGAACTAGGACACCGACGGCAAGCCCAACGGCGCCGACGATAAGATTTTCTCAAGACTCCAGAATTAATTCACTTAGAAGGCACGCCGACGGCACCCTCGAGCAGCCGACGGCGCGCTCGAAGGTTATGCCCAACTAGGCATTGGATGACGACGAATTTTGGAGGGGTGCTTAGGCAACTCTTTGGAAAGCTCATCCATATCTTTAAAGAGAAGACTTTGGCCAAAAATAGAGGGGGAGAGACTCCAAATTGAAGTGTGAAAAAAGTGTAGAGAGTCAAAACTGTGAGGAATTCTTTGAGGGATTGTAAGAGTGGAGGGAAAGTGAGAGATTTCTTCCTCATTTCCCATTTCGAAGAGGAATTCTGTGTGCTGTAAAGAAAGGAAGAGATTTAGAGGAACTTCGAGGAGTTTACTTGGGGAGAAATTAGAGATAAATTTATTTATTGTTGTAGTTTGTGTGACTTTAATTTTATATATGAATTTTTAGTTTTGTTGTGTTTTCCCCATGAGATCTGAGTAGATTTCTCTATCTTTCTCCTTATCTTGAGATTTGTGAAATGGTGATTGAATTGGTGAAGCCATGAAAATGTTTAAGAAATTGTGATAATCTTTTCACTTTGATCTTAATTTACTTTTAATCTAGCCAATTGATTTGTTAAAATATGTTTGAGTTCTACAAATAAAGTGAAGATTACATACAATATTCAGGGAGGTCAAAGCCCTTGGAAGTTGAGTGCAAATAAATAGGGAAATAAAATTATTGGGCGTAGAATTGGAGATTTTATAGTGACAGACAAAAATCCCCAGTTGGTCCTATCGTTTGGGTGCTAAAGTGTAGATGTTAGCCCTCAGGCGAGGGGAACGTGGGAGCTTCGAAGTGAGAGTCGGTGTCATCCCAGCCTAGACGCAGATTCAGTAAACAAGCGTAAGATTAGTCAATGTTCTTTATGGCTGCACCAAAGGGTAAAGAATAGGTATGCTCCTATTTGGCACAATACAATTTGAACTGATTCATTTTATCCATTCACTATGATTTTTGGACAAGCAGAAGGATGATTTCATATATATTGAATATCACATTAGAGCCTTCATTAATATAATTAATTATTTAAGAGTTATTAAAAATTACATATTTATTTCAATTGCCTATTAGTGATAGATAAGCAAATTGAATTCCATTGTTGCGATTAAAGTATTGCTTTTTCTAAATTCTTAGTTCGTAGTTCTAATATTACTCCCTATGGGATCGATATCTAGGACTCCATTAGGGCCCTATATTACTTGAGCGATACGTATACTTGCATTGATAAGTGTGACTTTACAATTATTGAATATTTTATACATCCATCTTTATCGAATCTATAACTGTTATTAAGTTTTGGTACAGTTGCTGAGGAATTAAATCTTTTAGAAGCAATATTAAATATTTATATTTTTAAGCATATATAAAGTCGTGGTTAATCATCAAAGTTGATGGTCGGCCTAGTCCAATCAACAGTTGCTCATCCATGTCCCCGGCCTCGACCTCGGGTGTGCGAACTAAAGGAACCTCCATCAACTTGTTGCAAAAGAGTGGTGGAAGATTACTGAAGTGGAGTTGAATGACCTCGTCGTTGTAATTCTTCTAGATCTTCACTTTTATCTTTCATAACCTCACGAGAGAGGACAGTTTTCTTTAGAGGTGAGTAGTAAGTGGTGTCTTTCTGAATGCCAACTTTATGAACTAAAAAAGGTTGTAAATCTCCCTTGATGCAATGTTCTTGTCCTTCTTTGTAGTACTTAATTCAATGGGGTAGAGATGACGGAACCATGTTGTTTTTTTGAATCCATGGTTGACCCAGTAGAGAGTTGAAAGTGGTCTCGGTGTCGATGATATGGATTTTACCAATTGTTACTAGTTCTCCAACTTTCATCAGTAATGTAATTTTCCAAGGGCTCTCTCTCCCTTTTGGTTGAATCATCGTAGCATCATTTTATCAACCGTAAGATCCTAAGCTTCAATGTTCAAGTAGGCCAATGTTCGTAAACTCATCAAGTTGAGAGATGATCCAAGATCTACTAGAACACTGGACAACAAAAATCTACCAATGTTAACAGAGATATAGGGTGGATGATTATGGTTTGCAATACCGTGCAACAAGACTTCATCTGTGAAGGTCACCCCAGATTGTTCTTTAAACGAGAAAACTTCATCCGAGGATGTGTTGGCCAACAAGGCTAAGTAAATCTTTGGGTCAAGAAAAGCTGTAACCAAAGAACCTCTCATCTCCTTTGATACGTTTAAAGTGTCATAGATGCTTAGTTTGACTGACAACTTCCTTAGATGAGCTAGCACGTTGTAGTCCAGTTTGTATGATCCTCCAATTTTCCTTAGTTATGTGTTTCTTCCCCTGCCGGAGGTGGAGGCAGCTCTTCTCAAGTTAATATTTTCTTTATTTTATCTGTCGGAGCTGTTCTCGAGGATTATACCTTCCCGCTTCTTAAGTTTACTTCTATAATTTCTTCTTCTTAAGATGTCATTATCAAATCCTTCGGTGTTTCTTCTTTGTCATAGATATCCAAGCTGCTAACAAACGGTGCACCGTGGCACTCGAGGACTGGCTCCTCACTCTCGTTGCTGTCATAAGCGGTACTGTCGAAGTCTTGTTTGGTCTTGTTAACGAGTTCATCGGACTCAAGCACGATATGAAGATTGTTTTGGGAATCAAGATCAAAGCTAGATCAGCCACAATCAATTATGTTATCACTAGAAATAGTTAAAACATAGTTGAATTCATAATCATTATATTCATAGGACCCTGGAGGGGCAAAAGGATAATCATACAAGGTCAAGGGTTCGAGGATTTTCTTCCCCGAATCTGAGACAACCAATCTAGCAGAGGCAGCCCCTATCCTACCCCCCGTGCTATTAGTCTTCATGGTGGTGTTCTTCTTCTTCTTTATCTATGACGATGATGAATCTTTTAGAAAAATCTTCATCTTAGGCTTGGCAGGCTGAAGACTCTGATTGGAAGCTTGTGCTGATGCATTCTAGATCTGGTTTAGTATTTTCTTGGATGATTTGCTCCATACTATAGTCCATCCATCTTTCCAGTATATGGGTCAATCAGAGAGATTGGATCGGCCGAAATCATATTTATAAAACCTTTTTCAGGTTCTTTTAAATATTCTTTTGAGATCATTATATTCCCTTCCTAAAGATTTTTCTTGAAACAATCCTTGAAGACAAAACATTCCTCTATAGTGTGTCCTAACAATATATGATATGTACAATAATTAGGTTAATCCTTCTTATCGACCTATTCGGGATTCTTCGGATCCGGTAGTCTGAACTTAGGTTTCTTCATCGGACTTCTAAATGTTTTGGGTACGGCTTCATCTTTGAAGGAGTACACCACTTTCCTTCATTATGCAATGGACATTTTCTTGTTCTTTGTCCGATATGATCCTCCCTGAGGCAGTTGCTGGCTAGATTGGCCAGACAATTTTGTCTGTTGTTGAGTATGTTGTCATGACGACTGACGAGAATTCTGGTTAGAATTTTTTGCATGTATCTTCATTGGTTGTTTATCTTTATTAACTTTTTCAAATACTATGGTTGCCTTGGACTTCTTGGACTTCTCATGAGAATCCATATGTTTGATTTCTTCTTCAAGGCTATAGGCTTTGCTAAGTAGCTTCTCGAAAGATTCGATGGTGAGCCCCTTGAGCATGAAAGCTACTAGCCCATGAATGCTCTTGAGTAAGATCTCCATTGTGTGATGTTCCTATAGCTTAGGTTTACATTTCATTAAGGTTTCTGCACCTCAAAATGTAGTCAATTAAAGTCTCGTTGAGTTTTTGCTTCTCCATTATGAGGTTGCTAATTTGAAGTGGTGTTTTGCTCCGGCAGATCTTTTCACAAACAACTGTTCTAACTCAGTGAATGCCTTGACTAACCCATTGGGTAATTCGACGTACAAATCAAAAGTGATCCCTGACAGGCTGCTGATAAAATCTCAGAAGAGCAAAGCTTCGTTACCTCCAGTATTACCACAACTGGCTCGAAAATGTGCTATATGTTGCCTGGGATTTCTAGTCTCGTTGAATATCTTAAGGTTTGGTGACACAAAACCCTTAGGGTAGGGTACGGTATCAAACTCCTCTAGGTAAGTTCTACCCTTCAAAATCAATGCACCACCCTTAGATTTGGTTAAGGCCTCCCAAACTTGTTTGACCATTTGCATAAATTCATTTTCTGGCATGGCGCTTGATAGAGAATCTTTCTTTTGTTGATCATCCCTATTTGATGAGTTGACTTCCCTCCTTTCATTTGTGATGTGTATAAACTCCAGTTGATTGACTTTTGGAGAAGCTAACTGTAAGGGTTGAGACTGTCCTTGAATTGTGGTCATGGCGGTCAGGTCAGCAGCCATTTTTTCCATCCTTTCTCAATTTCTCATTTGCTGGCCCTACGCAGCTTATCTATAGAAATCTCCTCAACGAGCGGTTGAACGTTGCACACATATGCAATGGGTCTTGTTATGATTACGTGAACATCCACAAAATCTTAATCGAGGTAATCATTAAATTCAAAATCTTCATCATCATCAATGGAAATTCCATGTTCTCGATCTAACTCGGAAATCTCTGCCCTGAGCTTTTCGACCTTTTTCTTCAATTATTGATTCTTGGATTGTCTTAAGGTGTGGAGGACCTAGCTGGACCTGCTTCACTTGCTCTTCATCTCGCTAGCAATTGCTGTGACCAATGCTGGATACTTTGGACCCTTGCCTTATTCCATGATTCTGCCCTACGGGCTCACTGGACTGTATTGGTACGATGACCTTGGGTATCCATACCCTTTTCTTTAACGATGATGTCTTCAGACGGAGTGTCTCGGTAGGAACATCAGCTTGTCAGAGAGAGGTATGCTCCTCATGGTGCAGACCAGATACGGTATTTGGAAAACTCTTCTTTTTATCCTTTGGAATTTTAAGAACATCCCTACGACTGGTAGTTGGTAGAATTCTCAGACCCAGATGTGACTTAACTCGTCGATGGCCTGTTAGTCTAGTGGTAGTAAAATCAGTAACATCAATAGAGATATCAACTCTGCTCCCCAGGTGGAACCAGATGGGAATGCGAGCAGGTAAAGCTTCAGCTGATCTCTTGGAGCGTCTGGCAAATTCGATGTCCTTTAAAATTTCTTTCTTCATACGAGGAGATATTGCAGTTTCCACTGATTTGAATAACTTGCCAACTGAACATCCTTTTTTGGCATCTAGTTTATGGAAAACTGAACTGACTCGGGTGATGGGGGCAGGTTTTCTCCTCTCCCCACGATGTCCATGAAGTTTTGGTAAAGTAGCAGTGATCTTTGGATACTTTTGTACCCATTGGTATCAATTAAGGGATGGAACGTACTTTCTTGCAGAAATTGAAAGGTCTCCAATATTCACGATTCCTTTTATAGAGGAACATCATCAACAGGTACTATATTGGAAATATAGGCTTCAATAGCCCTCTGAACCTTCTGGATGTTGTTTCTCCTTTGAGTTTGAGTTAGAGTTGCAGTCCTCGAACTTGATCTGATTTTGAATACTAACGACAGGACAACTAATCCCTTAGTCATGTCTTCAAAGATCATGACTTCTTTTCCCTCAGCAGAAGCAGGAACAATAGGCTTGGTAGATGTCGTGGCGGCCATAGTCATAACCTTCTTAGAAGAAGAGAAGTCCTGAGGGTAGTTCAGGTTAAACTCAACAGACGGTTCTTAAACCTTTGGAGCGGTGACCATCAATATGATGAACGGGATTTTCTCAAGGACGACCTCAAGATCTTCAAATCCGGCTCCAAACTTGATGGTAAGAGCAACATTACGGGCATCGCTGCTCATCGGCAGGTTGCACAAAAATGTGACCATTGGGAACGCCATTACAACAGCTTCAAAAAGAAGGCTCTGGGGTTAGCTACTTGGCCAATACCTCATAATCTTAGTGCAAGCACTAACAAATTAACAGAGGTCAATCTGAAGATCGGGTAAGTCTTTATTTAATTTATATAGATTTTAAAGTAAAAGTGGTTTGAAAGTAGAAAGAATTGATTAATATAAAGAAAATTAAAAGAGCATGCGCAACAGGACACAATCTAATTTAATTTGCAATATACCAAACCAAACTCAAAAGGGACAAAGTGAAGTTCAAGACCAAGTGCGGGACCAATTTAACAAGGCATAATGTCCAGGTGGAACTAGTCCACAGACACACCTATCAAGGGTTTGACCCCACACAAAGATTAAAAAAATCCTTAATGGCCTCCTGAACCTCTTTTTTTAAAAGTGGTCGAACAGACAGTCATGAAGTTCGAATGAGTTGCTCGTATTAACATAAGACAGAAATGAGTAAAGCATGCCAATGGAAGAAGGGTAATTTAGTCTAAGACGGACATGGACACATTACAGATATATGAAGATAATATTTCCTGATTAACATGGAGAGAGAAGTTATTCCCTAGCGGAGTTGCCAGGAGTTGTCAATACTAGTTTTGGTTAAAGTGTTGCCCGTTGGAAGCTGTCGGATGCCAGAATCAAAATCTCATCGCACGGTTTTGAAAGGCGTTCTAATTTACATATAAATATATATGTTTAATAAAATATGAAATCAAACTGATCCCATATCTTTCACAGTTTAAATGAAAGAGCTCTATACATCAAACACTGTATCTATATTGAAAGATAAACACAAGACTTGAGGGTGAGACTTGGTCGGTGAAACCATTTTATTTGCTGCAAGTTCCCCTATTTAATATGAAGAATTAAATAGGTTTTATATAAAGTTGGGTTAAGAAAAGCATCCTATAAGGTAAAGATCTTATAGTTAATTACATTTTAGATAACCGAAGTCATCTAAGAAAAATCTTGAAAAAAATTAGGAAATGTTATCTTCAAAGAGGTCAAAATGATATGTCTTTTCAATGAGGTCAGACAAAGAGGTGTGAAATTGCAATTACTCTAATTTGGAACATTTATTGTAGAATCTAAAAGAAGGAAGAACTAGGAGATGTCATAGATCAGGAGGAGAACCTTGATATTTCACAGTCTATCCTATTGTTTGGCTTCAGTTTTGACGAGAATTTTTTAAATGTTTCATCTTGACAATTTTATCAACTAAAGCTTACATTCATGTGAAACAACCACACAAATCTCCTAAAAAATATGAGGATTTAGGACGTAATGAATGACAACCTCAGAATCCTAAGACGAGTTAGGGCTTACATTGTATATCAGAGCTCAGAATCCTAGACGAGTTAGGGCCTAATGAAAAGTTGAAGATTTACGTTGCACTAGACAGACAACCTCAAAATCATATGGCTTGTTGTTTAACTCTAAGGAAAGATAAGTTGTTTTAGATTCTCTTGCTGTTGAAGATGGTTGTGCTACCTAAAGTGCTAGCTCCAAGCTCTTCGTTGTGACGAGTTTAAGTTTTCTAATATGTCAAGTCATGATGTCAAATCATATGTCTCTATTGTTATGGTCATTTAAATATTATGGGGGATATTAAAGTTGATTATAGTGACATCAGTTAAGATTCTACGATTCCCTCGTTTCAGTATTTTCTATTGGATTCACTTAGTCCAAATGAATTTACTAAACTCAACTTAATGAGTTCCATATTTTCATTTAGACCATGCAAAATCTTGTTAGCAACCGTATGGCACCTCCTCTGAGGGATTCCTGATCATCTGATAGAAACGTCTTAGTTTAGTTACAATTGTTGTTTATGATGTTTGTGATTAAATTTTGAGTTTGTCTTATATTTTGAATGTTGTGGCGGTGAATTTTATCTTGGTTGATTTTAGTTTTGGTTTTGATTTTATGGCTATCCTGGCAGTTTTTGTTTTCTTGTAGAGTGAAATCGTTGTTTAATATGCAAGTTTTATAAGCATAAAAATACAATGTGGAAAGTACAAGAAAGGACGGCACTGTAAACTGTAAAAGCATACCTGGCGAGTCTTCTTGTTCACCCACATGAAAAGTTAGTACTTACAAGGAATGTATATAATGCTCCAAGAAGATTTGAAACAAATGAGTAAATGAAGGTTTATTTACCAAACCCCAAACTATGATTTGGTTGGATCTTGAAAGATTCTATTAGATGATTTTAGAACAAAATATGACAAGTAAAATCTGTCCTTCAGAATGTCCAATAGATTCGAAAATGTTCGAGGCATGTCATCAGATCACGTTGAATATTCCTTGAAATATTCCAAGTTCATTTTTCGACTTATCATATTGTTCCATTAATTATCAGACGATGAAGTGTGGCAACCCCTTTGCTAAATGAATCTTAACAATTTAATTATCCCAAGGATAGAGTATTCGATTAATCAATTGATCTTTCATTTAAAGGTTATGTGAGTGGGTGCCCTTAAGGCGAGTTTAGGTCATTCAAGACTGTGGTGCCCGTGATTGAGGTCAGGCTTGTACTGTTTAAAGATGTTAGTCACCAATCATACACTTATCTAAATCGAATCAATTGAGTTTAAATAATGGGCCTAGGCCACTACTAAGCCTTTAACAATCATAATAGGTGAATTGGTGATTATCAAGATTTTGATTTCAAGTGATGTGTATTCTTCTCAAATTGTTAAATCATCCTCAATTTTGGGCTTAGAAAAAGTAAAATATCATCTTTCCGGCTTAAGCCCATTACTTAAGAATCATTTCATCTAAGTTGACTCCTAAGTCATGAAAATTAGGAGGGTTATGATTTTGTTGATGTTGTGCAAGGGTGGTGAGTGGGTTTCTACCTCTTAACCCCATAGTATTCCAATCATCTAAATATGCTTATTAATGTCAAAATTACCTATTTTCCCTTGGTTAATCCTAGATTTTGGTGAAGGCACCAAAGTCTAAAACTACCGCTTTGCCCTTAGGGCACTTCACCTCATAACTCGTTAAATACAACTCAAATGACTTTGAGGGTTCAAAGTGTCATATCTATGAGGTAACTATAAAGTTTAGAGGAGAACTTGTGGACCTCTCAAAATTTTGATTTAATTTAGATAATTATTTAAATTTAGAAGATAGTATTTTAAAATTTTAAATTATTTAATTGTCGAAAATAAAATTCATATTTATGAAAACATTATTAAAGATTTTCTAAGGTCAAAGAAAAAATTAGATAAAATATCATGATTTTTTTGAATCAATTGTCTATTATTACTATTTAATTTTTAATCAATTTCAATGATTAAATTGAATAGAAAATAATCTTTTAATTGTAAAAACCATTTTTATATTTTTAATATACTTCTCTGAGTTCATAAAACCCAGAGAATCAAGTCTTATATTTTTGTGATTTTTAATTTACTTATTATATTTATTTTAGTGGGAGAATAAGAAAATTTATGTTTTAAGCCTTTAAAATTTATTTTTAACTTAAAAAAATTAGAAAAAATTTCCTAATGAATTCTAAGTGATCAGGGGACATTCCCACTCATTTTGATTCATTTTCTGTTTTTTTGAAAATTTTGATTATTTTAATTATTTTTAATTAAAAAATATATTTTAAAAATGAAATAATTTCACAAAAATGGGTTTTATTTTTATAATATGAACTTGATCAAAAAAAAAAATTGAGAAACAATTTTCATAATTTTTCTAAGCATATTTAAATTAATATAATTATTTTTGTACAGAAAAGCAAGACTTCTTAAAAGATTCATTTTAGTGCATAGACTATGTAAAATAATTTTTATACTTTTACAATGAATAAACATGATTTTTTTAGATAGTTGAGAGGTGATTTTGTCAATTTTTTATAAGTGCATAATTTACATAAGTTAACAAAATGTATATACATTTAATTAAATATAAAAATGTACAAGATCATTCAAAGCAACATAATATTTTTCTAGACTTCTCTTACCACAGAAGACCAAATAAAATTATTCCTATAATTTTCAAATGGATATTTTGATGTATATATTTATAATAGCCAAAATAGTCACCTTAGCTTGAAAATTATGATTAGAAGCATAAAGATGCCCTGTGACCTTAGAAAAATTAAAGGACATGGCCTCTATCATGAGGAGCAAACTCTCAAAATTTTGAGCCAAGGTGAGCAATGCTTAGTCATGGAGAATTGAAATACCACATGGGGTATTTTATTGATTAAAAATCAGCAAATAAGAAAATAATTTTTATTTTTAGTCCACATTGTTCTCTTCTGTTCACCAAGCAACAAGGTATTTTTTTTAAATTTTTATGATTTTTCTATACAAAGATATGATTTTTTAAAGTTATGGGCATTTAAATAAATAAGAAAAACCTTATTTTTCTCTTTAAGTGATGCGGCGCCACGTCAACCTATGATGGTTCTGAAGCTCCACGCAGCGTCTTCTAGTTTGTCACTACCATCCACCTCAGCACTGACTCGGCCCGCGGTTCGTGTTCCATTCCTTTGTCCGACGCAATCTCGTCTGTTGGTTGGATACACGTGCGATCGAACGACTCTCTGTTAATGTCCCCAAGTGTTCAAACCTAAGAATCATTCACACTAAAACCTTAAGATCTTCGACTAAACTCAACCAAATTGCATGGGGTTTATTTCTAAACCTTCATCTACTGAAGAAGAACACTTCTATGCGGCTGACCAAGTATAAAATCAAGCCATTACAAATGGATAAACAAAATAAGCTCGAGCTAGGGGTAGAGCTTAATACCTTTTTCTGAGAGGGGAAGCCTCAATCAGATGATTGTGTTAGCTTCTATTGGACCCAACAAACCTTCAGATGAAGTCTTATGCCCTGATGAATTGTCTAGGTATGAATTCGATCAAGCTCAGTTTTAAGTATTGATCAAAGTCTATGCTAGGTGAAATTTCAAAGGGGGCTTTGATGGGGAATCAACTCCTCTCTTTGTGGGGATGGTGTGTTCATAATTAATTTGTGTTTTGTGGACTGTGGAGAGATGTCTTCATTTTAGCTCAAAATTGGGCTTCTACAGTGGGGATCAGTGGGAGAAAATGGTGGTAGTGAGCTTAGGAGTTCTTGGAGAGTGTCTGAGAGCAACTGGACAGAGCTTCCCCAAAAATTTTTAGCACACCTCTCTTTGGCCATGGAGAAGCTGATTAAATAGAGGTGCTTAGAGGGAAGCTCAAGGAAAATTGATGTGTGCAAAGAGCTGCTTAGGTTTAGGGTTGAGGAGCTCTAAAGAGCCATTGGGATGAGGTGGCCTCTATGGTTGAAATTAGGTTTGATTTAAGGGTGGTGGCTCTCCTTTTTGGCTCCTCCAGCAACTAGGGTGATTGGCCATTGCAGGAGTGGTGTTTAGGTGGCTCAAGAACCTCAGAGGAATCTGTCATAGCAATTAATTTGGGTTGGTGATAGGTTTTGGCAAAGATATCTTTTGCCTAAGCAATTTAGGAAAGAAATCCCTTGATTTAGGGGACATTTGCTCCATGTCTCATTTAGGGTGGGTTAAGTAAGGTTTAGCCTGGTCTAAGGCGTAGTTTAGTGGTTGTGGATTCAATAATTTAGTGGCCTTAGGATGGCTAAGCTGATTTTGGTACAATGGTCCCATTTTGGGTCCAAGTGGCTGAAGGTTGGGTTTGGGTTAGGCAAGCCATCACTTTGAGCCAAATTTATTGATCAACATTATGTAGGTGAATGTTATGAGGATTTTTGGTGAAGGATTGAAGTGATTTTGAGTCCAATTGGAAGCTCAATTTGAAGGATTTGGGATTTTGGTCAATTTGGGCATAATGGACTAAACTTCAGTCTATGTTGGGCTAAATTTGGGGTAAGTCTTAATTTATGGTTTAAAATGGTCCATACAAATGTCATAAAGAGTTTCCAACATGAATTGGGTGCCACATTTGGGGTCATGGCATTCAATTTGGTGGGATTTGGACAGAGCCAATTTGGGGAAATTTTGGGGATTTTTGGATTTGGGTCAAAATTGAGTGAAATTAAGGCTTGAACAAGGCCAATTTAAGGTCAAATTTGATGTTTAAGAATGTTATGAAAAATTTAGAGTCCAAATTGAGGCAATTTAGTAAGCTATGGGATTCAATTTGTTGGGATTAAGTCATAGGGCCAAAATTGGGGGTTAGATCAAAATTGAGCTAAAAGCTCGGACCAATTAGGCTTAGATTTGGTTTGGATTGATCAAATGAAAGATTAATTTGAGTTTATAATTGAAATTGAGGGGAATTGGGCAAAAATAGATGGACATTGGAGGTGAATTTGGCGAATTAGGGCATTTAAAGGCAATTTGGGGGTTTTGGTCAAAATGGTCAAATTGGCCAAATTGGGGTCAATTGAAGGGTCCAAATTTGTTTTGGAGACATTTCAAGTGATTTTGAATGTTTTGGAAAAGTTTGGGCCACCAAGGTTTTTTTTGTAATTTTTTTCAAATTTGGGCTATTTTGGTAAGTTTGGTAATTTTAGGTGGTTTGGGTAATTTGGGTATTTTCAAATTGTTTGAAATGATTTTTGAACCAATTTTGGTATTTTTGGTGAATTTGAGGATTTTGACCAAATTTAGGGTTTCAAGGGCATTTAGGTAACTTAGGTGGATTTAGGGGTAATAGGCCAAGTTGGACATTTTGTTAAAATTGGGGTGTCAATCACCTTATATGAGCCATGGATAAATGAAATCCCTATTTGGGTTCTCTATGTACTTGTCTTAGCTAAAACATAGCCTAGGGCTAGTGGGTTTAGGGGACCATCTACATTAGTCTCCCAAAAGATCAAGGGATCCAAGTCAACAATTTAGGTTCAAAGTTTATGAGTGATTGTGGGTGAAAGTGAGTGTAAGTGAGTGAACTAACTCTAGACCAAAACATAGGGTCAATGCTAAGTTCAAGCAGTCCTATGGGAACTCTCCTTGAGATCCTCCATACTGACCCCAGCTGTTAATTGCTTGAGGTTAGGACTAATATGTGGAACTTTAAGTCGAGCAAGGAGGTGTTTAGAATTTCTAATGATGAGGGTTCCTTCTCTATTTTTCTAGGAGTAGTCAATAAGAAAGTCCTATGGCTAGACCCTGGGATACTAAAGAGGGAAAACTAAACCTCAACCGAAAGTGAGGTCAAGAGCACGGTAACAAAAGCAAGAGATGTGCTAAATTTCTGCATTCAACAAATGAAGCCTGTAGATATTGGTGCTTTTAGAGTACATAATGCTTAGAGCATAGCCAAGAGTGCTACTGATAGTGGTATGGGATACCTTGCCTGATTTTCACTTTTTGTCAACAGCCAGGGTTAGAGTTTGATAAAAATAAGAAAAAAGTGCAGCCACAGAAACCAATTGAGAAAAAAACTTTCATAAGATTTGAATCATTTATTGAATCTAGGAGTGGAGGTGGTGCTAGACCTCAATTACTACTACAGGGCCATCTGTTTTCAGCTCTGCTTCACTTGAGAACATCATGGAGCAGCATATGATCCAACAAATAGATATTGTAAATTTACAAAATAGGATTGGATGTTTAGAAGCATGGAATGAATATAACGATGAATATCAACAGATGAGAATTCAATTTGATATAGTATAGCTTTAGGCCATGATTAGATATCTAAGGGGTGATTATAATGTGGAATTTTGAACTTTCTCTAATTTTACTCCTTACGTGTTGGATCATGAAGTTGAAGAAGAATAGAAAGAACAAGAAGAAGAAGATGATGATGAGGAAGGGGATGATGACTGATGTTTCAGTATATTG
The DNA here is from genome assembly GCA_002079205.1 of Phalaenopsis hybrid cultivar. Classification (NCBI taxonomy): domain Eukaryota; kingdom Viridiplantae; phylum Streptophyta; class Magnoliopsida; order Asparagales; family Orchidaceae; genus Phalaenopsis; species Phalaenopsis hybrid cultivar. Next base: position 40,472 of record JXCR01098667.1, on the reverse strand, counting down.
TTATGTTTGTTTGTTATTTTGATTGTTTGAGTATTTTTGTTCTTTAAAAATTTTGTGATAACAATTTTCATTTAATGTTGTACTGTGGACTTAACTGTAAAAGAAATTGTAGATTTTAATTTTTCTGCATTTTTAGTTATTTTCAGTTTATATTTATGTTTTCAATTCTTAGTGAATCCTTTTAAATATATTGTGTTTCATTTAATTCTTTAAAGCCTATATTTTTAAATCTATAAAGTTAGCACCTGTAGTTAACCAGAGTCTAGTTTCATATTCAGAAATCCTCTACATGTTAGTTTTATTTTTATACATTTACTGCTTTCTTGCACCTATAAATTTTTTTTATTTTGAACAATTTTAATTACTTAAAAAATAATTTTTGGGGAAAGAAAAATTTCTTTAAAATTTTTTTTTTAAAAAAAAAGAAATAAACTAAATTTAATTTGTTCTCAATTAAATATATTTTTAAAATTAATTTAACATGACCTTGGATGTGGGGGTTTGACTTTAAATGACTATATTTATGTTTATAAATATTATAGTAAAGTTAGGTAAAAGTTTTTAAAAATGGAGGTCAAAGCTAAAGTTAAAGATATTTGGTATANCCATTAAGCAACATAATAAGTTTAAATGGACTCGAGGCTTTTCACTAGTTGGTGAGAGGGAGGCATGTACCTACTCCTCCTCCTAACTTGTTGGATACCTCAGAGGTCTATTAAACTTAATATACTTTGCCTAATGAAATCATCCTTAATTAAAGTTTTAAGGACTCACAAAAATACAACATAGAATTAGGAAAACCATGAGAACTTTACTTTTCCTGCTTTTCATAAATGCCCTCACATGCAGTGGAATGAGAAGACTCGCCAGGTACGCTTTTACAGTTTATAGTATCGCCTTTCTTGTTCCTTTTCCTTACATGCTTCTCTTTATGATTACATTGTTTCTTTTTTATACTTGCAATTACCTACTTGTATGAAAATAACATAAACTTGAATGTTAACCAAAACCAAAGCTCCTTACATGCTTCTCTTTATGATTACATTGTTTCTTTTTTATACTTGCAATTACCTACTTGTATGAAAATAACATAAACTTGAATGTTAACCAAAACCAAAGCCCAAACCCAAAATAAAATCCATCGCCACAACGTTCAAAATATAAAACATCAAAATTTAATCACAAACATCATATAAAACCACAACTTTAACTTAATTAAGATGTCTCTATTTGATGATCGACTAAAACTAAAATCAACCAAGATAAAATTCACCCCCACAACATTCAAAATATAAAACAATTCAAATTTAATCACAAACATCACACAAAACTACAATTGCAACTAAATTAAGATGTCTCTATCGGATGCTCGGGAATCCCTCGGAGGAGGTAAACTACGATTGCTAATGAGACTTCCCATGGTCTAAATGAAATTATGGAACTCATTAAGTTGGGTTTAGTAAGTTCATTTGGACTATGTAAGTCCAATAGAAAATAGTGGTGGCGGAATCTCATTAAGTTGAGTTTAGTAAGTTCATTTGGACTAAGTGAATCTAATATAAAATAGTGGTGCCGGAACGTGTTGGGTTTAGTAAGTTCATTTGGACTAAGTGAATCCAATAGAAAATAGTGATGCCGGAACGAGAGTTGGGTTTAGTAAGTTCATTTGGACTAAGTGAATCCAATAGAAAATAGTGATGTCGGAACGAGTTAGTAAGTTCATTTGGACTAAGTGAATCCAATAGAAAATAGTGGTGCCGGAACGAGGGACCTGTAAGTTCATTTGAACTAAGTGAATCCAATAGAAAATAGTGATGCCGGAACGAGGGAACCGCAAATCCTAACCAGTGTCGCTCTAATCAACTTTAATATGCCCTCATAAAATTTAAAGAACTTCAACTATAGGGCCACCTGATTTGACATTATAACTTGACACACTAGAAAATTGAAACTCGTCGCGGTGAGGAACTTTAAGCTANTTGACACACTAGAAAACTGAAACTCGTCGCGGTGAGGAACTTTAAGCTAGCATGGTGGGCAGTACGACCATCTTCAACAGCAAAACCTGTCTTCCCCAGCTAAACCAATCTTCCTTCCTTAGACTTAAAAAACAAAGCCATAGGACATCGAGGTTGCTTTTATGCAACGTAAATCCTCACATCATCTTTAGGCCTTTGCATAGCCCTGCTATACAATATAAGCTTTAACTCATCTTAGGATTTTGAGGTTGTCATTTGTCAAGACCTAAATTCTCATATCTTCCAGGCTATTTGTGTGATTATTTCACATAAATATAAGCCCTAACTAATAAAATTGCCAGAATGAAACACTTAAAGTTTTCTCCTCTAAATTTAAACAAAACATTAGGATAGATTGAAAAGTCACTGAGGTTCTCCTCTAGGATCCATAACATCCCTTAGTTCTTCCTCCTTTGGATTCTACAATAAAAAGTTCCAAATTGGAACCAATCCCTTTTCACACCTCCTAGTTTGATCTCATTGAAAAGTCCTACCCTTTGGAACTCCTTGAAGATAATATTTCCTGATTTTTATCGAGAGTCTTCTTAACTGACTTTGGTCATTTAAGATGTAATTAAATATAGAGGCTTGCCCTTATAAGAAGCATGTCCGAACCCAGCTTAACATAAACCTTATTTAATCCTTTATATTAAATAGGATAACTTGTCGGCAAATACAAAGGTTTCGCAGACTAAAGAGACATCATATTTTCCTTAGTTTATTTGATCGAGCCTCATCCTCAAGTCTTGTGTTTATCCTTCGGGATAGATACAAGATTTGAGGTACAATTCTCTTTCATTTTAAACTATGAAAAAATGGGGTCAGTTTGATTTCATACTTCAACATCCTTCTGAAGCGGGCGACGTGATTTTGATTTCAGCGACCGACAGCTTCTTATGGGCAACTCCCCACAATCCCCCGAAATAGCACCGACAGCTAGCCATTACTTTGAGCCAAATTTATTGATCAAAATTGTGTAGGTAAATGTTATGAAGATTTTTGTTGAAGGATTAAAGTTATTTTGAGTCCAATTGGAAGCTCAATTTGAAGGATTTTGGGATTTTGGTAAATTTGGGCATAATGGACTAAACTTGGGTCTATGTTGGGCTAAAGTTGGGGTAAGTCTAAATTGATGGTTTAAAATTGTCCATAGGAATGTCATGAAAAGTTTACAACATGAATTTGGTGCCAATTTTGGGGTTATGACAGACAATTTGGTGGGATGTGGAGACATAGCCAATTTGGGGCAAATTTGGTGATTTTTGGATTTGGGTCAAAATCGATTAAAATTGAGGCTTGAACAAGGCCGACTGAAGGTTAAATTTGATTTTTAAGAATGTTATGAAGATTTTAGGGTCCAAATTGAGGCAATATAGTAGGCTATGAGATTCAATTTACTAGGATTAGGTCATAAGACCAAAATTGGGGGTTTTGAATTAGATAAAAATTGAGCTAAAAGTTCGGACCAATTAGGCTTGGATTTGGTTTGGATTGATCAAATGAAAGATTAATTTGAGTTTATAATTGAAATTGAGGGGAATTGGGCTCAAATAGATGGACATTTGAGGTGAATTTGGTGAAAATGGGCATTTAAAGGTAATTTGGGGGTTTTAGTCAAAATGGTCAATTGAAGGGTCCAAATTAATTTTGGAGACATTTCAAGTGATTTTAGATGTTTTGGAAAAGTTTGGGCCACCAAGGTTTTTTTTGTATTTTTTTTTAAATTTGGGGCTATTTTGCTAAGTTTCGTAATTTTAGGTGGTTTGGGAAATTTGGGTATTTTCAAATGGTTTGAAATGATTTTTGAACCAATTTAGGTATTTTGGGTGAATTTGAGGATTTTTACCAAATTTAGGGTTTTAAGGGCATTTAGGTAATTTGGGTGGATTTAGCGGTAATAGGCCAAGTTGGACATTTTGGTAAAATTGGGGTGCCAACCCCCTCATATGAGCCATGGACAAATGAAATCCCTATTTGGGTCCTATATGTACTCGTCTTAGCTAAACCATAGCTTAAGGCTAGTGGGTTTAGGGGACCATCTACATGAGTCTCCCAAAAGATCAAGGGATCTAAGTCAACAATTTAGGCTCAACGTTTGTGAGTGATTGTGGGTGAAAGTGAGTGTAAGTGAGTGAACTAACTCCAGATCAAAACACAGGATCAACCCTAAGGTCAAGCGGTCCTATGGGAACTCTCCTTGAGATCCTCCATATTGATCCCAGCTGCTAAGTTCTAGAGGTTAGGACCAATATGTGGAACTTCAAGTCGAGCAAGGAGGAGTTTAGAATATCTAATGATGAGGGTTCCTTCTCTAGTTTTCTAGGAATAGTCAATTGGAAAGTCCTATGGCTAGACCCTGGGCTACTAAAGAGGGAAAACTAAACCTCAACCAAAAGTGAGGTCAAGAGCAAGGTAACAAAAACAAGAGATGTGCTAAATTTTTGCATTCAACAAATGAAGGCTGTAGATATTGGTGCTCTTAGACTACGTAATGCTTAGAGTATAGCCAAGAGTTCTACAGATAGTTGTATGGGATACCTTGCCTGATTTTCACTTTTTGTCAACAGTCAGGAGTAGAGTTTGATAGAAATAATGAAAAGCTGCAGCCACAAAAACCAATTGAGAAACATACTATCCAAAGATTTGAATCATTTGCTGAATCCAAGAGTGGAGGTAGTGCTAGACCCTCAACATCTGCTACAGGGCCATCTATTTCTAGCTCAGCTTCACTTGAGAACATCATGAAGCAGCATATGATCCAAAAAATAGATATTGTAAATTTGTAAAATAGGATTGGAGGGTTAGCATGGAATGCATATAAAGATGAATATCAGCATACAAGAGTTCATATTTATATAGCATATCTGGAGGCCATGATTAGATATCTAAGGGGTGATTATAATGTGGAATTTTGAACTTTCCGCAATTTAACTCCTTATGTGTTGGATCATGAAGTTGAAGAATAATAGAAAGAATAAGAAGAAGAAGATGATGATGAGGAAGGGGATGATGATTGATGTTTTCAGTAGTTTGTTATGTTTGTTTATTATTATGATTGTTTGAGTATTTGTTTTCCTTAAAAATTTTGTGATAACAACTTTCATTTAATGTTGTACTGTGGACTTAACTGTAATAGAAATTGTAGATTTTAATTTTTCAGCATTTTTAGTTATTTTCAATTTTTATTTATGTTTTTAATTCTTAGTGAATCCTTTTAAATATTTTGTGTTTTATTTAATGCTTTAAAGCCTATATTTTTAAATATATAAAGTTAGCACCTGTAGTAAACCAGAGTCTAGTTTCATATTCAGAAATCCTTTACATGTTAGTTTTATTTTTATAATTTACTGCTTTCTTTCACCTAATTTTTTTTTTATTCTGAACATTTTTAATTACTTAAAAAAAATAATTTTTGGGGAAAGAAAAGTTTCTTTTAAATTTTTTTTTAAAAAAATAAAAAATAAACTAAATTTTATTTGTGCTTAGTTAAATATATTTTTAAAATTAGTTTAACACGACCTTGGATGTGGGGGTTTAACTTTAAATGACTATATTTATTTTTATAAATATTATGTTAAAGTTAAGTAAAAGTTTTTAAGAATGAAGGTCAATGCTAAAGTTAAAGATATTTGGTATGAAAGGATAACAGTATTTTTTCTATTTAAAGCAAAGGAAATTGTATTTTTAAAGTACTAAGAATTTTAGAGTTTTNAAGACTATGTTTTTCTATTTAAAGTAAAGGAAATTGTATTTTTGAAGTATTAAGAATTTTAGAGTTTCATTTTGGTAGAAAAGAATGTGACTTTACGAAAAATCATCAAACCTAATATGAATTTATAAAGTGGAGAAAGGTAAAAAGTTTTAAGTTTAAGAAGAGGAAAGTGAAGTACAAAATTATTAAAAGCTATCCAGATATTGTAATCTGCACTTGAAAAAGAAAAGAAAAGAAAGGATTAAAAAAATCCTGAAAAGGAAAAAAAAAAAAGGAAATAAAGGAAGAATTAAAAAAAGAAGAAAAAAGAATGTGAGGAGAAGCTTGAGAAGATGCCTAATCAAAAATTGGCTTCCCTTGAATCAACTTGAGAAAAAGGCTTTATTACATTTTCTAAACTTGTATTTGAGTATTAGCACCCTTAATAGAAAATTTTCTATGAATTTCTTTTTCATATCGTTATTCTAAGTATTTTTAATATAACAAATTATAGTTTTTCTTGAAATGAATGGAGGTTCAGAAATCTTAGATATGATTACTAAGTATTATTATACTTATAATTTTAATCTAAGTTATTAAAAGTTTTTCTTAAATTATATTATTTTATTTGTTAAACAAGATTATAGAAGTTTATAAGTTAATTTCTATCCTAAGTCGTATTTTTATGTGGTAAAAGAGTTACTTGAGCACAAGTAACAATTATGTTCTAAGGATTTTGATACACCAAAATAATGTGTTTTTTTAAGTATATATTTTATGTTTATTTTTGGTGATATTGCACTTTAAAGAAGGGTATTTTCATGTTTTTGTTGTAGGTATATCAATTTTAGGAATTTAGAGCAAAAGTTGGAAAAAGAAGGATAATTGAAGCCAAAATAGAGAACTCTGTGATTCTGGTGCCTGAGGTGACAAACTGGAGCTTAAAGCGCCAAAACTTAGAACGACGCAAACTTAAGCAACATGGGAACTGAAGCGCCAGAATCAGCTCTTGAAGCGCCAAAATCAGCTCCTGAAGCGCTAGTGATAATATTTGATGAATTTTGAGCGCATTTTGAAGGCTTCAAATGTTTCAAACATCCCATGGAGTGACTCAATGCATCTAAACACTTTGGAAGGCTCTTTATTGAAGAGATATGTCTCTTGAATGAATGGACATATTATTTAGAATTCAAAAGTGCGACTTTTGGAGAGAATTTGGGAGGGAATTTTGAATTATTTTTTAGAGAAAGCAACCATTAATTAAAAAGGACAGGGAGTCCAGGGCTAAGGGAGGTTTGGTGGAGAGAGAGAGAAGCAAGAGAGAGAGTTTGGTGGTCGCGTGAGAGAGTGAGTGAGGGACTTGGAGATTTTCTTCTTGGTTGTAAGAGGAGAGGGATAGTGAGAAATTTCTTCTTCATTACATTTTCAAGAGAGAATTGAGAGTGCTTGTAAAGAGGGAAAGTGCTTAATGAGAACTTCTAGGAATTTTCATGAGGAGGGTGAGATGAGTTGTGTCTTATATTTCTTTGTTTTGTAAACTTATTTTTATAGATGAAATCCGTGTTTTGTCATTTCCTTCAAATGAAATATAAGTATTCTTATTTATCCTTCTCCCTACTCTTAGATATGGTTTCGTGAAGATTTGATTTTGTTCTATACGGTTTTAAATGTCAATAATTTGTGATGATATGAAATCTGAACTTCATTTACTTTTTGATCTAGTTAATTAAAATGTTAAAATGTGTTGAGAAAATATGATCCAAGAGGACTATGATTTCTATAACATGGTGAGACTCATACTTAATTTCAAGGGTAAGAATGTTATCCATGGGGTTGAGGGCAAATAAATAGAGAAATATACTTTTTTGGACCCAAAATTAGATTTTAAGGTGACAGATTAAAATCCTGAATTTGGTTCAGTTAAATTGAAACAAATGCAAAATTGTTACTCCTCAGCTGAGCTAGAAGTGGGAGCTCTAGAGTGAGAGCTGGTATCTGATATATCAAAATAATACTATTTTAAGTACCTATTTTATGCCTATTTTTGGTGATATTGCACTTTAAAGAAGGGTATTTTTGTGTTTTTTTTGTAGGTATATCATTTTTAGGCATTTGGAGAAAAAATGGCAAAAAGGACTAAATTTGGAGCAAAAAGAACCAATTTTGGATTTTGGCGCATCCTGCGTCAGATTGGCGCACGATGCACCAAAATCAAGAGAGCTATCGTATGATGTGTAAGATCGGCGCATGATGCACCAGGGATGAATTTTTCATATTAAGGCAATTTGAGACAAATTTTGCAAGAATTTTTAAAGGGACACTTTTTCTACACACCTCTTGGAGTAATTCAATGCATCTAGACACTTTAGAAGGTTATTTTATGAAGGGATTTGACTCTTGGATTAAATGACATGTCTTTTGAATTCAAAAGAGTTTACTTTTGGAGGATGTTTTGGAGGGAATATTGAATTCTTTTCCAAAGGAGGCTGCCAAAAATAAAAGAAGAAGACTTGAAGAGGCTAAGGGGGGATGAAAAGAAGAGGCTCTTTTGGTGTGGCGTGAGAGTTAAAGAGAAAGAGAGAAGAGGAGATTATCTTCTAGGTTTGTAAGAGGAAAGATTTTTTCTTCATTACATTTATAAGAGAGAATTAGGAGTGATTGTAAAGAGAGAAAGGCTTGGAAAGAAATTCTAGGGGTTTGCTTAGGAAGGATTGTGAGATAAGTTATATTTTTATTTCTTTTATTCTGTAAAATTGTTTATATATATGAAATTTGTGTTTTACTGTATCCTTCTCATGAATTCTGAGTAATCTTCTTTATCCTTCTCCCTACTTTTAAGATACAGTTTTATGAAGAATAGATTTTATTTTCTACGATTTTAAATAATAATAATTTGTGAAGTTTTGAACTCCGATCTTCATTTACTTTTCGATCTGGCCAATTAAAATGTTAAAATTGTTGTGAGACAAATGTTCTTAAATGAGAAATGATTTATACAACATAGGGAGAATCACATTTTCTTTCATGGGAGAGTATGTCATCCATGGGATTGTGTGCAAATAAATAGGGAAATATACTTTTGTTGGATGTAGAATTATAGATTTTAAGGTAACAGATTAAAACCCCCAATTTGGATCAGTTGATTGGAAACTAAATTGAGATTGTAAGCCCTCAGGGGAGGGAGTAGTGGGAGCTCTGAAGTGGCATCTGATATCCTCCCAACCTAACCACGGAATTAGGTACCAAACTCTGGATTAGTCAATGTTTTTATAGTACTCCGAATAGGACAAAGAATAAGATTGTTCCTATTTGGCACAAAACAGTTTTTATATATATTTTCAAGTGATTTCAATTTCTTCACAAACCATATACTCATTGTAAAAGAGAAGGATGCTTTCTTAAATTTGAAATTTTTGTCACAACAAAAACTTTGTTTAATTTTTCCTATTTTACTTTTGAAAAGTTTAGTATTAAGTTTAATTTAATTTCTGTAATCTTACATCTACATTTAATTAGCATTCACCTAAGTAGTTAATTTTCAAATTTCACACTTTACTTTTATTTTTGTTTTTATCATAAAATAATTTCCATATTTTACTTTAGGATTTTCTTACTTCTCTGTGGGATCGATATCTAGGACTCCATTAGAGCCCTTTATTACTTCAACGATACATATACTTGCGTTGATATTTATGAGAGGTTTGGCAGTTTAAAAGAGTTTTAAAGGATAAATTATATTTATAAAAAGAGTTTTGTTAGGATTATATTGCATATTTATTATAAATCTACCTACATCCAATTTTTGGCGTCGCTAAGTGGTGTCAACTTCATAAATATTTGCATATACAAATCTATGTGTCAAGTTTTTGATGCTGTTACCTGGGAAGTAACGGGAAATATTAGTATTTTACTTTATTTTGTTTCAAAAAAATAAAACAAAGAGTGTGTTTATAGTTTAATTTGATCTTTTTCTTATTTTAGTGTTTTTGCTTAATTTTAATTACTTGCTTTATTCATTTTGTGCGTAGTGTAAGATCTAAAAATTGTATACCTTATAAACCTGAGATATAATGAACTGTAAGAAAATTTTGAAAACAACAGAAAGAGAAAGATCAGTTTAGCAAAATGGCTTGCAATTTAAATAATGTTGGAAATGAAAATGAACATCATGAGAGACCTTTAAGAGATTATGCAAATTTTATAGCAGATGAAATTCATTTGAGTATTCAAAATCCTACTGTAGCTACAAATTCATTTGAACTTAATCCCGCTTTTATCCAAATGTTATAAAACAATCAAATTGGAGGAGCACCTACTGAGGAACACCTACTGAAGATCCTAATTTACATCTTGCTAGTTTTTAAGAATTGTGTGCTACATTTAAATATGATGGAGTGTCAAATGATGCCGTCAGACTGAGACTTTTTACTTTTTCACTAAGGGATAAAGCTAAGATGTGGTTAAACTCATTAGTACCTGGATCTATCAGAACATGGAGAGATTTATCACAAAAATTCTTATCTAAATGTTTTACACCTTCAAAAACTGCTAAGCTTAAAAATGATATCACATATTTTTGTCAGTTTGAAGGGGAATCAATTTATCCAGCGTGGGAAAGACTTAAGGATCTCCTTTGAAAGTGTCCACACTATGCGTTGCTAGATTGGTTAATAATTCAAAGATTTTTTAATGGGTTTGTTGGATCTCATAGATTGATAATTGACACTGCTGTTGGTAGATCATTAATGTCAAAATCATTTGATAAAGCATATTCATGAATTGAAGAGATGACTACTAATTATTTTTAATGGCCATCTAAAAGGGTAAATCTAAAAAAAGAGTAGCTAGTATATTTGATTCTGATGCAATATCTATTTTACCTTCCCAAGTAGCTGCTAAATCAAATAAGATAAACCAATATGGAATGAATTATTCTCAGACAGAAATTGTGCTTGAGGAGAACTCGTTGGGACAAATTATAGAATCTCAATCTTCGTATGATAATATAAATGTAATAAACAGTCATTCTAATAATTCTTAAGCCAATTATTATAATCCTGGTTGGAAAAATCATCCAAATTTTAGTTAGAGTAACAATAATTCTAATGCTAAAATCCACAATGGCGAAACAACTTTGTGAACCCATTGAGAAACTCCAACAATCAAGGGAACTAAGCTTAAAAACTTATTACCATTCAGGTTTTAATAATTTTTAGAGTAAGGAGAAAAATTTATAAATGGAAGAATTGATATTACAGATGGGTAGTTAATTACAAAGTCAAGGAGCTACTATCAGAAACATGAAAAATCAATTGGGACTTATTGCTAATGCACTTAGCAATAGACCTCAAGGAACATTGCCTAATAATGTTGAAGAAAATTGAAAATATCATAACAAAGAGAAAATTCACTCCTTCAACTGAAAAGTGGAAAAGAATTAGAAAACAGAGTTCAACAAGAAGTTGAAGTTGAAAAAAATGAGGTGGAAAATGACCATTCTGGTGAAGATTTTCTTCATTTTGAAGTAGAAAATCCTATTAAGCCAATGAAAATAACTGTAGAAAGACCACCACCTACATTTTCTCAAAGATTGAAACAGAACATAGAGATAATCAATTTTTAAAATTTTGGAAATTTAGAGGGAATTAATGATAAATATTCCATTAGTTGAAGCTTTGGAACTAATGCCAAGCAATATGAAGTTCATGAAGGATATACTTAAAAAGAAAATAAAGTTTGTAGATAATGAGACTGTTGCACTTAAAGAGGAGTATAGAACTATAATTCAGAAAAATTTTCTTGAAAAACTTAAAGATCCTGAATGTTTTGTAATTTCTTGTGCTATTGGTGAACGATTTTATGGAAAAGCTTTATGTGATTTAGGAGCCTATATTAATCTTATGTCATTATCAATTTTTAGAAGGTTGGGCTTATGAGATATTTCACCTATAACTGTAACTCTACAGTTACCTGATCATTTGATTACCTATCCTAAATGAGTTATAGAAGATGTTTTGGTAAAAGTTGATAAGTTTATCTTTCTTGTGGACTTTATTATATTGGATATAGAGGAAGATAAAGAAATTCCCATCACTTTAAGAAAACCATTCCAAGCCACTAGAAGAGCATTGATAGATGTACAGAAAGGAGAACTAACTACGAGTTAGTGATCAAGAGGTTACATTTAATATTACAAAATCAATGAGATACCTTGTAAAAGAGCAAGAGATTGAATGCTTCAGAATGGATATTAATGACTACTTAAGCCATGAATATTTCAAGAAAACTTTTGAAAAGGAATTTAAATAAAAATTTAGGGAATATCAAGATGAGGATAGAATTCAAGATAAATCTATGGAAGTGAGTAAAGAAGATATGGATTATGTTCAGGAAAGAATTGAAATATTAGATCCTACAAAAAGTAACAAGAATTTGATTTCATCTATTGCGAAACTCCTTGAACTAGAATTAAAAATGCTTCCTACATATTTGAAGTATGCATTTTTAGTAGATTTGTCTACATTACCTTTTAACATAGAATTTTATTAGAAGATCAACATGAACCAAGAGCTGTCCCTCAAAGGAGATTAAATCCTATGATGAAAGAAGTAGTAAAAAAAGAAATTTTAAAATGATTAGATGCTAGAATAATATATCCTATTTCAGATAGTACTTGGGTTAGTCCAATTCAATGTGTTCTAAGGAAAGGAAGTGTGATTGTCGTAACAAATGAGCATAATGAATTGAAATCAACAAGACAAGTCACTAGTTGGTGAATCTGCATAGATGAAAGAAAATTAAATTCTGCCACCATAAAGGATCATTTTCCATTACCCTTTTTAGACTAGATGTTGGATAGCTTAGCTGCGCATAAATATTTTTATTTTCTAGATGGATATACCGGTTATCGTCAAATACCTATTGCTCTACGAGGGTCAAGAATAAACAATATTTACTAGTCCTTGTGGAACTTTTGCATTTCGTAGAATGCCTTCTGGATTATGTAATGCGCCTGTAACGTTTTAAACATGTATGATGTCAATTATCAGTGATTTGATTGAAAAAGGGATTAAAGTTTTTATCAACGCTTTTTCTGTATTTGGAAGCGATTTGATTGAAAAAGGGGTTAAAGTCTTTATGGACGCTTTTTCTGTATTTGGAAATTCATTCAAAATATGTCTAAATCATTTAAAGAAAGCTCTGGAACGTTGTGAAAGACTAATCTCATATTGAATTGGGAAAAATGTCAATTTATGGTTGTAGGAGGAATTGTGTTTGAACATACAATTTCAGAAAACGGCATGGAAGTAGATCCCACAAAAGTACAGGTTATATCAAACCTACCTCTACCTACCACAGTAAGAGGAGTTCAGAGCTTTTTAGGACATGCTGGATTTTAAAGGAGATATATTAAGGATTTTTCAAAATTTACTAAACCTTTATGCAAATTTCTGGAGAAAGATACAAAATTTGACTTTAGTCAAGATTACTTCAAAGCCTTTGAAACTTTAAAGGAAAAATTGATCATTGCTCCAATAATTGTTTCACCGGATTAAGAGAAACGTTTTGATTTATTGTGTAATGCAAGTGATTATGCAATTGGAGTTGTTTTAGGGCAGAGATATGATAAGATTTTTAAAGTTATATACTATGCTAGTAAGACTCGTAATGATGCTCAAATTACTTACATAACCACTGAAAGAGAGTTATTAGCTATTGTGTATGCTTTTAATAAGTTTAGATCATATCTAATTGGAGCTAAATGTGTTGTGCATAATGACCATTCAACTATTAAAGATGCAAAAGAAGGATGTTAAACTAAGATTAATTAATTGGGTACTTCTGGTGCAAGATTTTGATTTCATATTAGTCGATAGGAAATGGATTGATAATCAAATTGTTGATCATCTATCGAGGCTAGAACAAAAAGAAATAGTAGATATGAAAAAAGAGAATAATGAAACTTTTCTTAATGAACTACTTTATACTGTGAAAGAATGAGAATTACCTTGGTATGCTAATATTGTAAATTATATTAGTAGTGGTATTTTACCATATAGATTCACAAAATAGAAGAAAAATAAATTCATTCATGATGCAAAATCATATTTTTGGGATGATACTTATTTATATAAGCAATGTAAAGATTTAATGATGAGACGATGTGTGCCTTATAAAGAAATTCAAGAGATTATTCAAAAATGCTAAGATTTTAAATTTATAGGACATTTTTTGAAATGATAGAACTGTTCATAAAATTTTGCAATCTGGTTTTTATTAGCCTACTCTATTTAAAGATTTTAATATATATATCAAAACATGTGATCGGTGTTAGAGATTAGGTAATATTTCAAAAAGAAATGAAAAGCCTCTAAATTTTAATTTAGAGATTGAAATTTTTGATGCATGGGGATTGGATTTTATGTGACCATTTATACCCTCATTCATAAATATATACATATTGATTACAATGGATTACGTTTCAAAATGGATTGAAGCAATCACTTTACCTTGATATGATGCTCGTAGTGTTTCAAAATTTTTGATTAAAAATATTTTTGTAAGATATGGAATGTTGAGAGTAATCATTATCAATGGAGGATCTCATTTTAGAAATGCAACAATTACAAGATTAGTGGAAAAATATAATATAGTGTATAAAGTTACAACTTCTTATCATCCCTAGATGAGTGATTTAGCAGAAGTATCTAATTATGAAAGTAAGAGAATTTTGGAAATGAGTGTTAATCTTAATAAAATGGATTGGTCTACTATATTAGATACTATATTATGGGCATATAGTACAACCTATAAGACACCTATAGGAATGTCCCCCTTTAGATTAATTTTTGGGAAGACTTATCACTTGCCAGTTGAATTGGAGCATAAATCATATTGGGCTGTAAAAGAATTTAATTCAATTTGAAAGAAGCCGGTGAGAAAAGATTATTGTAATTGAATGAGTTTGAGAAAATCAAAAATGAATCTTAAGATAATGTGAGGATTTATAAGGAAAAGATGAAATGATGGCATGATCAGAAGATAATAAAAAGAGGATTTGAACCTGGACAGGATGTTTTATTATACAACACAAAATTGAAATTATTTCCTGTAAAATTGAAGTCTAGGTGGAAAGGGCCATTTAGAGTTATAAAAGCCTATCACTATGGGACAGTTAATATTGAAGACCACGAGATCGGAAGATTATTTAAAGTGAATGGCCACGGATTGAAATGATAATTTGATGGTCAAATACCAGCTTTTAAAGAGACAGTAATGTTGAGTTATCCAGAATAAAATTGGGATTGTCGGGCTAGCCACATTAAGTCAAGCACTTTGTGGGAGGTAACCCATTTGTATTGTTGTTTATTTTATTTTTGAGCTTTTTTGTTTCAGATAATTCACATATATTTATGTTTATGTTCACGTATATTTTTGTTGATGTATGTATGTAGTATGTGTATAAAATATTTAGAAACATCTTTTTTTTTCAAATTTTATGGATAAATTGAGAATTTATTGGATCGAAATCAAAATGGCTAAAATTCTGAAACTAGTGCATGATGCGCCAGATTGGCGCATGATGCGCTACTTTTCAGAGAGCTGGCGCATGATGCGCCAGATTAGTACATGATCCGTCGCAGTTCTAAAAATGTTTAAAATGTGTTAAATGGCTATTTTTTGTGGTTTTTGGTGGTTTCTTCTTTATATAACTCCAAAAAACTAACTCCAAAACATATTTTAGTGGGGAAAGCGAGGGAAGAGTCGCCATTTTTCAATTCCTATGGCTTCCCACTAGAGAAACTTTGCTAGATTAAGAATTTTCATCCGGAGGAAGCTAGTCAGTTTCAATGCATAGAAATTACATGATCGAGTTCTATTGAAGAAGAGGCTTATCAAAGAAAGGGGATTTGTGAATCAAGAATTCAACACACTGAATACTTGAGTAGAAGAGACTATTGCGTAGAGGCATTGTGAAGTTCTTTGCTACACTACTGTCAATGTTGTTGTTCCCGTAGTAAAAGAATTTTATGCAAATCTTCATGGGATCAACAAAGGAATATCTACGTGCATGGTAGGTTTGTGAAATTCACTCCTTCAAGAATAAACGAAATGTTTCTGATTGAAAATGTGTCTATCTATCATTATGAAAACTTTACCCCTACAAGAGAAAACATGAATGAATTCTATGGCTATGTTACGGATGAAGATGCTAAATGGGAGAATAGAGATAATGGAAATGTAAGTCTTCCTTCATCATTTTTAAATCCAATTTCAATAGCCTGGCACTTCTTTGTTTCATTGAAGTTAATGCCTACCATGAAAATTAGTAAGGTCACAAAGGAGAGTGTCAATCTAAATTATAGCATTCAAACCAGAAATCCTATTGATGTTGGAGTTATTATTTTGAAATCAGTTATGGATTTGATTGTGAATGGATCTACAACTGGACTGGGACATCCATCAACTATTTTCTTACTTTGTAGTCAAGCTCAAGTACCTTATGAATGTTTTGAAAAAATGCAACTTCCTTGGAAGCCGATGGATCCAGAAGTCTACTGCAATTGTATTGGAATGGGCGTTGAAAAAAATATGAATATACTGATGGATCAAGGATCTCAGAACTCATCACTTGTTCAGCCCTATTATAACTCAAGTTCACTTTCAAAAAAGATCAAGAAGATAGAAAAAGATGTGTAGAATCTCATGCACGTGATTGGGAATATTACTGAAATGCTAGATCATCTAGATTGGAGGCTGAAGAAACATTTCGAACATACAAGGCGTATTGAAGATGGATTTATACGTATGTTCAAGAAACATGCTTGGATTGAGGAGGAAAATTCAATTGATGAATTTTCATTTCAACCCTTTTATTACTTATATGTGCACTACCAATTGATGGGAGATATCCAGTAGGATGATAGTGAAGAAGATGTTTGATCTTAATTTATACACAAAATGTTTGATTTAGTACTGTTTGTTTTAGTTTGTTGTGTTGGACTGCATTTCCTTAATAATGAAAACTATCTATGTTTATATTTTGAATTTTGATGTTTAGATTTCAGTGTTAAGATGTTGGTTTGCTTTAGAACACTGAATCAGACGTTTGTTGGCTTAAAAAAATTTAGTTTGTAATAGCACATATTTTATATATATATATATATA
>JXCR01098667.1:12998-23504 GCA_002079205.1 Phalaenopsis hybrid cultivar | reverse complement strand
TATATATATATATATATATGTGTGTGAGTTTTATGTTGTTTGTGAAAGTTTGGTGTTAGTGTGGTGTTCATTTATTCTTAGAAAGGATTATTTGAGTCATATAGAGGTTGACATAAAGTGGTACGGAGCAGATTTCCACAAAAACCAAAATCTGGAAAATTTGAGTTCTGGCGCATGATGCACCAACTTACATAGCCTTGACACATGATGCACCAAATTGGTGCATGACGCGCCAAAGTTTTGAATAAGCTATATTGCCTAGAAAACTGTAAAATCACATGAACAAACTTCATTTTCACTGCTTGAGTCATCTTCTACCTCAAGACCTTGATCTAGGGCATCACATTGTGGGTAAAAGAGAAGGATTTGAAGGCTAAACATAATAGATTTCATCTTCTTTTGGTAAGTATTTCCCTTTAATTAAGAAATTTTTTTATTTTCACCATGGATTTTGGGAGATCCAAAAATGGGAATTTTTTATGAAAATACTTGAAGAAAACTCATGGTGAAAAGTTTCTTACCAAATAACCTTGCTTGAGGAGTTAGATTTCCGATTTAGTAATTTATTTGGACGACATTTTGATTTTCTTAGAATTTTCAAATGGCTCCCCAAGTTAAGAGAAGACGGACGTCCAGAATTTGACGCACAAAGAATTGTTAGTTTTAAAGCCCAACATAGTTACAATACTCAGATGGAGACCAAGAGAATAATCCAAGAGCGGGCGTTTGCAAACCTGGGTGATGAGGTTGAAAGACTGAATCTTGCCAAAAATTAGTAAAGATTCTGCTACTTCACTGTTGTAGCAATTGTTCCGATGGTTCAGGAGTTTTATGCAATCTTGAGATGCACTAGTAAAGATCATTTCCTAGTTAGAGGTAAACAAGTTGAATTTACTGCCGATTGGATCAATAGTTTTTCTGGTTTGACAGTTGTATTTTTTGATGAATATGCTGCATTTGTTATGACTAATTCATCACTAGAGGAAGTGATTACATTTTTGACTGATAGAACAGGGGAGTGGAACAAGATAGTTCATTTCCATGTTTCCTTGTTGACTATTTAGTCAAAAATATGGCACCACTTCATTTCTGCCAGACTATTGCTAACAAATAATTTGACTTATGTTACTAAAGATAGAGCTATGCTAAACTATTACTCTCAGAACTTGAAGGCAATATATGTTGGTGTACTTATAGTTTAGCATGCTCGGAGTATAGCTGGTAGTTCTATAGCTTGGGATTGGGATACCCTACCTTGATTTTCACTCTATGTGAACAATCAGGAGTAGAATCCCATAGAAATGAAGAGAGATTGCAGCCACAAAATCTGATCGGGAGACATATGACTCAGAGAGTAGAATCATTTGTTGAGTCTAGGAGTGGAAGAAGGGATAAGCCCTCTACATCTACTGTAGAGGCATCTACTTCTAGATCTGTATCACTTGAAGGTATTATGGAACAACTGATGACTCAACAGATGGATATAGTAAATTTTGAAACTTAGTTAGGAGAGATAAGAGCAAGAAAGAAGTATAATGATGAGTATCAACAGAGGAGAGTTGAACATGATATTGACTTTGAAAATATCATTGTAAGACACCTTAGGGGTGAACCTAATGTGAACTTTCCTGCTTGCCCCAATTTGACTCCCTTTACTACCATTCATGATGATGATGAAGAAGAAGAAGAAGAAGAAGAACCAGAAGATGAAGCGGAAGGAGTTGAAGTTTAATGTTTTATGAATCTAGTTTAGTTTTTTTTTATGTCTGTTTGTTGTTTGTGTTTGTGTTGGGATGTACTTTTATTTAAAACTTGTTATAGAAAAAGACTTTTTATGTTGTGTTGGGAACCAAATCTATAATAGTAATTGTAGACTTTCACTTTTTCTGCATTTTTAGTATTTTCAGTTTAGTTTTTTAGTTTTTTTTTTTATTATGTTTTTAATTCTCAGTAAGTTCTCTAGAATATATTATGTTTTATTTAATTATTTAAAGCCTTTATATAGTTTTACAGTTAGTAACTGCAATATACCAAAGCCCAGTTTCATAGTCAGAAATCCTCTACAGGTCAGTTTTTATTTTCATGCATTTAGTGTTTTCTTTCAACTCTTAAATTTTATATTCAAAATATCTTTAAAGTCATTTTAAAACTTAAGATTGGGGGGATGAAAAATTTATTATGAAAAGGAGTAAACTAAATTTTATTTTTTCTTAAGTAACTATATTTCTAAAATTAATTTAACATGGCACAAGATATTAAGATTTAACTTTAAATGACTATACTTCTGTTTATAAGTATTATGAAAAATTTAGGTAAGGAATTTATAATAATGAAGGTTAGATCTAAAGTCCAAGGTATTTAGTATCTTTACAAAAGACTATGTTTTTCTAATTCAAGTAACAGAAATTGTATTTTTGAAGTGTTAGGAATTTTAGAATTTCATGTAAGAAGAAAGGAATGAAACGTTATGAAAAATCATAAACTAAGATGAATTTATAAAGTAAAGAAAGGTATAGAGTTTTGGCTTTAAGAAGAGGATAGTGAAGATCAAAATCATTAAAGGTTATCCAGATATAGTAATCCTCACTTAGAAAAAGAAAAGAAAAGAAAGGATTGAAAAGATCCTAACATAAAAGAAAAAAATAAAGAAAAGAAAAAAAATTTAAAATAAGTGAGAAAAAGCTTGAGGAGATGCCTAATCAAAAGTTGGCTTCACTTGAATCAACTTAAGGATGGAAATTTATCACATTTTTTAAACTTATATTAGAGTACTAGTAGCATTCCTAGTAAAGTTTTCAAGAAGTTCTTTTTCATATCAATGTTCTAAATGTCCTTAATATGACGAATTGCAA
Source organism: Phalaenopsis hybrid cultivar (assembly GCA_002079205.1). Taxonomy (NCBI): domain Eukaryota; kingdom Viridiplantae; phylum Streptophyta; class Magnoliopsida; order Asparagales; family Orchidaceae; genus Phalaenopsis; species Phalaenopsis hybrid cultivar. The sequence continues at coordinate 20,652 of JXCR01098667.1, read as the reverse complement.
TTCTTCTTGAAATGAATAGAGATTAAAAAATCTTCAATTTGATTGTTAAGTATTCCTTGACTTAAAACTTGAATCTAAGTTATTAAAGGCTTTTTCTTAAATTTTACTATTCTATTTATTAAACTAAAGTATAGAAGTTATAAGTTAATCTCTATCCTAAGCCATATGCTTTAATGTAATAAAAGTGTCACTTCAGGACAAGTAAAAATTATGTTTGGGGGATTTTAATACATGAAAATAATATATTATTTTAAGTACATTTTTTATGCCTATTTTTGGTGATACTACACTTTAAAGAAGGGTTTTTTTTGTGTTTTTGTTGCAGGTATATCATTTGTAGGCATTTGGAGCAAAAATGAAGAAAAGAACAAAATTTGGAGCAAAAAGAGCCAATTTTGGAATTTGACGCATCATGTGCCACAATCCAGAGAGCTGGCATATGATGCGACAAGGATGACTTTTTTAAATTAAGACTATTTGAGACAAATTTTGCATGAATTTTCAAAGGGACATATATTATACACACTTTAGAAGGTTCTTTTACGAAGGGATATGACTCTTGGATTAAATGAAAAATCTTTTGAATTTAAAAGTGTTGACTTTTAGAGGAATTTTTTGAGGGAATTTTGAATTCTTTTCTAAAGGAGGCAGCTTAAAATAAAAGAAGAAGACTTGAAGAGGCTAAGGAGGAACAAAATGAGAAGGCTTTTTGGGTGTGCCGAGAGAGTTAGAGACAGAGAGAGAGAAGGGGATGATTGTGAGATAAGTTAAATTTTTATTTCTTTTGTTTTGTAAACTTGTTTTTATATATGAAATTCATGTTTTATCGTATCCTTCTCATAAATTCTGAGTAGTCTTCTTTATCCTTCTCCCTAATTTGAAGGTATAGTTTTGTGAAGAATAAATTTTGTTTTCTATGGTTTTAAATGATAATAATTTGTGATGATTTGAACTCCAATCTTCATTTACTTTTTGATCTGGCCAATTGAAATGTTAAAACTTGTTGAGAGACATATGTTCTTAAATGAGATATGATTTTTACGACATAGGGAGAATCACATTTGATTTCATAGGAGAGTATGTCATCCATGGGATTGGGTGCAAATATATATGAAAATATATATTTTTTGGATGCAGAATTGGAAATTTTGAGGTAATAGATTAAAACCCCCAATTTCATTCAGTTGATTGGAAACTAATGCGAGATTTTTAGCCCTTAGGATGGAATAGTATGAGCTCTGGAGTGGCAGCCAATATCCTCCAAGCCTAACCACAGAATTAGAGACCAAACTCTGGATTAATCAATGCTCTTTATAGCACTCAGAAGAGGGTAAAGAATATGATTGCTCCTATTTTGCACAAAATAGTTTTTATATATATTATCAAATGATTTCAATTTCTTCACAAACCATATACTCATTGTAAATGGGAATGANAAAGCACTCTTCTGACAAGTACTTTTTGGGATATATATATATATATATTTGGGGAAAGGAGCATATGTAGGCTCCTTACATTTATATTAAAACATGAGAATACAAACCATGGAGATAAACCAGGTTCCTCCAAAAAGAAAAAGAAAAAACCTAAGACAACCTATTGAGGAACCCTCTCCAACAAAGCAAAAACTAGGTATACCAAAATTACATGTATAACCCCCAAGCTAACTAACAGAGATTGCGAATGAGGTGCACAACATCTGTAGATGACCAGCAAAAACCTAATGAACTTATGATTTAGAAACCAGCATTCAGTTCTGCAATCTTAGATAAGGTATTTGAAGTTTATCGCCCCTTAAGTAACAGATAGAGTGGGAGGAAAGCGGAGGTAGAGACCTCAGCATGATTTGAGTTAGCACCCTCCAAAGTCAGAAAGTTAGCAGGCCTATTAGCTTCCCTATGAACAAAGGAGAGTTGAATCTTGATCTCAAGGCTGAGGTTCTTTATCTTGTGAATCCACTGGTTTATGTGCCAATGGGATGAAGCGTTTTCAGTCAACAGCTCCACCAATTGGAAAGAGTCCACTTTAGCTATGATCCACTTCCACTTGTTTCCCCTGGAAAATTTTAGAGCCCAGTAATATAGGGTGCCTTGAAATACAAAAACCAATATAGGGTGCCTTGAAATACATCTTCAGCAATATAGGGTGCCTTGAAATACAACAAAGTATTTTTGTGTGGTCTCTAAAGATCCCTCCAATTCTAGCTTTCTTGTTGGTGAAGCTTCCATCAGTGTTGATTTTAATGTAGGGGTGAGGAGGCTTCTCTCCTCTTAACTTGATAACGTTCATCTGTTGCAGATCCATATTAGGTAGGAACCTTCAATATCTTAGGGAATTTCTTCCAACTTATCAGCTTGTTTAAATATGTCAGGCAGTTAGACACAACGGAAGAAGTATTTGTCCCACTGTCCTCATGCTTCTCCTTGTTTCTGGAATTCCAAAGGAACCAGGCAATAATGAAAGGAAATGGCATAAGTTTTATCTCCTGCCTGTCCTTTAGATAGTCTTTTATGTTACCCCATCCAATATTGATCGGGTTAAGATTCATGTAAGAGGTCAAACTGTTCCAAACCTCCCTAGCAAATCTGAACCTGAAAAACAGATGGTTACTAGATTCCTAGTCAAGCTTACAGAGTTGACATCTTGATGGGCCTTTCAAACCATTCAATTTCATAATATCATATGTTGGAATTAAGTCATTTAGGACTCTCCATGAAAAGAACAGCATAGAAGGAGTTAAATATTTCTGGCAAGAGAAAATATTCCACTGGCATTGGCCCAACTGAATAAGTTGTTCTGAATATCTTTTGAAAGGCTTGACCTAGTCCTGTTAATGAGGTGAAGTTGATCCTTTTTACTTCTGTCAAAATTGGATTTTTGAAATGATTTTAGCAGATGGTTCCTTCAGAAAGTTTTTCAAAGTGCCCTCAGACCAAACATTGCCATTCCAATAGTCTTTAACCTGTAAATCCTCCTCCTTTTCTTTTTGTAGAGGCTCCAAATATTCTATAAGGCACCATTTATCCTTCCAAAAGTTTATTTCTCCATGGCCCAATTCCCAAATGAGAAGTTTGTCAATGTCTTCCCTAACCTTAAGCATCTGGATCCATGTCCTGGAGTCCTTCAGCTTCTTAGTTACTTCCCCAGGATGATCAAATTTTTAGTATTTGGCCTACATGACCTTAGCCCATAAGCTTTCATTTTGTCTGAATTGATCCAAAGTTTACACATGCTAATTTTTTGCATATGGTGTAATCCTTTAATTCCCAAATCACTAGCTTCATATGGTTTAGCCACTCTTTGCCAACTTGCCCAGGCCATTTGTTTCCTATTCCTAGCCCAAAGGAACCTGTTGAAGGTTCTTTCCAGCATCAAGGTGGAGCTTCTTTTCATTTTTACCACTTGAAGGACATAAAGAGGGATAGAGGTTAGAATGCTCTTTAGTAGGGTGATCCTTCCACCATTTGAAAGGTAAGAGTTGGACCACCCCTGGAGAGTGGTATTAGTCTTGTCAATAACCTCATCAAATTGAGTCAGTTTGGTTCTCCCCTGAATAGTTGAGTGCCCAGATATTTGAAGGGAATGCTCATGATTGAGAATCCAGTGAAATCTAACATCCACTACCTGAGTGGTAATGGGACTCTCTTGCTAACCAGAATCTGACATTTGTCCTTACTGACTTTCAGCCTTGACACCTATTGGAAATTTTGCAAGCAATCATGAAGGTACTTGGTAGCTCACTTAGTGGCCCTAATAAAAATAAGAATATCATCAGCATAGATAAGATGACTAATGTCCATCTTAGCTCTATTGTGAAAATAATTAAAGCTTTTTATTTTTTTCCTAGCAATCAATGAGTATGGATAAGTAATCCAAAACCAGAATGAAAATAATATGGGAAAGTAGGTCCCCTTGTTTAAGCCCTCTAGTAGCTCTAAAGAAGCCAGAAGCTTTCCCTTTGATGAATAGAAAATTAGCATTAGCCTGCAGCCATCATTGAATGATCATACAAAATTCCCTGGAAAAACCTCTAGCCTCCAAGCTTTCCATAATAAAATCCCAGTTCACCATATCATAAGCCTTCTTCAAGTTTAGCTTATAAATTGCATTACCCCCTCTGCAAGGTTTCTCCAAATCCTATAAAAGTTCCTGTGCCAGAAGTATGTTGTCCCCTATGTTTCAGCCTTTCACAAATGCTGCTTGGTTTGTGCTAGATAACTGAGGTAGTGCTGGCTGAAGTCTGTTCACCAGAATTTTGCTGACAATTTTACTTATGACATTAGTAAGGCTCAGAGTTCTGTAATGGCTCGTGTTATCTTTGATATAAGTCTTAGGTATGAAAAAAATGGAGGAAGCACTAAAATAATTTGGTAAAGAGTTTCCTTTGAAAAAGTGTTGGATTGCTTGAACTACCTCCACCTTGATGACACCCCAGGCTTTTTTATAGAAGTCTGCTGTAAACCCATCAGGACCTGTAGATTTAGAGCTATCAATGGAATTTAAAGCACTTTGAATCTCTTCCTCTTCAGGTATGTAAGTCAATTTCATTCTAGCAGTGTACTGATTGCTGTCAGTAAACAAGTTGTTGTCTATATGATCTCTATCAATGTTGTTTCCATTCATGAGATTTTGGCAGTACAAGACAGCACTTTCAGCAATCTCCACCTCCTCTCTGAGCCAAGTTCCATTTCTAATCCTTGATGCAATGGATAGTGTTGCACTTTCTCTGGTATTTAATGCATGCATGATAGAATTTAGTATTTCTATCCCCTTCAGTAAATTTAGTTTTAGCAGCCTTTTGTTTAAAAAATTGTTCTTGTCAGTTCACAGCAGTTAAAAGTCTCTCATTAGCCTCTAAAAAAGTAGCTTCATCAGTCTTCTCGTTGTTGTGCCTCTCCTCCAGTTCAAGCAGTTCCTTTTCAGCATTTTCCACAACCTTTAGAAGATCCCCAAAGGTATGCCAACTCCACTATTTGAGAGCTTTGCCCACCTTCTTTTGTTTTTTTCCACAAATTGATGAAGGGGTCAGAGTGACTAACATTCTTCTAATTATCTTTAAAAATCTGCAAGAAGTTCTTACGTTGAGACCAAACATTCAAGTACCTAAAAGCACTCTTCTGACAAGTACTTTTTGGGCCAATAGAGATCTACAAAGGCCTATGGTCTGATCCAACTAAACATAGATGTGTGATAGAAGTCTGCAAAAAATATTGAATCCAGTTGTCATTAGCAACTACTCTATCCAGCCTTTCCCACATATCCTTCCTCCTCCAAGTGAAAGCAGGACCACAAAAACCAAAATCAAATAGTCTAGTTTTTTGAATATTTTCATTGAATGTGGATATAGTGATAAGATTAGGAGTTCTACCCCCTTCCTTTCAGCAGGAGAGAAAATGCAATTGAAATATCCTCCCACAATCCATGCTTTATCAATAGAACCTTGGATGTTCTGAAGGGTCTCCCACAGTTCAGTTCTTGCAATTTTGGAGCTTCCTGCATAAACAAAGGAATCAATACCACCATGTCATCAGTGCTAATTTTCATATGCAAGACTTGAGTGTGGTTCAGCAAAATGGAACACTTCATTTTTTTCCTGCAGAAAACCCAGACTTTTTTGTTGATATTAGTAAACAAATTGAAGTCAGGGAAAAGTTCAACAATTTTTAAAGTGTTTAGGTGAACCATAGGTTCCAAAATGGCTACGCACCAAAATTTATGTTTTTTGTTTATGTATTTAAGTCTTTTTAGAGATAAGGAGTGAGCAATCCCCCTTATGTTCCAACACAGCAAATTAATCATGGGGAGGGGGTGGATGTAGGGTTGGGATCTGGATCTAGTCCTCCCCCATGGTTTGTTAAATGCTCCTTTTCTTTGGTTGCTTGAATCTTCAATTATTTGTAACTCCTTTTCCTTCTCCTGTTTCAGTTATTCTGGTTTGGAATTCCTTTTCTTTCTAGTTTTTTTAAAACTGCCAATCTGATTCTAATTCTTTGTTCATTTCTTCAACCAAAGCTTCAGTAGGGGAAACCAAATCTAATTCATCCACAGGATTCCTTTTATTCTTAGGAGACTGAATTAAGTCCTCCAAGGGAACTTGCCAAGGGAGATGGCCACTTCCAGTTTTACCTGCCTCCATATCCTCACCAACTGTCACCCTCTCTTCAGCTGAAGGGGTCACAAAAGGCTTTTCCTTCATAGTAATCTAAACAGCTAATGAACTAATTGTCTCTTCTTTCCCTGCCACAGTGGAGTTCTTCTGGTGGATTTTGTTATTGCTATCACTCAGGAGATTGTTGTTTGCATCATTCAACTCCAAATGAGGGTTTTTTATAAGCCTTCTATTAGAAGGGTTTAGCCTGTAGCATTTCTCCCTATTGTGAGCAAACATTTTGCAATGTTGGCAATAATATGGCCTTTGCTCCATGACTACTTCCTGCCAAAACCCGTTCATTGGGTCTCCTATCCATATCCTCTTTACTTCAGGTAGGGTGACATCCCTCTCCACCAAAATCCTTGCATTGGCTGGCCTGACTTTATTATAAGTGGCAGCATCCACCTTCAAAGGTGTACCCAAGGTACATCCAATATTAAATAATGCATTAAGTTTAAATAGATGCAATGGCAATTTTGTTAGCTTAAACCAAATTGGCACAGTGGAGGGTTCCTGTGAGGGGTCATACTTAGGAGTCCTTTTTAAAATCTTCATTTTTATACCAGCAAAAATGTTGGATTGTTTGACAAAGATTCTTGCATAGTCCTCTTCCTTTGTCAACTGGATAAGGAGATGCCTGCCGTCCAGCAGGCCAAGCTTCCAATCAGAGATTTTTGAAGAGTCAAAATATTTCCTCACAAGTTCCATCTTTAGGTGCCCAGACTAAATTTTCCAATAAGTGTGAACTGAACATCCAAGTTCAGTTCAGCAATGTCCTGATCAGAGAAAGGAGCAACTGATTCCCCATCTTTAGATCCCATAGGATGTATGCAAGAGGCAAAATCCCTATCTGCAGCAGTGTTATGAAATTCCTGAGGAAACACTAGGAGATCAGGTTCCACCAAGGGGGAAGAAAGATTTCCTACAACCACAGCATAAGTGGCTTTTGTTCATTACAAATTTGTCTCCAAATCAATAGGTATGTTCATAATTAACAACCAACAGCACCCCCCAAAGGTGTAAAACTGAAGACCAATTAGCAAATGAAACACAGAGAAGCAGCTTGCTCCAAAAGAACCAACAACAAACCCCAGAGATCAAGAAAAGCAGGAAATCAGCAAAATCAGCTAACAAAAGAAACAAACAAATCCAGGCTAGAGTCAAAACCCCCAGTTAGTGTAGTAAGAAAAAATCTAGCTACTTCAGCAAGGCAATAGATTAGTAACAAACTTCAAGCTGATGAAGTAGAGAACAACTAGCTCCTTTTGCAAAGCAATAGAACAGTAATAGAGGTTCAAAATAAGTCTATCTACGCAAAACCCAAACAAACTCCACAACCTATAGAGACTCCTTGAATAGAAATCTAGCTCCTTCACCCAGCTCCATAACACCTCCAAGCAGCTCCATCACAGCCAAAACCCTAGCAGAGCACAACTAGGTCCAGCCACCTCCATCCTGAATATATATATACCATCCTGAATATATATATGTATATATATATAT
>JXCR01098667.1:1911-12374 GCA_002079205.1 Phalaenopsis hybrid cultivar | reverse complement strand
ATATATATATATATATATATATATATATATTTGTTTATTTGTTTATTTATATATTTATATATATTTTGGTAAAAAAAATGAACTTTTGGCTCCCTACATGTTGATAATAGCAAAGGAATACAAAAAAGGAGAAGGGAAATAAGGATCCCTACTAAATATAAAAAATAACCTAAGATCCAAGGGGTTCCTCATTTCGTAATAACCCCACAATTAATCTCATGAAGTAGTTACAAGTCTAAGATGTGGGACATGAAGTTTGTCCCCCTGAAGAAAAAAGGCAAGAGATGAAGGAGGAGTGGTAGACACAGACACCATCTAAGCATATGCTCCACCAATGGCTAAGAAGTTGGCAGGTCTATTGCTTTCTCTTTAAATAAAAGAGAAACAAACCCTTATCTCTTTGGTTATATGTTGCATCTGAGTTATCCACTATTGTATGTGCCAGGGGGGTTGATTTTGCAGTCATTTTTTCTACTAACTGAGAAGAATCCACCTCAACTTATAAGGGAGTCCACCTGTTCAGAACAACCATCTTAAAAGCCCAATATAAAGCAGTAGTCTCAGCTTCCATGGCATCATCAACCTTAATTGGGGATTTAAAATAAAGCAGGTAGTTGCCTTTATGGTCCCTGAAGACCCCTCTAATGCCAGCTTGGTTTGAGGAAAAACTTCCATCAGTGTTAACTTTGATACAAGGATACATGGATTTTTCCCAAACAACCTTGATAATCTTGTAACTTTTATGTTCAACTATTTTGTAGATCTTCAAGATGTTAGGAAAGTTTTTCCATTGGATCCATTTTCTGATATAAGCCAGGCAGTTGGCCACCACCTTGATTATGGTAGCATCAATATCATCATGTTTTGCTTTGTTTCTGGCAGCCCAAATGAACCAAGCAGTAATAAAGGGGATGGGACCAAGCATTAGCCTATGCCAGTCACTCATCTATTCACCTAAATTAGTCCATCCTAGATTGATGGTGTTGATATGAAAATGTGGTTGAATGGATTTCCAGACATTCCGAGAGAAATCATAGGTGAAGAAGAGTGGTTGGTAGACTCCATATCCATTCTACATAGCTGACACTTGGATGAGCCGTTCAACACTTTTAGCTTTAGTATGTCATCACTTGGGATTAGATCATCTTTCACTCTTTAAGAGAAGAAAGACATGGAAGGAGTTAAAAAATTGTTCAACAAGTACTCACTCCAGAGAATCTTATCCGAATGATACAGCTTGTTATATATAGCTTTAGTGATGCTTTGGTTGGAGCAGGAAATTAAGGAAACATTGTCTTTCCTATTTCTATCAAATACAATTTGGTGGCCTTCCTAAGTGAGTGATCATTCAGCTTGTGTGGAGTAGCTCCACAGACCAGGTTTGCCCTATCCATCAGTCCTTTGACAATAGATTATCGTCATGAATAACATCCAAAGGTTCCATAAAGTCTGTTGAGCACCATTTATCCAGCCAAAAACTGATATTTCCTTGACCCGTCCCCTATAGGGTTGACCCTGGGTGTTGGCCTAGGGCTAAGGAACTCACTTGCAATCACTTACACTCACAATCACTCACAACCCTAAACCTAAACTTCTAGGCTTTGGTCCCTTGATACTCTTGGATACTAATGTAGGTGGTCCCCTAGACCCACTAGCCCTAGGCTAGGGTTTAGCTAAGACCACTACATAGAGAACCCAAAATGAGATTTCCATTGGTCCATGGCTTATTGATGGTGGTTGGCACCCAAATTCTACCAAAAATACCCAAATTAGCCTTTTGCCCCTAAACTCCCCAAAATTACCTAGATACCCTAGGGACCCCAAATTTGGCCAAATTTCCCAAATTTACCCAAAATACCCAAGTTGGTTCAAAAATCATTTCAAACACCTTGAAAATACCCAAACTACCCAAAATAAAAAAATTGGCCAAATTACCAAAATGCCCCTTCCTTAGCCCAAGATTCCAAAAATTCCAAAAAATTCCCAAAATCTCCCAAATATTCCCAATTATATTTTTATCAACTATCACATGACCTAATTTGGCAAATTTGACCATCTTTGACCAAAACCCCCAAATTGCCCTTTAAAGGCCCATATTTTCCCCAAATCACTCTAAAAGTCTATTAAATTGGTTTCAATTTACCCCAATTTCAATTCTAAACTCAAATTAACTCTTGATGTGACCAATCTAGACCAAATCCAAACAATTATTCCATCATATGAACCCAATTTTGATTTAGATCAAAACCCCAATTTTGGCCCCATGACTTGGTTCCACCAAATTAAACCCATGGCCTACTTAACTTGCCACAATTTTTGTTGAAAAACCTTCATAATATTCCCATACATTAAAATTGACCTTCAATTGGCTTTGGCGAGGCCTCAATTTCATTTGATTTCAACTTAAGTCCAAAAAGCCCCAAATTGGCCATATCTCAAAATCTCACCAAATTGATGGACTTCGCCCCAAAATATCCACTCCATCCCTTCATGAAAAATCTTCACAACATCTCCCTTGATCATTTAAATGATTCAATTTGGACTTAGCCCAAGGCTAGCCAAACCTAGACCCATGTCCAGCCCAATATGCCCAAATTGACCAAATTTCAAAAATCCATCAAATTGACCCTCCAATTGAACTCAAAATCACTTTAACCCTTAACCAACAATCTTCACAACAATCATCTACACAATGTTGATTAATCAATTAGACCAATTGACTTGGATAGCCTATCCCAAACCCAAGCTTTGATCACTTGAACCCACATTCAACCCATGCACTAAAGATGGCCTAACTACCCCAAAGTCACCAAATTAATGACTCTACAGCCATTAGTTGGACCCTATTGGCCGGCCTAAACCTCTTAAAACCAGCTAAACTAAGATATAGACCAAAGGTCCCCTAAATGAAGGGGTTTCATTCCATATTTGCTTAAGCTTAGGATGTTTTTGCCAAAAAAAAGCCTAAACACATTAAATTATTGTGACATGTTCCCCTTGCTCACCTGACCTCCCTAGCCACCTCCCCTGACCGGTCGGCCAGCCTAGTGTCGGGAAAATGGCCAAACCGAGAGCCACACACATGTGATTAAACCCATTTCAAATCTAGAGGCCACCTCTTCCAAATTGAAGCTGAGAGCCTCTCTGCCCTCCACTTAGGCATTATATTTCACCCCCCAATTGGCCATGACAGCAAGCCTAAGGCCATTTTTATAAAAATCTCCCCTCCAAGGCCATGGGGAGACAGCTGAATATTCCTCTAAGAGACTTCCCTAAATTAATCCCAAAGGCTCTTTGAGACCTCATCAGTGCAACCCAACCACCACATTGCCCTGAATCCCCCTGCCGGAGCCTAATTTTTTAGCTCAAAACCTTACCTGAGATAGGAAAAAGCTCTCCACACCTCTAAACTCCACCAAAATCAAATTAAACTCACCCACACCTTCACAGTATTGAAAGAAGTCAAAGCCCCATCAAATCCCCCTTCCATATAACCCCTAATATAGACTTTGATCAACACCTGAAATCGACCTTGGTCGAATTTGGGTCTAGACATTTCACCATAGCAAGAGGCTTAATCTCTAGCTTCTTTGGACCCCAATGAACGTGTCGAGGTTCTCTGATCAAAGTTTCCCTTCTCAAAGTCAAGATATTTATCTCCTCTTCCTATCGAGCCTATTTTGGTTCTCCATTTAATTAGGCTTAATTTAATTGCATGATTACCGCATGGATATGTTTGTCTCACTTAGATGGGTCCATAGGATCAAACTCAAAGTGATTTGGTTGAGTCTAGGCTGAGATCTTAGGGTTTTAGTGTGGACGGTCGCTGGATCACTCTATCAGGAAAGATGACGTGGAGCCGTACGATCGCGCGTGTATCGGTGAGCAACCATAGCACACCACGTGTGCTTTCGGAGCTGCCTAGGATACAGTCAGCATCGCGCGTTTAAATAGAAAAAATAGGGATTTTCTTGTTTAAATAAATAGCCTTAACTTTAAAAATTCATATATTAGTGTAGAAAAATCATAAAAATAAAATAAAAATACTCTCTTGCTCAGCGAACAAAGGAGAATAATGTGGAAATAATTTTAAGTCTATTTGATGCATATTTTCTTTTTAATTAATTAAACACTAATTTTGATGTTTTGATTCTCCATGTATGTAGTAATATCACCATGGATTTAAATTTTAGCATATTGTTGCCTCTATCTTAGAGAACATTGTTTGATTTTTTCAAAGTCAGAGGATGTTCCTAGACAGAGATTCATACTTTTCAAGTTTATGTGCATTATTTGCTTAAATTAATCATCAAACTTAGCATGTTGCTTAGAAAAATCCAATAAAATTTTGGAAGGTTTATGATGACTAGAGAGTCTTTAGGAAAGTTTCTCATGAGCCAAGTCATTCAAAATACACCTAATCGTCACAAACCCTAAATCACTAATATAATTAATTTTGAAAAACCCAAATAATAAAATGACATGATTTTTGATCTCCTCTATTATTTCGGATCTAGAGAAGTCACCATAAAAATTTCAAAGCATTTTGGGTTCATTTGGTAAATTAAGTTGATTTTTTAAAATAAATATCATTTTGTCACTTAAAATGATTTTTTAAAATAAAAATATAACTAAAAAATTTACAAAACTCATTTTTTGAGTTATCTGTGATTAGGGGTATTTTCTAAAAATAAATTGGAGTTTAAAATAAAAAAAACTTGATTTTTAGCTTATTTTTAAATATTTAAATAATTAAAAATCACAAAAATAATAAAATTCATAGAAATGTTCTAAATTTTTTCTTAAGCACTTAGAAACAATTAAGATTTTTTTCCTGATTTTCTAAATAAAAGATACTGAGTTATAAAGCTTAAAAATAATTTTTTAAAGGATAAAAATAGATTTTCACTAAAAATTATTCCAATAAATCAAATAAAACTCAAAAAAATATAAAATTTTCTCTTCGGGGTTCTCTGACCTCAGGAAGATTTTTCAAAAATACAAAATTTAATTTTCCCCATTTAAAATACTTTATATTTAATAAATACCCCAGAACTTAAAATAACTTTTAAAATTCAAATAAAATTTAAAAAGTCATGAAATTTTTTTGAAAGGCTTCCCTAATCTAGGTCTACCTCTAGTAAAAATTTCAAGGGATTAGAATTTACCTTGGTTAAGTTAAGAATTTTCTTTGAAAAATTGTATTTTTGCATGAAACTAATTATATAAATTAAATTAAATTTTCAAAAATCACATTTTCTTCTCTGATGTCTTAATTGAACCATGAATGAGGTAGAATAAAAATATCAAAGTCATTTAGATTAAATTTGATGAATTATGAAGTTTTAGAGCCTTAGGGTCAAATGTGTAATTTTGAAAATTTAGCCTTAATTAACATTTATGCTTAATTCAAGGAGGGAAATGGGCGACCTCTGATCTTAATTTGGATGTTTGAAACACAAGGGGTTAATTGGTAGAAACCAACCTCACTTTCTTAATTGAAAAGATAAGTTAATAAATTTCTAAATTATTAAAATTGAGAAGTTTATTAAAATAAAATGAACCTAGGACTTAGGGTATGACCTTTAACATCAATAATTAATCAATTTAATACCCCTATTTGATTTTCAAATGAAATTCAAAAAATGAATCATGACCACCTAAAGCTTAACCTTTTCAAAACCAATTAAGACGCTCACCTAGGACTTAAGGGCTTAGTAGTAACTTAGGCTAAATCAAGTTTCTTTTAAATAAGGACTAGAAAAGTAAATATCTTTAAAAATTAGAACATCTATCAAACACTACAAGCCCAATGAGGACAAAAATTTGTCTAAGTGTTCCAAAAACACTAACTTGGCTCTTTAAGGGTCTTCACCCACATAATATTCAAAATTAAATTACAAATGATAATTACCTTACTCTTAGGGATAATTGAGACATCAATGCTCACTGAGCATTAGGGTGTTCATAGGATGAATTATTAAACAACATAATAAGTTTAAAAGAACTCAGGATTTTCCACCAGGCAGCGAGAGAGTAGCACGGACCTGGTTCTTTCTCTACATCTTTTGGATACCTCGGAGATCTACTATACTTAATATGTTTTTCTTAAAAAAATCATCTTTAATTAAACTCTTAAGGACCCACTAAGATATGACCTAGGGTCAAGTAAGTCATCAAAATTTTATTTCCCTGTTTCATATAAACTGCCTTAACATTCCTTTTAAGTTTCAAGTGGTGGAACGAGAAGAGTCGCCAGGTACGCTTTTACAGTTTTTAGCGTTGCCTTTCTTATATTTTTATATTGTACTTTTATACCTACAAATTTGCATGCTAAACAAAAATATCTTAATTGTTCATAATTTTAAGATCTAATATTTACTGTCACCATAGCAACATTAAACCTTGCTCAAGTTTACTTTATTTATTTTTTATGTTTCAAATTGAAAGTAAATCGTAGCGCAAAGCATACGTGTCACTGTAAACCCCATACACAATTGAAAGCACGCCTGAAAATAGGTTCTTAGAAGTAGATATTTCATATGATGTAGGTGTTTTCTCAACATCCTCAAGTACGAAGTCTAATTTATATAGCCATATTGAAATTTTACATTAAAATTTATGTTGCCCGTTCTAAAAAAAAATTTAATTCAAAATCTAACTTACGTTACTAAAATGGGAATTCCAATAATGGATTTTTTTATTTTAACATTAACTTTGATCTTGAAACTCGAAAATTAGATTTTCAAGTGTATTTTCATTCTTTTTTTGGAAATTCAACTTCACTCTGGAGGATTCAATAAATAATCTTACATCATATGAAATATTTCCTTATAAGAACATATTTTCAAGTGTGCAGTCAATTGTGTAATGGGTTGCGATATTGAGAATGTTTAGCTCAAAGATTGGCTTTATAGTTGGAAAAAAATTATAAAATAAATCGTCTCATGATAGGGTTCAAGTGGCTATAGTTACGAAAAATATTTGAAAGAAACATCATGATGTCTAAATGAACTGTTAGAATCACTTTTGGTTAATTTGAAACAATAACTACTGCTTGAAAATTGACTAATTTTCATTTTGGTTCTGATTTCTTTAGAGCCTACAATAGTTAAGCTTGAAATCAGAACTTTAATAGCTTACTGTGGCTGTTAGGGCTATCGAAGTTCGACAATCGTTGAACATTTATCAATATTATATCTCAATCTTGTTTGCCACTATAGTAACACCAACTCGCTCACAAGTACATTTCGTTCACATTTTCTCTACAAGTTTAAATCTAGTGGTTCATATGAGGTTTGTGATTGGCCTTTCACTTGGAGAAACTATACAAAATCAATATATCTATGAGAGGGTTGGTGTAGCTATAGTGGCATACACTATTAGTGGGAGACGTCCTAATCAACCACGAGTCTATAGTTGACCATTTAATGATCTTTGACAAAAGTAAGATTGCTAATATATTAAACAATCTGACTTCTAGCGGAGATGATGTTGATTCCAAATAAATTTGATATGTATGTCCTAAATAAATCTAATCCAAAATTTTGGCTCGTATTTTGGTATTTTTGTTACAACTCGAGTTTCATGTGCGAGTCAAACATCTAATCAATTTATGAGTGATTATCATTTTTTGAACTTAATCCTATTTCAAATTTGGCACCCAACACAGAATTTGTTAATTCAAGATTTGCAGGATTTAGTAAAATACATTCAAAGTAAATCCCGCTTTCAACATAATTGTTCCTTAATCTAAAGGTCAATATTTTGTGCCTTAGACTCCAATAGTGACCTCCATAATTTAGTTCTAGATCTACTCAAACGATGGCCTTAGACTCCAATTTTGACCTCCATAATTTAAGTGTTTCCTAAGCATTTTCTATAGTCTTATCCATAAAAAGGACATCACCAGCAAAAAGCTGACACCAAGGTACATTTTCCTATAAATGTCTAGTAAGAGCATCCTTAAATAAAGCAAAAACATATGAGCTTAATGCTGATTCGTGATGTAATCCAAATAAGAAAGAAAACTATTTGGTCAAAACTCTTCCTAGTACCTAAAAACTAAACCATAAATGTATTCCTAAAAAAAATGAAAATAAAATGAAAATGAGGAGGAGAAGTAATCATCGTCGATCATTTGGGATAGTAGAGGAACATATGGATGAGAAAAATGAGACTTTTCTATGACTATAAGTCAAATTCCCATTATGTTCCTAGCTAACTCATGTTGCAACTACCTCCCGAGGGTTCGGTGATATATGTTATGGTTTTCGACATAACAGAGAGTGGGTGGAGGGAGATGCAAGGATTTCAAGGAGGAGTAGGCTTTCGGGAAAGAGGGGTAAGCAAGGGGGACATGAATAGAGCAAGAATGGGTGGGCCACGATTTTGGTTGTATAATGTCTTATTTCTGACGGCTAATAAACAATTTTAAATCTATCAGTTCTTAACACTATTACTGATGGGAATTTTAATCACTTCTTGAAGAATTAAATCGATTTATACCCCGGTAGATGGCAGGTTCGAAAATAACCGATGAAATATGGTGTTGGTTAGTATTTGCTTATAACTGATGTTTTAATGCATCATTAATTATTACAATTATAAAAAAAAATATCACTGTTAATAAGCAATATTTTGTCCTGCAGTAACGTTGCCGTAAATAACCGAGATCATAAGTTATCGCCAATAGAACTTTTTTTCAACGAAAATTAAGATTATCGATTTAATCGTCAATTTTAACATAATTTCCTATACTGTAAGTTTGAAAGACATAGTGTGGCATAATTTTTTAGTCTTAAAGAATTTGCAGAAGAAATTTCTATCACTAGGTATCCACACTTCAGTAAATTTTATTGTATTAGAATATTCAGCCGAAAAATGGTCGCAAAAGATTTGTGTTCGAAATTTCTTCAGGTAGGCAACCACTTCTAAGTAAATTATGTTCGGCCTGAATATTTAGCAATAGAATCACTAAATTGAAGAATTAGAAATTTTTGCCACCAATGAGACCCAATTTCTAATGTTACTTAACTGTCTAAAAATTTTAAGAAATTAGCCGCTTATTTGGTTATTCTTGTAGTGATTGCTTTCTAGACGAAATCAACTAAAATGAAATTTTTTGCTAGCATGCTTTAAAACTACTTTGCTTGTTAAATGACTCAGTACTTTGTCCTCTCTTACAGTTTGTTCATTGGTCATGGATATAAATAACAAATTATTCCTCGAGTAAAAAACTTTGTCACCCGGTAATCTCATTTGCTTCTTAAATTTCTCTCTCTCTCTCTCTCTCTCTCTCTCACTCTCTCTCACACTCTCACTATTGAGTCCATTATTGTAATATGTCCTTAATGTCTTTCCTATTTTAACATTGGATTAAGTGAAAGCTATATTATCCCATCCAAATGAAAAACATTATGAAAATGTCTACTTTGGGAATTCCTCCCCCCCTCCTTTTTTTTTCTTTCACTTAGTGTCAATATGCGTGGCCTATTTTAGGACTAAATGAATGAGCAATATTATTTTTTTATTCAAAATTAATAAAATTATTTTTTTACTTTTTATGCGATTGATTTGATACTTAACTTAAATTTTTGTAATATTTTATGCCAAAACAGAATTTAAATTTCTTATGAAAATCTATATTAAATTATTTCTCTATTCTACCCGATTATATATTTTTATTCAAAAATTAAAGTTTTTAAAATAAAAATCTAAATTTTATTCCAAACATTAAGTAAAGTTTATTGTTAGATATTAAAATACAAAAGAATCGTAGGATACATGTGTGTGTCAATATATATATATATATATATATATATATATACATATCCTTAAATGACCTATAAAAAGGTTTTTGTATTCATTTTAAGACATAGCTAATGCATTCGTGGGTTAGTTATGCCACAAATTGACCAGGTAATCCTAAATGAATATTCTTGAAAACCTCAATTTCATATATAGATTATTTTTAAGGGTATTATGTAAAATAATCTAAATTTTATAAATTTATTTCTCTAAAAAAATATTATATTTACATGCATATCATTTGAAATTTGACTTTTTTAATAGCAGGTCAAAAATAACATTTTTTTTTAAATTTTCTAATAACATATATATTCTTGCATGCATAATTTATAAAGATTAAAATTTTAATAATCTAAGTAGTAAATTTAAATATTTAATATATGAATTTGTAATAAATTTGTGATTTTTATGTCAATTTCTTTATTTATTTTAAATCAGAAAGCAACGTTTCTTTTATCATTGTTTTTTAAAAAGGTGAGCCCAAAAATAAACATGTATAAATTTTTTGTTAAATGAGTGGATATTTAACCGTACTTCAAAATTGAAAGGAAATCAACCTGTAGTTTTCTGAACGGCCTTGGATTCTGTGATCAACCAGCAGGTCTAGCATACCGCGGGGTACGGAAAAACATGAATTTTCTAGGGCTCACGGG
>JXCR01098653.1:0-10064 GCA_002079205.1 Phalaenopsis hybrid cultivar | reverse complement strand
GCTGCCGACAGCTTCCTACGGGCGACCCCCAAACGCAACTTCCCCCCTTTTAAACGCCGACAACCGCTGGTCTATAGATGCTTTCGCAAGCAAGTCCCCGGTGACCTCCTCATCTCTTATCACATTTTGAACCCATTAATAACTTCTACTAGCAAGCTCCAACGTGCCTTCCTTGCTTCCTTGTTCACAAATTTAATTAGGAGCCGCTGAGGAGGACGATGGGAGTGAGAAGGTGAGCACAAGCAAAAGGAAGGAAGAATGGGTGCATGATTTGAGATAATAGTTGGAGACACAGCAAGTACGAGAGATATGGGTGAGTTATGGACGTTGACATGCGAGGAAAAAAAATAGAAGTGGGAGTTATGATAAATAAAATTCTCCAATGGTCATCCTTAATTTCCATTCTATTGATACTGTTTAACTTATGCTATTATGGCTTTGAATAACATGATTAACGAGTAAACAAAATTTCTATCCAAAAGATTCAAAATAAATTAAACGAAAGGAAAATCATATAAGTGGGGAACAAATTGTTTAGTCAATGTAAAACAAGACAAGTTCGCAATCCCCAAATTATGTTTTCAACTCTATGATTCATAAAGCAAACTAAATTGAATCCAACAAGATAAGAACTAAATTAGCTTATAAGCTGATACATAGTCCATACCTTGTCACGGATATAAGTTCGTGCACAAAATGTCAACCTTTCATGAATATCAGCAAGTATTCTTTGAAGCATAGGACGTAATCCTGCAAGGGATTCGCCCCGTCTATTAAGTTGATCTCCTAGCACTTCAACTTTTAGGATGTCAACAAGCTCACAAAGAGAATCAAGATTTGCTTGATATATCACTTTGGGGCGAAGAGTATCATACAAATATGTGCACCTGTAGAATTTGGCAACATAAAAAAGGTAAAATTAGGGGAAGATACACAGTAAAAGCATTGACAGAAGTTGCTGAGGATTTGGCTACTTCATTATGTTAAACTTATTTGACTGTTAGTTTTTCTTTCTTAATTACTTGAGGGGATAAAATATTAATCTTATGATGTTTCATCGCATAAATTAGTGAAATTTCTTGACCGCAATGTTAAATATTTAGAATTATTCAAAAGTTAATTATAAAACATACTATTCGCATATCAATAAGAGTCAAAACAAAGGCTAAAAGAATCACAATAATATTGAAGAATCAATTTAAAATTGTGCCAGAAATATCAATTGTGAAAGTGAGTTTCACTAAGGCAATTAGTGAAAAAGATTAAAGAACAATTCACTGATTTTTATATATTTTATTAAGATTGAAAAATCAATATGAACTAATATCAAGAGGATTGATTTGGTGAGCATACAAAAGGCATGTGTTAAAAGGATGTTGAAATTAATGATGATATGTATGATGAAATGGGGGTTAGTAGAACATTAATTGTGAAGTAATGAAAGAGTTTTTAATCACAATAAGATTAATAAGGGCCACATTACGCATTCATACAATTTGATTGTAGTAGTTATTAATAGATTTTGAAAATGAGATAGTTTAATATATGTTATGGTATTTGCATATAATTTTATAGATAAACATGTCTAATGTTAAAATTACCTTAGAAAATTTTATGATGCAAAAAAAGCTAGGATTAGTAGAGAAAAAAAGCATAGTCCATTACATGATTTTTTTCGCTACATGAGAATAAACTCCACAATCTCTACAAAAGAACCTAGACATGATCTTTTTTTGCACCTTTGATCAAATATTAAAAAATGATGACATTAAATGAGGTCTTCGTTTGTAAATTTAAGTGATTAAAATGAAAATAGGTACATAAAAAGTGCTATGTGATTGAATAAGAACACAAAAGTAAATATATAAGGCTACAACAAGACAAATTACGTTGTATAAATCCAATAAATGATGTTAAATGAGGTCTAAATTTGTAAACATTATAAGGCTGCAACAAGAACTACGAAGCATTATAATGCAGAAACTTGATAACTGATAGTGTTTGAAAGAAAAACCAATAAGACAGTGAGGTAAACTTATTATGAAAGGAATTAGAAGCTACAAGTATGGCTTGAAGATGTGCGATGGAAGCAAAGAAATTGAAGTTAACGTCAAATTTAGAACTCAAGAACATGAATAGAGCAGTTGATTGATGAAAGTTTGAAAGTGAGCATTTAACAAAAACATAAAATGTAAGTGTGAAGGCGAGCAAATCAATATTTGAAGTTGTGATGTTTACTTTAGATGTCCTATTTCATAGATTTTGTCACTAGTTTGTTTCTTAGCCTATGTTGATGAAAACGATAAAAAACGGAATGCATTCCCTTGTGTTTGAGCATCTTGACAGGTTTATTTTACTATTGCAACTGCAGGTCATTTCAATTCAGGTATTGTATTTGATCACTCTATGTTAAACTCTATTTCACATCAACCCGATTGACATGAAGAAAAACTAAAAATAACAATTGAAATATCACACAATCAATTCAAAATGTATCACCTGCAATGAAATTACTTGATCGTCGCCCGTTTTGCGAAATGAACCATGTTGAAATGTCTAGGGCTACATTTCACCCAAACCCCCACATGACGAAAGAATTTAGAATTTGAATACATGGATGCTTAAAATTTGTGAGTCAAAACACATTATAATGAAATTTAACAAGTTATTAATTATTGAAAAAATTTATTGCTTATTATAATTGGAAATATTTAATAATATTTTTAATATATATTTAATTATATTTATTATGTAAATATAATTTATTAAAATACTTGTATTTAAATCAAAGCAACCCAAGCAACCTCCCATTACGCAACCCCAGTTTCATAGTTGCAAGCCCACACCTCATGACTCCAGTCCTGTCCCCCTTACTTCATTAAATAAAAAAAAATTAAATTAAAATTAAAAGCCAGTTCTCTCTCCCACAATACCTCCATCGCTCTCTCTGTGACATCAACCAGCTACTCATCCTAGCATGTTGGTCTCTCCTTGGCCCACATATGCTAGCATGCTTCCAAACCCACGCATGAACCCAAACTGATCTTTCTCCCTCCTTCGCTTCCATCTAAAACCCTCTATGACACAAAAGTGAGAAGTTACGAAACGAGCTTAATGGAAAGACATTGAAAGGATCATGATGTGTGAACAAAAGAAGAGATCATGAGACATGCAAATCAAGTTAAATCCAATCAATGCTAAGTTTTAGTAAATTAAGGATTTAAAATACATTGTGTATAAATGTTATTTAATATTCTATAGTGTGTCAATTTTAATGTTTGGCAGGTCTCGAGTTGAGTCCTACATAAATCTAGCTACCAAATATTTCCACTTCCTTCCATTGGATGATAACCATCATTCAAAGACCTACAGGCCACCTAATCTCCATTATTTGCCACTCCCTCTCTCTCAATCTCTCCCCAATCCTCTCTGCCCCACTCTCCCTCCCCCCATTCAGTCTATCGCTAAAACTAAAAAAAAAGCCTCGCCCAACAAGAAAATAGCCTCAATATCTAATAGTACAATTTTATATCTAAGCAAAGAGAAAAAATACTTAGTTAATCAAATTATTTAATTTTCTTTTAGTTAATTAGACAAATGAATAGATAAACAAAACAGTTCTATATTAAGACAATATAGTGACACCTAAAGGTTGTCCCAATATTTTCATCTGCTCTTTTAACTTCCTCTTTTATTTTTTAAGATCAACTGAAGTTGTCATCATTTGCAAATCACCTCAAAAATTTAAGTGAATATTGTTTGTTATTCTAATTGATATTTTTTTTTTTATCATACTAAAACACTCAGAGTTATTAAATATTTGGCAACACATCATTTTATATATTTCAAATTTTAAATATTGGTGGTGAGAATATGAATAGATTTGTGTGCTTTTATTTTTTATTATTAATTAAATAAATAAATGAGACCAAGGAATGTTGTTTCACGTCATATTTTGAGCCAATTCATCGATTAGAGCATACAAAATGTCTTCTTATCTCATTTTGTTTTATTATTATTATTATTATTATTATTATTATTATTATTATTATTACAATTACGATTATTATTATCATTATCATTATTATTATTATTATAAATATATATACTTGTGTATGTGTGTGCGCGCGCGCACGTGTCAAGTTGATGGTTATCATTATTGTTGCAGCCTTCCTATTTCTTGTGAAGGTGTATTGAAATTGCCGCTGATTGCTCCACATTCTGCTATAAAATTTCTTATATACCGTTAAGTTGTGCTGGAATTGCAATTGATTGGTCAATGTGTCACTTTGTAACTTTATTCCATATGAGGCTATGAAGGTTTGCTATCTATGGTAAAATGTTGAAGTTGGAATCGACTACTCTGTTCCATCTCAGCATAACAATGTAGTGAGGCTCGGTTGATTTGTTCTTTTTTCGATATTGCACTGCAGTAAGGATCAATCCTTGTTGATTTCCATTGGTTTTGCCTTAGGTAAAATGTGTTGTGGGGGTAGTCTACCTTTTTCTTTAACTGTCTCTAATCTACTAGTGACTTTGCTACTGCTACTGTAGCTACATTGGTTCTCAGTTTCCTATTAAAAAATAACTACAACTACTATTAATGGTGAACTGAATATATGTTACAATCAAAAGTTTGATATTTTTAAATTGAAAACTTACAGTTTTAGACTAGTTTTTAAGGGATTCTGGGAAAGTAATACTTTTAACTTTTTAAAGTTATAAATTGTTTTATAAATTATATAATTTCACAAAAATATTACCTCAAATACTTATGTGTTGTTAGGCGTGTAGATGCTTCCAACGCTTTGCATGTTTCGATGTTAACTTTTAAAGGGTGTTTTTATTTAAAGTGGCCTAAAGCCTGAATCTTTAATTTTGTGACATCTATCATTCTTCTTTCATCTAGAATATTTTATAATTGGTCTGTGTTCATGGTTAAGAGCATGTCAAGTAGCTTCCAGTTTGTGATGTGAATCATAATTTCACTGAAACAATGGATTCAGAAGGAATAGGAATAAAGATAACGTAGCCTGTTTTGCAACATTCTTGGTAAATTAGACTTTATATTCACATGTAGCTCTCCACAAAATGAATATGAAGAGAAGAAGATCGATAAAAATATATCACGATGAAACAGCTATCTTTCTTTTCAATTCAAGAAAAATTGGAATCCTGAGATTGAAAAGAGTTGAACTACACTTTTCAAACAATTTGGTCTGCTCTAACAGGAAATTACTAGATAGTTCAGTTTTATGACATTCTTAGTAAATTAAACTTGACATTCACATGTAGCGCTCCACAAAATGAATAAGAAGAGAAGAAGATCGATATAAATATATCACAATGAAACAGCTATCTTTCTTTTCAATTCAAGAAAAATTGGAATCCTGGGATTGAAAAGTGTAGAACTACACTTTTCAAACATTTTGGTCTGCTCTAACAGGAAATTAGTAATCACCCAGCTCAACTTGAACATAGTTCAATGAGAGAAGTGACTCCACAAATTCTCATCAAAGAGTAACAAATATAACTCTTCTATAACAATTTGACAGCTAAATGAATCAAATAATGCACCTCATTTCAGGCAAAACTTTATAATAAAAAAAAAACTTGAGCAATGTCCTAATGGAAGCTCATTTAACAAATTTGAAGCAGTAAAGAAAGTCCTTTGTAACCAATAAAAAGAACAACTTAAACTCACAGCGGATCTATTAGTGGAGCCATATTGGAGACATCTGTTGAAGAGGAAGGAAAGAAATGGTCAAACAGTTGGTGTTCCAGCTGGCAAACCTGGGAATGAAATAGAACAATGAATTTAAAATGAACAAATAGAAAAAGGGATTTAAAAAACTTCAATCTTAGATAAGATTAAAGCCGTATGATGGAAACTTGAAAGTCAAGAACTATGCAAATGCAACGTATGATGAGATTCAAAATGAAAATATAAGAAAAAACCTACAATTCATGTATTAACAATTCACAAAATCGGATAAAAAAATTTATCCCTTTCAGTGTAAGAACGAAAACATGTTATGCTCATACCAAAAGATAATTTAATAATCACTAAAACTGGAAATTCTATAAGAAAAATAACGGAAAATAATAAAACTCAGTAACTAATTAAAATCATCCTTCAAAAATCTAAATTGATCACATAAAACCAGCTAAAAATTATGAAGAAAAAGAATAAACACAGAAAAAATCCCGAAAGAAAGTACAACCACAAATCTCTACAAAATATTTGTCCTTCTGCACATCAACCCATGAATCATCATAAATATGTCCATCTCAAAGAACAATAAACCACTGGCACTCCTTGAAATAGTATATGTTGTATTAAAAATCAAAAGAATACAAAATAGATGTCATTCGGCATTTACAAGAGATCTATCAAAGCTAACAAAAGAAAAGATAGCATGAGATTCATCCATTTCTCTAATCATAAAGCAACCCTTTGGTGTGCTATCTATACGCAACAATGTGCTGCCTTATTTTCTCCTCAATCTATATTTTGGAAAAGCAAAGTCAAAGCTATGTTGTGGCCTTTTCTTCCAAGTCTTATCATGCACTGTGCCTTCGAGAGAGTTGGTAATAATGATGCTGTCCCTGTAATAATCCCATGAAATTTCATCATCCAAGGGTCCAAGGAGTCTCTGATGGAGGAAAGTGCCATCAGCTCAACCTGAAAACCGTCCCAGCACTCAATTTGTGCATCGAAAGCAGCAGTAATTTTGCCCTTCCACATTTACCTTAAGCCACCCAGGATGGGGATTACTAGAAAGAGTCACAAGTCAGACAAGACGGCTGGCTAGTGCTCCAGTACTCCTGAAGTGTGTAGTTGTATTAAAGTAGCTAATAAAATAAATAGATTAATCTGGTAAGATGCTAAATGTGAACTTCAATGTGGGATAGAAAGAACTCATTTCTAAGGGTTATACAACTCCAAAATATGATACAACATTCAAAAGGTAACATAAAAAAAAATGAGCTTAAAATTTTGATCCACAAATCATGAAAATAATTAAAATTGTTTTATTAAATTTGCATTTCTTTTTTATCAATTATGTCAATTTAATAATTAAATTATTTATACTAAAATTTATTTATTGTTACCTTACATCCCATTATAAAAATTAACATTAATCATTTTTTCCACTTAGCCTTGTATGCAATGGCTGATGTCGTAGGGAATGGCTATGTAGTAAAAGGAGTATTAAGTATAATGAAATAATTACTTACATGAAAACCGCAGAACAAAAGCATCCCATTCCCTCTTACTCCCAATCCCACAACCTCTACGGTGTTGAATAGAGAGATGAAGGCGTGATTTCGGTAGCAGGGAAGTAGAGGCTGCTAGCTTGCTTTGGTAAGAAAATTCCATTCTTTAGCGATTTTTTTGGCAAAACGGCTTTATACTAAGATTGGTAGGCTTAAGGGCCTTCATGTGTAGTGATCATAGTAAGGATAAAGGTTGCTTTGAGATTATTTTGATTTAGATATTTGAGTTGGTTAGTTATTAGATTTTTATTAAGTAAAAATTCAACTTTTAGTGGTGACAAGTGCAAGGATAAAATGCTTAGTTTTGATCCATATATCATGTAAAATATCCAAGCTCCATATCAAGAAGCAAGTATGTTTGTCCTACGTCAAAAAAAGCTTATAAATATTTTAGATCTCGATGTGAGTTATGTGTTAAATAGCTCATAATGTTGTAAAGTATATTATTTTTCCCTATCATCTATGATAAAATGATTACACGTCAATTAGGGGACATCTTGTAATCGTAAGTTATATATTGACACATAATGACCATTAGCATATTCATGATATATATATATATATATAGTTACAAGAATGGAGCCCCAGTCAGCCCTAATGGGTAACCACTTGAGTACCACACCCTATACACAGAGGATTCCAACCCCATACCAGAGATGACTTGCACCACCGAAACAAATGCTCTACCAACTGAGTTGGGAACGCGGCGCATATATATACATATATATACATATATATATGTATATATATATATATGTATATATATGTATATATATATATATATATATGAGATGACTTGCACCACCGAAACAAATGCTCTACCGACTGAGTTGGGAACGCGGCGCATACATATATATTATAAACGCCCAAGAGCCAATTTTATTGAAATTGAAAAGATACATGGAGGTTGTATGAGATGACCCAAAAAAAGGTGTCCTGCCCATACAATACATCAAACACTATCATCCTAAATGAATGAAACACAGATAAAACACAAAAAAACAAAACTTATAGGAAATAAGTTGTTAGGCATGACCCAGCTTGGTCTTGCCTCTGCCTCTAATTCTAGGAGCGGAGACAGCTAACAAATTGCTGAGTGTCGTTCCATTACCCGAAGTTACTAGAGTATCATCCATTAAGTTCCCAAGTTGGGGTGTGTCTCCATTCTTTTTTTTCTTTCTAGATGTGTATACCTGTCATTCCTCATCCGAGGACTGGCTCATCTGATCGGTGTGGTCAACAGATTGTTGGGCATGTAGGGGAGAATGAGCCCTCAGCTCCTGACTAGCAGTAACAACATTCTGATTCTGAAGAGGTGGTAAGCATGTCTCTTCAGCACCTGATGCACCCTAGGGATGTGGAGCTTCAATACTATCCTGATTATCGGACTCAAGTAAACCGTCTGCCAATATATCTGTCGAAAGAACAAAGACAGTATTGTCTTCGGTAATGGAGGGA
This sequence comes from Phalaenopsis hybrid cultivar, assembly GCA_002079205.1. NCBI lineage: Eukaryota > Viridiplantae > Streptophyta > Magnoliopsida > Asparagales > Orchidaceae > Phalaenopsis > Phalaenopsis hybrid cultivar. Next base: position 1,325 of record JXCR01098653.1, on the reverse strand, counting down.
GAAGTAGCATCGTGTCAACCGGTGTTTCAATAGTCTGTGGAATGCACTCACGAGCGGAGGAGGGACATGTATGAGGTGGGGCAGATCCAAAAGCGTTTTTACTTGAAGGTTTTAAATTTGGATGCAACTGATAACATTGAGAAGGAGAATGTCCAAACATACGGCAGTAGGTACAATAAAGTGGTATATGTTCAAGTTCTGCTTACTGTCAAAATCTCTGATGTTGTGTGTCAATCCATGTTTCTCCCAAAAAATGTAAAGTAATATCCCTTTCTATCAAAATTATGGCTTCTGAAGACCGATTCAGATTCACTGTAGGCGTGTCAGATTTGAGGGGTTTACCGTATACCATCGCTAAAGCGAAGAGAAGCTCTTGATCAAAAAGGTGGATCTTCAAGCCTGGGAAGCCCAACCAAACAGGAATGGTAGGAGGTTCGGTACAAGGGTCAAAATCCACCGTCCATTTTAAAACCTTCATCACCTGGTTTTCTATTCGAAGAACTCTTCTCGCAAATAAATGAGTGTAGTTTTCGTCATTTGATAATTGAATAAGAATGTGACGACCATTCAATTTACCGATCTTCCAACCCCTTTCAGCTTCATTTGCTCAAAGTTCTTTCGAATTAGCTCAAGTTTAGGGTTTCCATAAAGAAAATTCTACTAAGAACAGTCGGCAGGGCACAGCTAGGGTGAAGATATCTGTCTCAGTGAGAAAGATTGCAGGTTTGTTGTTTTTACGGGAAGCTTTTTTGAGAAATCTGATTTCAATGCTATAAGCAAAATTGTCGTGGTATCGTTGCGAAAACATATTCAAAAGAGGGGATGAGACGGAGTTATCACTGGTGAGGGTGGCGGCATAGGAACGTTCTGAAGCCATTTCTCGGCACGGACTCTTCTCCGCCACAATCGACGACGCCAACGCGAGATGTCGGACGACTTCTCTGCTAGGGTTTCGAACGGTGATCGCCATTGATTCTATCGCTCGAAGCTTCCGCTCCTTTCTCCTTCGTCGGCTCGCGCTCGCCGGAGTTTGTTTGCGTCTCGACGACGACGCGTTCACGTCTGCTCGACGCGTTCGCTTCTGACAGAGCCACTCTATCCGTTGGTCTTCTGACAGAGCCGCTCGACGCATTCGCTTCTGACAGAGCCGCTCGACGCGTCGTCTGCTCGGCTCTGCCTCTGGCGCGTCTGCGACAGAGCCACTCGTCATTCACTGTTCTTCACTGTAGCTCAACGCAGACAGCTCTCCTTGCTCTGATGGCACCTCCTTGTTTGGTTGAGCCGGACAAAGTCTCATTTGCCCACGTGGTGGGTAACCCTCAGGT
>JXCR01098652.1:17403-31376 GCA_002079205.1 Phalaenopsis hybrid cultivar | reverse complement strand
TAGTTTTTCCTCCTTTGGATTCTACAATAAAATGTTCCATATTTGAACCAATCCCCTTTCACTACTCTACGTCCGATCTCATTGAAGTGTCCTTGAAAATAATATTTCCTGATTTTTATCGAGAGTCTTCTTAGGTGACTTTGATCATTTGAGATGTAATTAACTATAGGGGATTGCCCTTATAGGAAGCATGTCCGAAACCAGCTTAATATAAACCTTATTTAATTCTTTATATTAAATAGGGGAACTTGTCGGCAAATACAAAGGTTTCGCAGACTAAACGAATATCATACTTTCCTTAGTTTACTTGATCGAGCCTCATCCTCAAGTCTTGTGTTTACCCTTCAGAATAGATATAGGATTTGAGGTACAATGCTCCTTCATTTTAAACTATGAAAAATATGGGGTCAGATTGATTTCATACTTCAACGTCCTTCCGAAGTGGACGACGAGATTTCAATTCCTGTGACCGACAGCTTCTTACAGGCAACTCCCCACAAACCAACCCAAAATAGCGCCGACAGCTTCTGGAAATATTATTTTCAAACATTGATGTGTCCATGTCCCTCTTGGACCAAATTACCCTTCTTCCGTTGACATACTTTACCCATTTCTATCTTGGGAAAGTACAACCAACTCCTTGGACTTCAGGACTAGCTGTTCAATCATCTTTGAACAGAGGGGTTCATAAGGCCATTAAGGACTTTTTAAATTTTTATATGGGGTACAATCCCTAATAGGTGTGTCAGTGGACTAATTCCACCTGGGCATTCTTTGCCACTAATTGGGTCCCGCACTGGGTCCTAAAATTTCTTCACATCTCCTTCCAAATTTGATTTGCCATTTTGCAAATTAAACCAAATTGTGTTGTGCTGCGCACACTTTAAAATTTTCTTATATTATTTAAATCTTACACCTTTTTAAATAAAGATGTTAAAAATACCCATAAATTAAGATCCACCTGGTCTACAGATCAACCTCTATTTTTAGTGATTGCACTATTGATTACGAGTTTTTTTTTGGCCATAAAGCTAACCCTAAAACTTTATGTTTTAAAGCCCGCTACAATGGCCTACCCAACACTGACCTTTTCCTGCAACCTGCTAATGGACGACAGCACCCGCAACGTCGCTCCCACCATCAAGTTTGGAGCTGGATTTGAAGACCTCGAGGTTATGCTCGGGAAAGCCCCATTCGTGGTAATGAAGATCGCTGCTCCGGAAATGCAAGAAACATCTGTAGAATTTAGTTTGAACTGCCTTCAAGACTTCCCTACCTGCAAGAATGTAAAAGCTACTGTCGTCGCGACACCCGTCAAGCTTGCTATCCCTGCTGCTGCCAAGGGGAAAGAAGTGATGGTCGTTGAAGACCCGACTGAGGGATTAACTGTCCCACCACCTGTATTTGAAATCGGGTCGAGCTCAAGGACTGTACCACTGACCCGGACTCAAAGGAGGAACGACAATAGAAGAGTTCAAAGGGCCATCAAAGCCCAGACTCCTGAAAACACACCCGTTGAAGAGGAGCCTCATCAGCTTGAAGAGGTGTTACCAGAAAATTATCCACTCTTACGAGGGAGTAGATTCCATCCTCTGACAGATATAGTATCCAGAAGATTGCTGCCGCATTACCATCACTTCATGGACATGGTGAGGAGGGAAAGAAGTTTACTCCTATCACCCGAGTTGGCACAGTTTTCAGAAAGCTTGCTACCAAGGAAGGATGTTCTGTTAGTGAATTACTTAAGCGTGTGGGACATGCAATTTCCCATTATATGAAGAAAGAAATTTTGAAGGATGTTAAGTCCGTTAAAAAGTCTCACAAGTTGACTGAAAAGTCACCTACCAGTATTCCTGTCTGGTTCCGTTTGGGAAACTGAGTTGATACTGCTATAGTCACCATCGATCATACCACCACCAGGACCGCAGGTCGCCGACCGATAAGTTGAGACTGGGGCGAAAGATCTTACCCGTCATTTCGGCAATCCCAGAGGTAAAGATAAGACGGTTACCTGACACTGTAGCCGGTCTACACCACGGGGAGCATACCTTCCCTCGACATACAGATGTCTCTACAAGACGTCCCATCATGAGACATCATCGTCGAAGAAGAAGAAGAAGGTATGGGTACCCAAGGTCATGACACCGATACAATTCAGTGAGCCAGCAGGATAAGAAGTAAAACCAGTGCCTGAAATATCTGACATCGTCGCGACAATAGCCAGCGAGATGGAGGAACAAGTAAAGGATGTCCATCAGAGTCCTCCAGATCTTAAAGCAACCAAGGAATCAATAATTAATGAAAAAGTTGAGAAACTCAGAATCAAGATTTCTGAGTTAGCTCGAGAGCATGGAGTTTCCATCAATAGTGACAATGAAGATTTTGATTACAATGATTACCTGGAGAAAGATTTCATGGATGTCCATGTGATCGAAACTAGAGCTACCACATCTGCGCGCGAGGCTCAACCTCACACCGAAGAGAACGCCGTAAATGAGCTGCGTAGGGTTATCCTTCTAAGAGATGAGCAAGTCAGTCTACTGGAGAAAAGAATAGAAGAGATGACTGTAGTTATGACTGCCATTGCCACCATTCAGGGGCAATCACAAGCACCAAGGTTGGCTTCTCCGGAGATTAATCAGCCGGAAATCATACACATCACAGATGAAAGAAGGGAGGCTACTTCGGCGGACAAAGATGAACAACCAAAGAAGGATTCTTCGTTATGTGCCATGCCAAAAAAAGAGTTTAAGCAAATGGTTGAACAAATACGGGGAATGCCTTAGGCCCAAGTCCAAGGGCGGTGCATCAATTTTAAAGGGTAGACCTTACCCGGAGGAGTTTGATGTCGTGCCTTTCCCGAAGGGTTTTGTGGCCCCAAACTTCAAGATATTTGATGAGACTGGAAATCCCAGACAGCGCATAACACATTTTCAAGCCAGTTGTGGAAACACGAGGAATAATGAAGCTCTACTCTGCCAGCAGTTTGTCAGCAGCTTATCAGGGATTGCTTTCGACTGGTACGCTGACTTGCCCAACAGGTCAGTTAAAATATTTTCTGAGTTGGAACAATTATTTTTGGAAAGATTTACCAGGGCACAACACCATGTGTCTATCGGAGAGCTCATGATGGAGAAGCATAAGCCTAGTGAAATCTTGGCAGACTATATTTTGAGGTGGAGAAACCTTAACATGAAATGTGAACCTTAACTATAGGAACATCAAGCAATTGAGATTCTATTCAAAAGAATTCATGGGTCAGTAGATTTCATGCTTAAGGGACTCACCATGAAATCCTTCAAGAAGCTACTCAGTAAAGCCAATAGTCTTCAAGAAGAAATGAAGCACATAGAGCCACATGAAAAGGCTAAAGTGGCCAGAGTGTTAAAAAAGAAATCAGGGCTAGTCGCAACTGTCGACAAAGGAAAGTAGCCGATAAAGATATATGCAGAAGAGCATCGCCAGTCTTTTCCGCAGTACTCTCAGAAACAGAGCAGTCAACCCAACCAACGGCCGCCTCAGGAGGGATCACCTCGAACAGCGGGTAAAAGAATATCCCTGTTAGAGCGACAAAAACTTGTGTATTCCTTCAAGGATGAGGCCGTACCAAAAATATTCAAAAGCTTGATGAAGAAGCCAGAATTCAAACTACCGAATCCAAAGAAACCCAAAGAGGTGGATCAGAAGAATGAACTAAATTATTTCCCATACCACCGGTTGTTTGGGCACACTATAGACAAGTGTTTTGTCTTTAAGGACTGGCTTGAGAAGAACCTCAAGGAAGAGAATATAACAATCCCGAAGGAGTATTTGAGAGAACCTGAAAAAGGTTCCATAAACATGGTTTCAGCTGAGTCAATCTCTTTGATCGATTTGTATATTGGAACAGACAGATGGAGTACAACTTGGCATGAACTCAAGAGGGTCCTTAATTAAATACAGGGTTCATCGAAACAAGCTTCTACGAACACCGAAGAAGAATGGAATGAGGTCTGGAGCAGATCGTCCAAGAAAATACTGAACAAAATACAGTCTGCATCAAAACGAGCATCCATTCAGAGTCCGCAGCATACCGGCTCGAGATGAAGATTTTTCCAGGAGATCCGTCATCATTAAGGACAAAGAACAAGAAGAAGAAAAGCGTCACTGCCAAGATTTATAGTACGCGAGGTAGGATAGGGGCTGTCTCTACTAGACTAGTTGTCTCGGATTTGGGGAAGAAAATCCTCAAACCCTTGACTTTGTATGATTATCTTTTTGTCCCTCTAGGGTCATATAAATATAATGACTGTGATTTCGGCTACATTTTGATTATTTCTGGTAATAATGTAACTGATTATGACCGATCTAGCTACAATCTCGATCCCCAAAATGATCCTCAATTCGTACTCGAGTCTAATCAACTTGTTGTCAAGTCCAAAGAAGACATCAATGATACCGCTTATGACAGCACTGATAACAAAGCCAACTTTCGAGCGTCATGGTACACCGCTTGCCATCAACTTAGATCTTTCCGAAGAAGAGGAAGGGACACTGGAAGACTCAATAGTGATACCTCAAGAAGAAGAAATCACAAAATTCAACTTAAGGAGCAGAAAAGTGTTACCACCAAGAATAACTCCAACGGCTAAGGAAAAAAAAATAATGACTCGAGAAGAGATACCCCCACCTCCGCCAGTGGAAGAACCACATAATCAAGATAAAATTGGAGGATCATGCAAAGTAGACTACAATGTGCTAGCTCATCTTAGGAAGTTGCCTGCCCGACTAAGCATCTACGACACTGATCCTGTCAAAGGAGATGAGAGAATCTCTGGTTACAACTTTGTTTGATCCAGAAATTTGCTTAGCTCATTTGGCTAGCACATCCTCAGATGAAGTTTGATCATTGAGAGAACAGTCAGGGGTAACCTTCACAGATGAAGACTTGCTGCTCGGTACCGCCGACCACAACCGTTCGTTCTACATCTCCGTTAATATCGGCAGAATTGTGTTATCTAGAGTTTTAGTAGATCCTGGGGCATCTCTTAACTTGATGAGCCTACGGACACTGGCCTATTTGGATATTGAAGCTCAAGAGCTTACAGCCGATAAGATGATGTTAAGAGGATTCAACCAGAAGGGAGAAAGAGCCCTTGGATCAATTACATTACTTATGAAAGTTGGAGAACTCGTAACAACCGCTAAATTTCATATCATCGACGCCGATACCTCTTTTAACGCTCTATTGGGTCGACCATGGATTCAAGAGCATCATCTCTACATCGTGCATCAAATACCGCAAAGATGGTCAAGAAAATTGCATCAAGGGAGACCTACAACCATTTTCAGCGCACAAAGTTGGTATCCATGAAGATGCTGCCTACTACGCACCACCAAAGAAGACTGTCTTATCACACGAGATTTTGACAAACAAAGATAAAGAATCAGAAGAATCAAAAAAAGGAGGCCATACAACTCCGCTTCAACAACCTTCTACCACTCCTTTACGACGAGTTGGTGGAGGTTCTTCTAATTCACGCACCGGAGATAGAGGCCGGGGACACTGATGAGGAAAGATCAATTTAATTGTTGAACGGACTAGGCCAACTATCCACATTGGTGATGAAGACAGTTCCAAAGATGAGATAATGATGACAAAGCAGAAGAGACCTCAGTACGAGATATCTCTAGATGATACACAAAAGAATGAATATGAAAAAATGTATGATCGGATAAACCACTATGTGAATACTATGACCCTTACTCCGATTCTCCCGCAAAAGGTCGAGAGTTTAGAGGTCAAGGAAGTCCGGATCAAATTTTACAGTGCTTCTACCTCTACTGAGCTTGAAAAATATGTAAATTTGGATGTTGATTCTAATGAATTAATGGAAATGCCTACCTCTACTGAGCTTAAAAAACATGTAAATTTGGATGTTGATTCTAATGAATTAATGGAACAAAACATGTAAATTTGGATGTTGATTCTAATGAATTAATGGAATTTCCTTTTGGTTACTTCTTGCCTTGTGTTCAAAATTTAATTCAATAGGGACACTTACCAAGACAAATGCCAAAAGATAAATTTTAACTTTTTGAAAAATTATGGAATGCTATGAGTCGAACTCCCAACTCAAAGGAAGGTCTCAGATTTGGTACAGTTGGACCAGTCGATGATTCTGAGTTTCGCATGGTTGTTACTAGTGAATCAGAAGAGGATTGCCTCGATATAGAGAATGACTCTAATGATCAACCAATAGAAGATGCTCCGCCAGAATTTGAGGAGGAAATTAAATCCACTGTTGATGAATTGAAAGAGATTAACCTCGCGACTGAAGAACGACCCCGACCTACATTTATCAGTTCTCTACTTAGTGACGAAGAATCTGAAGTATTGGTCAAACTATTAACAAAATTCAAAGATTACTTCGCATGGAGCTATGATGAAATTCCAGGACAGTCAGCAGAGGTTGTAGTCCATAAACTTGGGGTGGATAAGAATATAACCCCAGTAAGATAGGCTCCCAGGAGAATGTGCCTCGAAATAGAACAACAAGTCATCGCCGAGGTAAAAAAGTTGATAGATGCCAACTTTGTTAAAGAAGAGAAATACCCCACATTATTGGCTAACATTGTACCTGTTAAGAAGAAAAATGGACAGATCCGCATTTGTGTTGACTTCAGAGATTTGAACAAGGCATGTCCAAAAGACGAGTTTCCACTACCTATACCAGAAATGATGGTGGACATCGCTACGACACATGAAATTTTCTCCTTCATGGACGGATCATTGGGGTACAACCGAATCAAGATGGCTCCTGAGGATGCAACGCTTACAGCTTTCAGAGCACTGATTGGAATTTTGGGCTACACAGTGATACCATTCGGCCTAAAGAATGCAAGAGCAACATACCAACGTGCAATGACGAAGATTTTTGACAACCTCATTCACAATCAAGTAGAATGCTACGTGGATGATCTGGTTATCAAAAATAAATGAAAAATAGACCATTGGTACGATTTGAGGATCGTGTTTGAATGGTTACAACGGTATGACCTTAAAATTAATCCCTTAAAATGCGCCTTCAGTTTTAGCTCTGGAAAATTTTTAAGATTCGTTGTCCGTCATCGGTGAATCGAGATCGACTCGGACAAGATTAAAGCTATCTTGAAAATGCCTCCCTCTAAAACCTTGAAACAACTACGTTCCTTCAAGGGGAAGTTAGCATATTTGAGACGCTTTATTTCTAATCTCTCAGGTACTCAACATTAATTAAAAAGGACGCCAAATTTATTTGGGAAGAGAAATGCCAACGGGCCTTTGAGGGCGTTAAACAGTTTCTAATGACACCTCTTGTTTTGGCAGCCCCTATCCCGGGGAAACCATTAATACTTTATACCGCGACTTTGGATGACTCTCTCGGAGCCCTCTTAGCCCAAGTCAATCATGAGGGCGAAGAAAATGCACTCTACTACTTGAGTCTTCGTCTAATAACGACGGAGATAAGGTATCCACCTATTGAGAAGCATTGTCTGACATTAATTTTTGCCCCCCCCAAAAGCTTAGACATACATGCTTTCTCCTAAGATTACTCTGATTTCGAAAGTTAATCCATTATAATATTTGATGACCCAACCAATACTCTCCAGACGTTTAGCAAGATGGTCAATGATCTTATTGTAATTTGATATAACCTTTGTTCCGCTTCATGCTATCAAGGGACAAATACTAGCAGACTTTCTCGCTGCACACCCACTGCCAGCTAGGTCCTCTCTTAACGACGAGTTACCAGATGAGCAATTACTACAAATGGAATTTTATAATGCGCAATGCTGGGAAATGTATTTCGATGGTGCTTCGTCAGTCAGGAAAGATAAAGGATCAAGCACAGTTATACCAGGCAAAGCAGGGATTGGTTTGATCTTTATTACGCCAGATAAGGGTATGTTGAGGTTCTCATACCACCTGATAGAGCCGTACACCAACAATGAAGCAGAATATGAAGCTTTAATCACCGGATTGGAATTGGCAATCTCAATGAATATAACAAACATTACCATTTATGGTGACTCTCAACTTGTCATCCAGCAAGTCACCAAACAATATAGAATTCTAAAACCAAGACTAGTAGAGTACCATCAGTACACAATGAAGCGTCTGGAGCAAATCCCTTACGTGACTTTCTACCGTATTCCTCAAGGAGATAATGCTCATGCCAACACTCTAGTAAAACTCGCTAAGGAAATGGCATGCCCCCTGAAGAATTCCATCGAAGGCATGGTGCAAGGAAGACCAGTCTTGTCTTGAAACGACTTCGAAACTCTACACAAGCTTGAGAAAGAAGAAATAATAAATACAGTTGTAGATATCAACGAAGATTGGCATAAGCCATTAATAGAATATTTGCATACTGGAAAATGGCTAGAAGACAAGTCTGAGGCGCACCACATCACAAGAAGGGCCATGTCTTACGCCCTGGTGTGTTCTCTACAGAAGATCGTTCGACCAAATGTGGCTACGGTGTTTGAGCAGAGCTGAGGCACAAAATATTGTCAAAGAGGTACATGCCGGATTGTGTGGTGCTCACCAGTCAGGGTAAAAAATGAAAATGAAGTCACTCGAATATTATTGTCCAGCAATGATGTCCAATTGCATGGATACAATGAGAAGATGTCACCAATGCCAAGTGCATGGGGTGGTCTTACACCAGCCTTTGAATGTGCTACATCCAACTGTTGCCTCATGGCCATTCGAGTGTTGGGGCACGGTCATAATAGGTCTGATAGACCCTCCATCTTTCAAAGGACACAGGTTCATACTTGCCGCTACAGATTACTTCTCCAAATGGGCAGAGGCAATACCGTCACGTGAGGTTATGACACAGCACGTCCTTTAATTTTTCAAAAGCCAAATTGTCTTCCATTTTGGAGTACCGTGAAGAATAATCTCTGAAAACATGACAGCTTTCAAAAGTACAAAGATCAACAATTTTGTCAGAAGAGATGGGATAGATTGAAGATACTCTAGAATTTATTATCCCAGAGCAAATGGTCTGGCTGAAGCTTTCAACAAGACACTGGTACAAATTTTAAAGAAAACACTAGATGAAAATCAGAGGGATTGGCATAACAAACTGTTAGAAGCCTTGTAGGCCTACCAGATGACTTTGAGGATTCCCACTCAGTGTACACCTTATATGCTCTTGTGTGGGACCGAGGTCATGCTACCGCTAGAAATCCAGACACCATCTCTCAGGGTCGTCGTTGCCAACCAACTCACAACAGAAGAAAGTGCAAAACTCAGACTTGTAGAACTGGAGAGTCTCGAGGGAAAACGACTAGAAGCACAACAACATTTGGAGCTCTACCAGGCAAAGATGGTACAAGCTCATGATAAATTGGTCCGCCTAAGGACATTCAAAATTGATGACCTTGTGCTTGTGCTCAAAAGACCTATTCTTGCTCGCCGCAAAATAGGTGGGAAGTTATAGCCAACTTGAGAGGGACCATTTGTCGTTGAGAAGGTGTATACATGAGGAGCATACCAGTTAGTGGACTTCCGGGGTGAAAGACCCATGTTACCGATAAACGAACGATACTTGAAAACCTATTATGCAACCTGATGTTGCTTAATGCCGCTTGCCACCGCTTGCCTCTGCTTGCTTTGAAAACTTTGAAACTTTAATTGTTTTAGGGTTATCTATGTGGCCAAATGTCTATGATCGAGTTCCCAAATTTTAAATTAATCTCATATATAATTGAAAATTTTGAGAAGATTTTTGAACTTCACACGTTCTCTTTTCTACTTTTGAATTTAAATACCCTACTAAATTAAAAGAAACTCACACATAAAATGAATAATCCTCTTCACCAAAACAAAGTAAAATTTACTTTGATAAATACTTTGTTTTGTTCATGTTCACGCCAAACTTCAGCCCACTCACGTTTTATTTTCTGTCGTCTGCAAAAAAAAATGTCAGGACAGAGGCTGATCTTTGCCTTCCAAGGCGGCTGGAACCTCGTACTGAATGAAGAGATGGCACCGCAAGGAGGTGTCATAGATTTCAACATGGATTTCAACCAGGTTGATATGGACTACGAGGGTCCTCTAATGGACGTAGTCAGCAATAAGAAAAAGGAGGGACTGCCTTCATTGTTGAGGGTGACCACTCCCGACAATGTGTCACGCGAAAGTAAAAACGTGATAGCGGAACAAGATCCGATGGAGGGGCCCAGCCGTCTACCCTCCATAGTAGCTACTCTAGCAAGGGACCTGATAGCCCCCTGTAATGAATGATTACCGAATACTCCGCTTCGTAGGACGTAGCTCAGAAATGCCAATCGAAAGAAACAGAGAGCCTTTCTGTGATAGGAACACAAATGCCAGAGAGACGTGAGCAGTTTTCTTACCCCCATTCCTGAGGGACATATTATGACCCAGATCTAAGAGAAACTTCTGCCAGCCTGCCCACTACAGATGAAGAGTCAGGATTTGTGATAGAATCAGATGTGCTCCCAGTTCCAGTTACCTTATGCAGAGGTTTACCAACGTGCAACCTTGAAATACCAGCCAAAACATCAGTCACGGGAGCATTTGTAGAATGCTCGGATTGTAACATTCTGCATCTACATTTCAGTACATTAGAAGAATACACTTAAAGCACCAATGAGTCACAGACTCCAGACTTCCTGATAAATGAACCATATGTACCACTGGGGACGGATCAACATGCACTAAGGATCTCAGGGTCATACATCCCACTATAGGCTGAATCTCATATTTCGGATCAACCAACACTAGTTGGGGTCCCCACCGAGGCTCGAAGGAAGGAACGCCCGCGGCAGCTGTCAGCTCCTGGTTTGGTAGAATACTACAAGATAAGCAGAGTAAATAAAAGAGAATTTGAGTTTTATGAAGAGGTTCAGGAAAGTTCATCAATATATTGGAAGGCCTGGAGCTAGATACCAAGGTTTTCTCTGAGACTGATGAAAGAAGCATTCTGGACTACATCTTTGATTTAAGAGATAGAGGTTGAGCGGGCCTTCTCATGGAGAGAACATATTTCGAGCCGAAGAAATGGATGAGGGGAAAGGGAAGAATCACCATCCAATGCGGCTGTTGCTACAATTTTATGAATGACAGAAAGGGGAATCTGTCTGAGATCCTCAGATACGACCAAGTGGACCTGTTACCACTGATGATAAAATGGATGATCAAGAGAATGGTCAAGTGAAATATTCTACCAGCTACTTGCATTCCCAACAGTTGCATTATTAACATTTACGAAGAGGGTGATTGCATTCCCCCGCACATCGACCATCATGATTTTGTGAGGCCTTTCTGCATCATCTCGTTCATGAGTAAAAACAATATTCTATTTGGAAAAGAAATTGATATAGTCGGCCCTGGTGAATTCAGAAGTTCTGTGGAAATTCCTCTTCCATTGGGTTCAGTACTTGTTTTCAAGGGCAACGGTGCAGACGTTGCCAAGCACTGCATTCCAGGAGTGCGACACCATAGGGTGTCTGTAACCTTTCGCAGAATGGACGACAGTAAATTACCGTATGAATTCCAGCAAGACCCAGAATTGGAGGAGTTATTTTCATACGAGCTATGAGAATGTTGTACCTCTAAGTGCATGCAAAGGGAACTCTTATCCTTGAGCGTGACTGAGAAGGTCTGCTTGATCGGGAGCTCAATATATCAGGTACAGAGGGTTCACTTTCTTTCTTTTAACAGCATGATGTGTATCTGATATATTCAGTCTACGATGTACTCATAGCATGAGATGATTCTCAATGTATTGCAACATGGATTACATGACTATCTTTTGAGGCATTAGCCTATGCCTGATTTATAGCATCCCTTTTTGGGGCAAATTAATGGAAATTTCTCTCAAATTATGCCTTTTTGTCTGTTGCCTTTTTGTACGATGGATGAAAGCCCCGGACTATACGATGGTTCAGAATTTCAATGAACAAAGAACGAAACAACAAATCTTCAACAATAAATAAAACATAAATGAAAAATAATCACCAACAAATAAACAATAAAATAAATTTCTTTTGAAAATCAACCAATTAAAATTAAATCTTTAAAAACATATTTTGAAGAATTAAATGTGATAAAAACAACAAGAAAATGAAATGAACCTATTGAGTGAATGCTTCCGTTTTTGGAATTTCCTACTCTTTGTGCGCGCAGCACAACCATCGTTATCTACCTCAACTCTCTTCACATCTCCGCAGAAAACTCCACAAAGCTCTATAAATCTTTTTCAACAATAATCAACCTTTCCACATAACACACCACTACAAATTAAACAACACAAGCTCTTTTTAAATTTCAATCCTTACATCTTCAAATCGGTACATAAATCCTGATTCTCACATCTTCAAATTGATATTTACATTTCAATTACACATTTTGAGGTCGCTACCTAAATTTTGACTCTCTCCGAGAATTGATACCTACATTTCAATTCTCTCATCTCCGGGAATTGATACCTACATTTCAATTCTCACCATCTTCGAATTGATACCTACATTTCAATTTTCACATCTCGGAATTGATACCTACATTTCAGTTCTCACATCTTCGAATTGATACCTACATTTCAATTTTCACCATCTTCAAATTGATACCTACATTTCAATTCTCATATCTCGAAATTGATACCTACATTTCAGTTCTCACCATCTTCGAATTGATACTCACACTACTGCAAATTCAACATCACAAGCTCTTTGTAAATTTCATATCACATCTTCAAATCAGTACCTAAATCCTACTCATCTTTGAATTGATACTTACATTTCAATTCTCACATCTTTGAATTGATACTTACATTTCGATCAATTCTCACATCTTCGAATTGATACCTACATTTCAATTCTCACCATCTTTGAATTGATACCTACATTTCAATTCTCACTATCTTCGAATTGATACCTACAATTCAATTCTCACATCTTCAAATTGATACCTACATTTCAATTCTCACATCTTCGTATTGATACATACATTTCAATTAGATTAGTGAAAAATTGAAAGCCAAGGAATTTTTTAGTAATTCTCTGATGATGTTTGGAAACCAAGGGTTCCAGAATAACAATAATCCAAAATTTATGCATCCTATTAAGAGCAAGAGTTTTATTAATGGATTTAGGATGGGCCAATCCCCTAACATTCCAGCACAAAAACTTCTTCATCCAAAAAAAATGGATTTCCCCCTTCTTTTAGTTCTGACCCCAATGGGAGAAGGAACAAGAAGGATGAAGATTAAGAACATATAATGTAATTTATTCTAGTTGATTTACTAGAATTTATTACACCCCTCAACCAATTAAAATGTAATTAACTATAAGAACTTACCTTTATAGGAAACTTTCAAGAACCTAGTTTAATATAAACCTTATTTAATTTTTCATATTAAATAGGGCAACTTGTCGGTCAACATAAAAAATGATTTTTTCGTAGACTTAAATGGATGTAATAAATATCGGATCGGTTCAGAGGCTCCAACTCGCACAGGCTTGCTGACCAGTAGTAGAGAATGGTTGTGTTAGTTCTAGGAAAGCGGTAAGCCCAACCATCAGGTCTTACAGCGCCCTGGGCTTTAACAATCCAATAAGATCTTCCAACATCTTCCACATCAGAGGTTTCTCTGCCACCAGTGATCACTATATCCAACATCAGAGGTTCCCTCTCTCTGCCTTGCTCTCTCTCCATTGGTTAAGGAGTTTATACGAAGTCTTTCACTATATCAATTAAGAACTTATAAAAATGATATATAAGACTTGCAACTTATACTTTTTTATTTTTAAATATCAATGAAATTTATATATAATTTTTTTAAGAAATCTTTTTTTTTTTTAAATTATACTTTTTGGATCTCCCGTTAAAGGCATACACACACACACATATAAATACACACACACACACACACACACACACACACACACACACACACACACACACACACACACAC
>JXCR01098652.1:0-17395 GCA_002079205.1 Phalaenopsis hybrid cultivar | reverse complement strand
TATATATATATATATATATATATATATATATATATATATATATATATATATATTAAAATAACCCTAGGGCAATTATAATAAAGAGAAAAAGATACAGATAGGTTATATGAGTTTATATCCTCGTATAAACTAAAGCACCTTGCCTCAACACATGACTACTTTTTACAGCAGAAACAATTGCAGGCTGTTCAGTTTTAAAATCTTCATCCTTCTTGTTCCTTCTCCAATAAATAAAATGGTGTAAAATGGTTTATTTAGAGTTAATCATTTCATTTTCTTGTTGTTTTTGTTATTTATATAATTTTTATAAGTTCTTTAATTGGTTGAGGGGTACCATGCGATGGTTCGGAATTTCAATGAACAAAGAACGAAATAACAAATCATCAACAATAAATAAAACATAAATGAAAAATAATCACCAACAAATAAAAAATAAAATAAATTTCTCTTATAAACTAAATACCAAATGAGTTTAAGTGAATGAAACACAACAAATTAAATTTCTCATATAAATAAAAAAATCGTTGTACTTTAAGTTTCATGCAATTCTTTTTGTGTTGATTCATGTTTCATGTAAATCTCCATACTTCGGTTTATGTTTCATGCAAATCTCCACACTTGGGTTTATGTTTCATGCATATGTCCATGCTTGGTTCATGCAAGTTTAGATGTTTTGGCTTTATGTTCATGCAAGTAAGCAAATTGTTGCTTTAATAGAAAACATGCATAGATGTCTAACTTGCAAATTCTGAACCATCGCATAGTTTATACTTCCTCGTATAAACTAAAGCACCTTGCCTCAACACATGACTACTTTTTACAGCGGGAACAATTGCAGACTGTTCAGTTTTAAAATCTTCATCCTTCTCGTTCCTTCTCCAATAAATAAAATGGTGTAAAGTGTTTTATTTAGAGTTAATCATTTCATTTTCTTGTTGTTTTTGTTTTATATATAATTTTTATAAGTTCTTTAATTGGTTGAGGGGTACCATGCGATGGTTCAGAATTTCAATGAACAAAGAACGAAATAACAAATCTTCAACAATAAATAAAACATAAATGAAAAATAATCACCAACAAATAAACAATAAAACAAATTTCTTTTGAAAATCAACCAATTAAAATTAAAACTTTAAAAACATATTTTGAAGAATTAAATGTGATAAAAACAACAAGAAAGTTAAATGAACCTGTTGAGTGAATGCTTCCGTTTTTGGAATTTCCTAGTCTTTGTGCTCGCAGCACAACCATCGTTATCTACCTCAACTCTTTTCACATCCCTGCAGAATTTTGCATTCTGCACAAAACTCCACAAAGCTCTATAAATCTTTTTCAACAAAATCAACCTTTCCACATACCACACTACTACAAATTCAACACCACAAGCTCTTTTAAATTTCAATCCTTACATCTTTGAATAAATACCTAAATCCTGATTCTCACATCTTCGAATTGATATTTACATTTCAATTCTCAAATTTTGAGGTCGATACCTAAATTTTGACTCTCTTCGAGAATTGATACCTACATTTCAATTCTCTCATCTCCGGGAATTGATACCTACATTTCAATTCTCACCATCTTCGAATTGATACCTACATTTCAATTCTCACATCTCGGAATTGATACCTACATTTCAGTTCTCACATCTTCGAATTGATACCTACATTTCAATTTTCACCCTCTTCGAATTGATACCTACATTTCAATTCTCACATTTCAGAATTGATACCTACATTTCAGTTCTCACCATCTTCGAATTGATACTCACACTACTGCAAATTCAACATCACAAGCTCTTTGTAAATTTCATATCACATCTTCAAATCAGTACCTAAATCCTACTCATCTTTGAATTGATACTTACATTTCAATTCTCACATCTTTGAATTGATACTTACATTTCGATCAATTCTCACATCTTCGAATTGATACCTACATTTCAATTCTCACCATCTTTGAATTGATACCTACATTTCAATTCTCACTATCTTCGAATTGATACCTACATTTCAATTCTCACATCTTCGAATTGATACCTACATTTCAATTCTCACATCTTTGTATTGATACATACATTTCAATTCTCACATCTTTGAATTGATACCTACATTTCAATTCTCACCATCTCTGAATTGATACCTACATTTCAATTCTCACCATCTTTGAATTGATACTTACATTTCAATTCTGACATCTTCAAATTGATACCTACATTTTGATTCTCAGCATCTTCAAATTGATACCTACATTTCAATTCTTACATCTTCAAATCGATACCTAAATTTCAATTTTCACATCTTCAAATTGATATCTACATTTCAATTCTTACCATCTTCAAATTGATACTTACATTCCAATTCTCACTTCTCAATCAGTCCTACATTTCTGATTCATGTCATTCGAGGTTGATCCTTATATTCCGACACCCTTTTCTGAGAATTGACCTACATTTCAATTCTCATTCCTGAATCAGTCCTACACTTCTGATTTATTACATTCAAGGTCGGTCCTTACATTCTGACATTCTCTTTTGAGAATTGATATACATTTCAATTCTCAGTCCTACACTTCTGATTCATTACATTCGAGGTTGGTCCTTACATTCCGACATTCTCTTTTGAGAATTGATATACATTTCAATTCTCATTCCTATATTTATGATTCATTACATTTGAAGTCGGTCCTTACATTCTGACACTCTCTTTTGAGAATTGACATACATTTTAATCCTTTTTCCTACATTTCTGATTCATTATATTCGAGTTTGGTCCTCACACTCTGACTCTCTCTCTCTCTTTCTCTTTTTGAATTGATATCTGAATTTCAATTCCCACCTCGGGGTCGGCACTTACATTCTGACTCCCATCCTTTTAAAATCTTTGAAATTTCATAACTCAAAGTCCGCTTTCCAATCCCCAGCGAGAGTCCCTACTTCTCGACTTGATAAAACACACACGTGCTAATTCCCCGACAGAAATAAATCACACACACGATCCTAAACATATTTTAGGGTCTATTGACTTAGAGGTTGTATTGGTTTTAGTTGATCTCATTGGTCAACTCCAATACGTGCGGTGTACTTGCCCAGCACACCACACCTATTGGGGGTCCATTTGTTGACCTCATTTTTGGTTGAGGTTTAGTTTGGCACACCACACCTATTGGGGGTCCATTTGTTGACCTCATTTTTGGTTGAGGTTTAGTTTTTCCCTTTTAGTAGCCTAAGGTCTAGCCATAGGATTTTTCCTATTGACTTNGACCACTATGTAGAGGACCCAAAATGGGGTTTCCATTGGTACATGGCTTGTTGGTGATGATTGGTACCTCAAATCTACCAAAATACCCATCTTAGTCTAAAACCCCTAAAACACCCCCAAATTACCAAAATACCCCTCTTGGACCCAAAATTCCAAAAATTCCAAAAACTCCCAAAAAATTCCAATAAATCCCAAATATTGCCAATTTTATTTCTCTCAACTACCACATGACCCAATTTGGCCAATTGGACCATGTTTAACCAAAACCCCCAAATTTATCTTTAAAGACCCAAATTCCCAAAATTCAATTCAAATGTCCATCAATTTGACCTCAATTGACCTCAATTTCAATCCTAAACTCAAAATCACTTTTGATATGATCAAATTAAACCAAATCTAAGCTCAATTGATCCATGATTTGAACCCAATTTTGAGTTAGGTTAATGTCTCAATTTTGACCATATGACCTAATCTCACCAAATTGAACCCATAACCTAGTCAATTGACCCAAATTAATGTTTTAAAATCTTGATAACATCTATATACATCAAAATCAACCATCAATTGACCTTGGTAAAGCCTCATATCCATTTGATTTTGGCCTAAATCTAAAATTCCCAAATTTAGCCCCAAATTGGCTAAGTCCCCAAATTTCACCCAATTGATTGCCTTAACCTCAAAATTGGCATCCAAGTCATGTTGAAAACTCTTCATGAGGTCCCTATTGACCATTTACAACAATCAATTTGGACTTAGCCTAAGGTTAACCCATGCTAGACCCAAGCCTAGCCAACATAACCAAATTGATTAAGGTTCAAAATTCCCTCAAATTGACCCTTCAATTGAACTCAAATACACTTCCATCCTTCACCAAAGTTGTTAATTTTGATCATATACACCAAATAAAATGTTTATTTGGGCCAATTGACATGGCTGAATTAGCCCAAACCCAAGTTTTGGTCTTTTTCACTCACTTGGACCCATGCACTAAATGTGACCTAACCACCCTTAAGTCACCAAATTAACTCCATCACAGCCATTAGTTGGACTTACTGACCAGTACAAACACCATGAAACCACCTAAATCAAGCCATGGAACAAAGGTCCACCTAATCAAGGGATATATTTCCAAAAATGCACATGCTTAAGATATCTTTGCCAAATCAAAACACATTTGCATTAAATAACCCAGAACTTAAAATATTTCTAATAAATCAGAAGGAATTAAAAAAATTATGAAATTTTGTTCAAAGACTTCTCTAATCTAGATACACCTCTAGTAAAAATTTGAAGGGATTATAATTTACCTTGGTCAAGTTAAGAATTTTCATTGTAAAATCTTATTTTTGCATAAAAATAATTATATAAAATAACTTAAATTTTGAAAAATCCCATTTTCTACTATGATGTCTTAATTGACCCATAAATGAGGTAGGATAAAAATTTCAAAGTCATTTAAATTGAATTTGACAAATTATGAAGTGTCAGAGCCTTAGGGGCAAATGTGTAATTTCGGAAATTTTGCCTTAGTTAACATTTAGGCTAAAGTCAAGCTTATGGGCAAATGTGTAATTTTGGAAATTTTGCCTTAATTAACATTTAGGCTTAATTCAAGGAGGGGAATGGGTAACCTCTAATCTTAATCAATTCACTTGATGTTTGAAACACAAAGGGGTTAATTGGTAAGAATTAACCTCTAATCTTAATCAATTCATTTGATGTTTGAAACACAAAGGGGTTAATTGGTAGAAACCAATTTCACTTTCTTAATTAAATTTCTAAGTTATTAAAATTTGGAAGTTTATTAAAATTAAATGATCAAGAACTTAGGGGTACGATTAATAAATTTCTAAATCATTAAAAATTTGGATGTTTATTAAAATTAAATGATCCTGGACTTCGGGGTATGAATTTTAAAGTTAATAATTAATCAATTTAATACCCCTATTTTGATTTTCAAATAAAATTCAAATCATGAATCATGGCCACTTAAAGCTTAACCCTTTTCAAAACTAAATTAGATACTCACCTAGGTCTTAAGGGCTTAGTGGTGACTTAGGCTAAATTAAAATTGACTAAATGAGGATAAGAGAAATAAACATAACTTAATCAAACATCCTTGAAACACCACTAAACCCAATTAGGATTAAAAATTTGGCTAAGTGTTCAAATTACACTAACTTGCCTCTTTAAGGGTCTTCACCCGCATAACATTTTCATTAAATGATAAATGATAATTACCTCTTTCTTAGGGATAATTGAGACTTCAATGTTCACTGAGAATTAAGGGATTTAGAGGATGAATTATTAAGCAACATAATAAGTTTAAAAAGAACTCAGGATTTTCCACCAGGCAGCAAGAGAGTAGCATGGACCTGCTTCTTTCTCCAGATCTGTTGGACATCTCAGAGATCTACTAAACTTAATATATCTTGCTTGATAAAGTCATCCTTAATTAAACTTCTAAGGACCCGCCAAGATATGACATAGGGTTAGGAAAATTACCAAAACTTTACTTTTCCTACTCTTCATAAACTTCCTTAACACGCATTTCAAGCTTCAGGTGGTGGAACGAGAAGACTCGCTAGGTACACTTTTACAGTTTTCAGCGTTATCTTTCTTGTACTTTCATACTGTACTTTTATACCTGCAAATTTATATGCTAAATAACAATGTCACCCTGCATGAAAACTAAAACTATCAGGATAGCCACATAATCAAAACCAAAATAAAAACTAAAATTAACCAAGATAAAACTCACCGTCACAAGATTCAAAATATAAAACAGCTCAAAATTTAATCATAAACATCACAAAAAACTACAACTTCAACTAAATTAAGATGTCTCTATCGGATGATCGAGAATCCCTCGGACTAGGTAACCTACGGTTGCTAATGAGGCTCCCCACGGTTTAAATGAAATTAGGGAACTCATTAAGATGAATTTAGTAAGTTCATTTGGACTCCAATAGAAAATAGTGATACCGGAACGAGGGAACCGTAGGATCCTAACCGGTGTCGCTCTAATTGAACTCATTAAGTTGGGTTTAGTAAGTTCATTTGGACTAAGTGAATCCATTAGAAAATAGTGATGCCTCTCATTAAGTTGAGTTTAGTAAGTTCATTTGGACTAAGTGAATCTAATATAAAATAGTGGTGCCGGAACGTGTTGGGTTTAGTAAGTTCATTTGGACTAAGTGAATCCAATAGAAAATAGTGATGCCGGAACGAGAGTTGGGTTTAGTAAGTTCATTTGGACTAAGTGAATCCAATAGAAAATAGTGATGTCGGAACGAGTTAGTAAGTTCATTTGGACTAAGTGAATCCAATAGAAAATAGTGGTGCCGGAACGAGGGACCTGTAAGTTCATTTGAACTAAGTGAATCCAATAGAAAATAGTGATGCCGGAACGAGGGAACCGCAAACCATTTGGACTAAGTGAATCCAATAGAAAATAGTGATGCCGGAACGAGGGAACCGTAGGACCCATCATTTGGACTAAGTGAATCCAATAGAAAATAGTGATGCCGGAAAGAGGGAACCGTAGGATCCTAATTTTGGACTAAGTGAATCCAATAGAAAAAAGTGGTGCCGGAATGAGAGAACCGTAGGATCCTAACTCGACACTAAGTGAATCCAATAGAAAGTAGCGGTGTCGGAACGAGGGAACCGTAGGATCCTAACCGGTGTTCACTCTCATCAACTTTAATATGCCCTCATAAAATTTAAAGAACTTCAACCATAGGGCCACCTGATTTGACTTTTTAACCTGACAAGCAAGATAACTCAAACTCATCGCAGCAAGGAGCTTGGAGCTAGCATGGTGGGCAGCACGGCCATCTTCAACAATAAAACCTGTCTTCCCCAACTAAACTAATATTCCTTCCTTAAACTTAAACAACAAAGCCATAGGACTTGGAGGTTGCTTGCTTATGCAACATAAATCCTCACATATCTTTAGGCCTTTGCATAGCCCTGCTATACAATATAAGCCCTAACTCGTCTTAGGATTCTTAGGCCTTTGCATAGCCCTGTTATACAATATAAGCCCTAACTCGTCTTAGGATTCCGAGGTTTTCGTTTGTCACGACCTAAATCCTCACATCCTTCAGGCTATTTGTGTGATCGTTTCACATGAATGTAAGCCCTAACTAATAAAATTGGCAGGATGAAACACCTAAATTTTCTCCTCAAAACTGAAGCCAAACATTAGAATAGCTTGGGAAGTCACCGAGATTCTCCTTTGGATCCATGACATCCCGTAGTTTTTCCTCCTTTGGATTCTACAATAAAATGTTCCAAATTTGAACCAATACCCTTTCACACCTCTACGTCCGATCTTATTGAAGAGTCATTGAAAATAATATTTCCTGATTTTTTTTTAGAGTCTTCTTAGGTGACTTTGGTCATTTTTAGATGTTATTAACTATAGGGGCGTGCCCTTATAGGAAGCATGTCCAAACTCAGCTTAATATAAACTCTATTTAATCCTTTATAATAAATAGGGGAACTTGCCGGCAAATACAAAGGTTTTGCAGACCAAACGGACATCATACTTTCCTTAGATTATTTGATCGAGCCTCATCCTCAAGTCTTGTGTTTACCCTTCGGGATAGATATAGGATTTGAGGTACAGTGCTCTTTCAATTTAAATAATGAAAAATATGGGGTCAGTTTGATTTTATACTTCAACGTTCTTCCGAGGCGGACGACAAGATTTCAATTCTGGTGACCGACAGCTTCTTACGAGCAACTCCCCACAAACCAAGCCGAAATAGCGTCGACACCTGGGTTATAATAAGTGGAGTATGGGTTATTTTGCTTATTAATTATGACATTCAAAGTTTCTAATGATGATTGAGAATCTACCATTTGGCCTAATGAATTCTTTTCAATCATGGAAATTGGTTGAGAAAAATTCATTCCAAGTTGGTCTAACTTCTTTGAAATTACAACAACTTGATTTGCTGACATAGTAAATGCATCAGTTTCATGAATATTGGCTACTTTCTTTGGATTCCCGCTCTCAAAAGGCCATTGAAAATTATTGGTAGTCATCTCTTCTATTAAAGCATAAGCGTCATGAAATGGTTTTGACATCAATGGACCTCCAACAACGGCATCGATAATAAATAAGAGAACCAATTAATCCATTATAAAAGGTTTGAATTATTAACCAATCTGGTATAGCATGGTGTGGATACTTTCTTAAGAGTTCTTTAAATTGTTCCTATGCTTAATAAATAGATTCCCCTTCAAACTGATTAAAAGATGTAATATCATTTCTATGCTTCGCAGTTTTTGATGTTGGAAAATATTTAACAAGAAATTTTTTGTGCTAAATCACCCCAAGTTCTGATAGATCTAAGCGCTAACAAATTCAACCATATCTTAGCTTTCTCCCTTAGTGAGAAAGGAAATAACCTAAGTTTTATGGCATCATCTAAAATACCATCGTATTTAAATGTAGCACACAATTCTAGAAAATTGGTAAGATGTAAATTTGGATCTTCAGTTGGTGATCCCCCAAACTGATTATTTGATACCATTTGAATAATTGCAGGTTTAAGCTCAAATGAATTAGCCACTATAGTAAGTTTTTGAATACGACAATGAAGTTCATCTACAGTAGGGTTGGCATAATCTCTTAAAGGTCTAAACTCTTAATGAATTTCAACAATTTGATTATTTTGGTTTGCCATTTCTGTAATTTTTTGGGATTTTTTAAGATTTTTAATTTTTTTGGTTTTTCTGATTTTTCTAATAGTTTTTTCTAATTTAGAATCGTAAGGCACTAGTCCTTCAGAGCTTGAACTATGCATACACTAACATAAAATAAAATAAAATAAAACATACAAAATGAGATACATTATTTAAAGTTTAAATAGGACTTTCTAAAAATAGAAATTTACTTAGTTTTTCTCTTTAGCAACGACGCAAAAAACTTGATCCCTAGATACTTAATGCTTATGCACAGTATAACAATAGTTCTGATGGTATTTTTCACTTATATTTTCTTATTTTGCAACAAAACCAAAAACTTGATTTTGAAGAAAAATAATATTTAACTTTTTTAATTTATATATATTTATATTGGGATAATACGCAAGTATATGTATCGTTATCAAGTAATATAGGACTTTTTGATTAAGACATGAATATTGACGTTGGTGTGGGAAATATCTCGGTTTGGCATGATCAATGGGGTTTGGGTGACAATCTCATGTTGCGGCAACGTACCCCGAATGATTTAATTATTTCTGATCATTGACTTCAAGGTAATTAGGAAGTCAATAAGTTAACTGAACTTTTTGCTTCACATGAGGTGGCTAAGATTGCTAAACTTCCCATAAAGAATACCATAAAGGATTCTTCTTTATGGAAATCTACTTCTGCTTTATCCCCTACCAAAATGCTTTATAATAATATCTATCCCTATAATGTTTGGAGGTGGATTCATGCTATTTGGAATAAGCTTATATCTCCTTCTATCTCCTTTTTCTTATGGAGATTTTTTCTAAATTTTTTGCCTTTTGATGATATTTTGAAGCTTAAAGGTTTGAAAATGGTGTCCCAATGTTATTTATGTAAAAAAGGACTCCGAAACGGTTGCACATCTACTTTTTCTTTGTCCTTTTGTTTTTGATATTTAGAATATGTTGGGTAACCATTTCAATATAAAATGACCTTTCTCTTCTTCGATTGAGGATTATCTTTATACTTGGAAAATTGCTATTTCTGTGGATAAAAATTTGCATTGGTTTCCCCTTTTTTTACTTTTGTTCATTTGGGTGGCGAGGAATGAGGCTAGTATCGTAACAATTTGTTTGCTCCATATATTACTGTCTATAATATTTTGGCTCATTTTAAATGGGCGTGCTATTCCCTATCTTTGTCGGGTGATATTACACAATCTAAAGTGGGTAGGATGGCCATCCTCAGATGGCAACCCCCACCTACGAACCGGGTTAAATTTAATATGGATGGCAGTTGGATCTCCAGTGAGGCTGGTGCGGGTGGGTTCCTTCGGAATCATTTTGGACAGTTTCTTTATTATTTTGCTTCTCCAATTTATGCCCCCTCTTCTTTGGAGGATGAAATGTGGGCTTTTCCTTTAGCTATTCAGGTTGGGGCTCAACTTAAATTTACTAAAATCATTTTTGAAACGGATTCACAAACGCTTAAGGATGAGTTCTGCAATATCGCTATGCCTCGATGGGATTTGCTTGCTAATATGAATCAAATTTAGGATTATATTAATAGATAAAATTTAGTTTTTCATTTGTCTTTCATCTACAAAGAAGTTAACTCTCCTGCACATTGGTTAGCTCGTTTGGCTAGGAATTCTACTAATGTTAGCTGTGGCACTTCACCCATGCCGCATCTTCGCACTCTTCTAAATGATTATCTACTTGATTCTCCTTACCTCGGATGTTAATGCCTGACTTTGTAATTGGTTTTTTGTTTTGGGAAGGAATTTTGTTTTTTATTATTCATTCTACAACATTCTCCTTTCACTATTATTTTCAATTTTGCTGGACTTCATGGGGGATGCATTCAATGTTTTACATTTATACCATCTTCTTATTATTTTTGGTTTTGGCTATGTTTTCGGAAGCAATGGGATAAGGCTTTTTGGATATGGATTAGCTCTTCCTGGGGGATGTTTTCATTGTATTACATTTATACCACCATTTCTATATTTAGTTATTGGCTATGTTTCTGGAAGCATTTTTTATTATGGCTGTGTGGATATGGCGTGGATTTGGCTAAGGCTTTTTGGAATTCCTAGGGGATGCATTCTTTGTTTTACATTTATACCACCATCTCTTTATTTGGCTTTGAATATGTTACTGGAAGCACAATTGGATAAGGCTATTTGGATTTGACGTGGATTAGCACTTCCTGGGAGATGTTTTTATTATTTTACACTTATACCACCATCTCTGTATTTAGTTATCTGGCTATGTTTCTGGAGTAGCTCTTATGAGTGGATTAGAATTTTTGCCGTATGAAATTTTTTGGTTAGTTCCACTACAGCTGGGAAGCATTATCTCAAGACTAACTATTATTTATGGTTTTATGATTTTTCGACTCGAACTATTACCAGAGGAAAATATGTTGAGATTTTCATACCTATTTTATACTGTTTTTGATGATATTTCACTTTAAAGAAAGATATTTTTTATGTTTTGTTGCAAGAATGATGAAATAGGGTCATTGGAGCAAAAAGATGCAAAAAGGAGCAAATTTGGAGCGAAAAGGTCCAAAATGTGAAGAATTGAACTAGGCGCCGACGACGCCATCGACCCCGCCGAAGGCGAGATTTTCCCAAGACTTCATAATTAATTAATTAAGAGGGTCCGCCGATGGTGCCCTTGAGGCCGCCAACGACGAGCTCGGCGGTTATGTTCAACTAGACTTTGGATGAGACCAAATTTTGAAGGGATGCTTAGGCAACTCTTGAGAAATCTCATCCACAACTTTAAAAGAAGATTTTGGCAAAAAATTGAGGGAGCCTAGAGAGATTTTAGAGGTTCTGGAGGTTAGAGAGGTTCCATTAGTGTATATAGAATTTATTAGAATGTCAAAAGTGTCAGGAATTCTTTGAGAGATTGTAAGAGTGGAGGGAAAGTGAGAGATTTCTTCCTCCTTGTCGCTTCGAAGAGGAATTCTGTGTGCTGTAAAGAAAGGAAGGGATTCAGAGGAACTTCGAGGAGATTTCTTGGGGAGAAACTAGAGAAGTTTATTTATTGTTGTTCTTTGTATGACTTTTCTTTTATATATGAATTCCAAATTTTGTTGTGTTTTTCCCATGAGATCTGAGTAGTTTTCTCTGCCTTTCTCCTTGTCTTGAGATTTGTGAAATGGTGATTTGAATTGCTGGAGTCATGAAAAAGTTAAGGAAATTGCGATGATCTTCTCACTTTGATATTAATTTACTTTCAATCTGACCAATTGATTTGTTAAAATATGTTGAGTTTTACAACTAAAGTGAAGATTACATCCAAGATTCGGGGAGGTCAAAGCCCTTGATATGGTTGAGTTTTACAACTAAAGTGAAGATTACATCCAAGATTCAAGGAGGTCAAAGCCCTTGGAAATTGGGTGCAAATAAATATAGTTTTACAACTAAGGTGAAGATTACATCCAAGATTTAGGGAGGTCAAAGTCCTTGAAAGTTGGGTGCAAATAAATAGGGAAATAAAATTATCGGGCATAGAATTGGAGATTTTAGAGTGATAGACTAAGATCCTCAATTAGGTTCTATCGTTTGGGTGCTGAAGTGTAGATGTTATCTCTCAGATAAGGGGAACGTGGGAGCTCCAAAGTGAGAGCCGGTATCCTCCCAGCCTAGCTGCAGATTTAATAAACAAGCGTAGGATTAGTTAATGTTCTTTATGTCTAGACCAAAGGATAACGAATAGGTATGCTCCTATTTGGCACAATATAATTTGAACTGATTCACTGTATCCATTCACTATAATTTCTTGACAAGGAGAATGATGCTTTTTTATATATTGAATATCACATTTGAACCTTCATTAGTATATTTAGTTATTTGATAGTTATTAAAATCACAAATTTATTTCAATTTCCTATTAGTGAAAGACAAGCAAATTGAACTTTGTTGTTGCAACTAAAGTATTACTTTTCTAAAATCTTAGTTTTAGTTCTAATATTACTCCCTGTGGGATCGATATTTAGGACTCCATTAGAGCCCTATATTACTTAAGCAAAACGCATACTTGCGTTGATAAGTGTGACTTTACAATTATTGAATACTTATTATGTCAATATTTATCGAATCTATAACTGTTATTAAGTTTTGGTACAATTCCTGAGGAATTAAATCTTTTAGCAGTAGTATTAAATACTTATATTTTTAAGCAAATATAAAGTCGCGGTCAAGTTTTTGGCGCCGTTGCCGGGGAGTGAGTAAACAAAAATCATAATTAGAGTAACAGACAAATTAAGATTATTAGAAAATTTTTACTTGAATTATAACTTATTTTCAAATTTAGTTAGTTATATTACTGTGTACTGATTTCAAATTGTATGCGTAAATTTGGACCTGAAAATATTATACCCTACGATTCAGAATTAGAACGCGCTGTTAGAAAAATTAGAAGATTGAGAAGAGAACCTAGAAAATCAACAATGGGCAAACAACCTAGTGAACCCATTAGGAAAATCATCCAACCAAGGAAATGTTAACTATAGACCTTTTTATCCACCAGGATTTAACAGTAACACTCAATTTAAGGAAAAGAAGTTGTCTATGGAAGAGCTGATGTTAAACATAGTGAACCCATTAGGAAAATCATCCAACCAAGGAAATGTTAACTATAGACCTTCTTATCCTCCAGACAGTAACACTCAAATTAAGGAGAAGAAGTTGTCTATGGAAGAGCTGATATTAAACATGGGTCCACAATTGTGTAACACTCAAATTAAGGAGAAGAAGTTGTCTATGGAAGAGCTGATATTAAACATGGGTCAATAATTACAGAAGCAAGTAAATCAATTACAAATTCAAGGAAATCAATTACAAAATCAATGAACTGCTATTGAGAATATTGAAATTCAGTTAGAGCATATCGCTACTGCGCTTAGTTAATCAAGGAAATCAATTACAAAATCAAGGAACTGCTATTAAGAATATTTAAAATCAATTAGGGCACATCGCTACTACGCTTAGTAACCGAACACTAGGAACTTTTCCTAGTACTGTGGAACCAAATCCTAAAGATCAAGGAAAAGAACAAATAAAAATGATACAATTATGAAGTGGAAAAGAATTGGAAATGAGAGTACAGAAAGAAATAGAAATTGGAAAGAGAAAGTGGATACTGAAAAAGAAAAGGATCATGAATATCCACTTACACCAATGAAAATTATTGTGGAAAAACCTCCACCACCGTTTCCTCAAAGATTGAAGTAAAATAAAGAGAATAAACACACCATGAAAATTACTGTGGAGAAACCTCCACCATCGTTTCCTCAAAGATTGAAGCAACACAAACAAAATAAATTGAAGATTACTGTGGAGAAACCTCCACCACCGTTTCCTCAAAGATTGAAGCAACACAAACAGCATAAACAATTCTACAAGTTTATAGAAATTCTTAAGAAGTTAACAATAAGTTCAAATAGAAGAAATAATTTTCTATGCTTTTATAAATTCTTAAGAAATTAATGGTAAATATTACAATTTTCCAAATTTTTAGAAATTCTTAAGAAGTTAACAGTGAATATTCCCTTCGTAGAGGCCGAGAAAATCAATTATGTGAAATTTATGAAAGATATTCTGAACAAGAAAAGGAAGTTCACAGATAACAAAATTGTTACACTTAGCGAATAGTGTAGTGCAATTATTCAGAAAATGCTTCCTAAAAAATTAGAAGATCCTAGTTGTTTAACTATACCGTGTGCTATCGGTGAAAAATTCTATGGAAGAGATTTATGTGATTTGGGAGCTAGCATTAATCTTATGCCTCTATCAATTTTCAGTAGATTAGGATTAGGAGAAGTCTCACATACATCTGTAACTCTTCAGTTAGCGGATCGTTCAGTTACATATCCTAAGGGAGTTATAGAAGATGTGTTAGTAAAATTTGATAAATTTATCTTTCATGTGGATTTCATTGTTTTAGATATGGAGGAAGATAAATAAATACCTATCCTTTTAGGGAGACCATTTTTAGCTAATGGAAAAGCTATGTTAGATGTTCAAAAAGGAGAATTAACTATGAGAGTTAATGATCAATAAGTGACTTTTAACATTACAAAATCTATGAAATACCCTGCAATTGAAAGAGATAATGAATGTTTTCACATGCAAATTAGTGAACATCTATTGAATGAATATTTTAAAGAACAATTTGAAGAGAAAGAAAAATTTGAAGAGAGTGATGAAATTTATTTGGAAGAATTAGAAAATGAAGAATTAGATTATATTCAGGAAAGATTTGAGATGCTTGATATTATAGAAAATGCTGATAAGAATCTAGTTCCATCAATTGTAAAATCACCTGAACTTGAGTTGAAAATATTGCCTAGCCATTTGAAGTATGTGTTTCTGGGAGACTCATCTACATTACATGTAATTATATCTTCAGATTTAAGAGATTTACAAGAGCAAAGACTGTTAGATACATTGGAAAGATATAAGAAAGTTTTTGGTTGGACCTTAGCTGATATTAAGGGAATCAGTCCTTCGATCTGTATGCACAGATATATATTAGATGAACAATATAAATCGAGAGTTGATCCATAAAGGAGATTAAATCCAATTATTAAAGAAGTAATTAAGAAGGAAATTTTGAAATGGTTAGACACTGGAATTATATTTCCTATTTCAGATAGTGCGTGTGTAAGTCCAATTCATTGTATTCCTAAGAAAGGAGGAGTGACCGTTGAAACAAAAGAAAATAACGAATTAATACCTATCAGACAAGTTACTGGGTGGTGTATTTGCATTGATTATAGCAAATTAAACACTGCAACGAGGAAAGATCACTTCCCATTACCCTTTTTAGATCAAATAGTAGATAGACTTACTAGGCACAAATATTTTCACTTCCCTTTACCATTTTTAGACCAAATAGTAGATAGACTTGCTAGGCACAAATATTTTTGCTCACTTCCCTTTACCCTTTTTAGACCAAATAGTAGATAGACTTGCTGGGCATAAATATTTTTGTTTCGGATATATCGGTTACCATCAAATTCCTATTGCTCCTGAGGATCAAGAAAAGACAACATTTACAAGACAACATTTACAAGTCATTTTGGAACATTTACAAGTCCTTTTGGAACATTTAAAAGAATGTTTTTAAATGGAACTTTTGCTATCTTTAGAGACNATGGATATACCGGTTACCATCAAATTCCTATTGCTCCTGAGGATCAAGAAAAGACAACATTTACTAGTTCTTCTACTTTTCGAAGAATGCCTTTCAGATTATGTAATGCACCTGCAACATTCCAGAGATGTATGATGATTTTGGAACAATGCCTTTTGGATTATGTAATGCACCTGCAACATTCCAGAGATGTATGATGTCCATATTTAATAAGTTAATTAATGATAGATTGGAAGTATTTATGGATGATTTCTCTGTATTTGGAACATCATTTAACGCATACTGAAATTATCTTGAAAAAGTTTTAGAGTTATGTGAAAGAACTAATTTGGTTCTGATTTGGGATAAATGTCAATTTATGGTTGCAGGAGGAATTTTATTAGGGCATAAAATTTGGGAAGATGATATGGAAGCAGACCCCGCAAAAATTCAAGTTATATCTAAACTAACACCTCCTACTAATGTCAGAAAGGTTAGGAGTTTTCTTGGACATGTTAGATTTTACATGCGTTTTATTTAAGATTTTTCAAAAAATTCCAATCCTCTATGCCAACTCTTAGAAAGGACAAGAAATTTGAATTTATTGAAAGCTGTTTAAATAGCTTTGAGTTATTAAAGAAAAAATTAATCACAGCCCCTATTATGGTTTCACCTAACTGAGAGAAACCATTCGAACTGATGTGTGATGCTAGTGATTATGCTATTGGAGCTGTTCTTGGATAAACGTATGAAAAGATTTTTAAAGTTATATACTACGCTAGTAAAACTCTTAATGATGCACAAATTAACTATACTGTTACTGAAAAAGAGCTACTGGCCATTGTGTATGCTTTCAATAAATTTAGCACTTATTTAATTGGAGCTAAATGTGCTGTGTACATTGATCACTCTGCTATTAAATATCTAATGCAAAATAAGGATGCTAAACCAAGGTTGATTAGATGAATACTTTTGATGCAAGAATTTGATCTTGTGGTTATTGATAGAAAGGGAACAGATAATCAAATTGCTGATCATTGTCAAGATTAGAAAATCATGAATTATCTGACATCGACAATGAAATTATAGATGTTTCCCTGATGAACAACTTTATAATATTAATGAGTAGAAAATATCATGGTATGCTGATATTTTTAACTATATTGTAAGTGATATTTTGCCACCTATGCTGACATTGCAACAACAAAGGAAATTCATTCATGAGGCAAAAGCATATTTTTGGGATGAGCCTTATTTATATAAACAATGTAAGGATCTGATTATGAG
>JXCR01098643.1:11302-42863 GCA_002079205.1 Phalaenopsis hybrid cultivar | reverse complement strand
ATATATATGTTGTCTTTGACATTTTCTCAATTGCTATGGTTGTATATGAGGATATGTGATGCTCTGACTGTATTCTGCTCCAAGTTGGTGATTATCTCCATATAATCCCTTGCTTCTTCCCCCCTCCCCCCGCTCAGAGTCATCATACCTGCGCACCTACCTTTTTCCTATTTCCTCTGTTGTCAGCCCTAGTCCTCCCTTTCCTGCTGCCACAACACCCTCCAACACCTCCAACGGTTGCCACAACTCCCTCCAACACCTACTACTATTGTCGAAACCCCTTCCAACACCTCTTGTTGTTGCCACAAGCTCCAGCTAGCCCTCCCACATACTATCCAGCTAGTGTGCACTAGTTTTGCCCTCACCCTAGGGGGCCTTTTGTGTTTTGGGCTGTTTTGTTTATGTTTTATGAACCTTTGTTGTAATCCCTTATGAGTTTTCAGCAATAATATTCACGTTCCGTTACGAGTTGGGTTAACACCAGTATCAATTGGTATCAATGCTAGACTAACTCTAGTCCGGTTTCCTAGCATCCACCATACTCAAACCATCTCTACTTCAAAATTTATCTTTCATATTCCCAATACCCTTTACCACGTGGAAGAAGATGAGGAAAGGAATGCAGAGAGAATACCTACCGTCTCATTACCATCATAATATATTTGTGAGAATCCATCTGCAACAGAGAGACGTATCAATGGAGTAGTACACGACATAGTTTGACTAGTTATAGAAGTGTGAATCAGTCAAGTCAGAGGAATCCACCATAGCCCAGTACCCGATGCGGGGGGGCGGGGGGGGGTTCTGAAGCTTTTTATCAGCAATTTTGTACAACTGCAACTCTATTGGTTACTAGGGGATGTTCAGACCTTATCTTTGAAGGTGGCAAGATAGTAGAACAAAGGAGACAAAAACCGTCATTCAGATAACCACCTACAACTGCCTATCTAAGTAGTACACATGGAGGAAGTGGGAAGACTGGACATGGAAGTGAGAAGATTAATGTAAGTGCAAGGAAACCTGAAAAGGGTAGCTCGCCTGGCACAGTGCTTACCAAGAGATGTTTCAGGTATCACGACTACGAACACATAGCCTTCAGCTGCCACACGAGCTGAGTTATCTCATTCGCAGAGCAGAGCTTTCTCAAGAAAGTTGAGGAAGAGGAAGCAGTGAAGGATTCAGAAGAGGAATTTAAGCTTCAGGGAGATGAGGGAGAGATGCTAATCATAAGGAGAGTCCTTTAGATGGACAATATTTTTTTCACCAAGTGCACGGTGAAAGGAAAAGTCTACAGTTTGATTATCGATGAGGGAGCTGCGAGAATTTAATATCCACTATGTTGTGAAGAACTGGGGTTGGCCACAAAAAAACACCCACGTCCTACTCTCTTACCTTGTTGAAAAGAGGGATTGAAATATGCGTGGACCAACAATACTTGGTTGAGTTTTTAATTGGAGATTAGTTGCAGGAGCAAGTGTGGTGCGATGTGGTCCATATGGACGTTTGTTATATTCTGTTGGGGCAGCCATAGCATTTCAACTACAAGACCCAATACGATAACTTCAAGAATACTTACTCTTTTAAAACTGATGGGAGACACGTCGTGTTTTGACCAGTCAAGGATGCGAGGGGAGTAGACATCACAGGGGAGACGGTAGTCCCGAGAGCCACCTTCATGCAATTGGTTCGAGAGGCTCCAGTGGCAATGACTTTGGTTCTACTAGAGTGAACTAAGGATAAGGTTGAGATAATGGCGCCCATACAACCACTATTAGAGGACTTCCAACATACGATGTGGCCCATATGAACGTTTGTCATATTCCTTTTGGGAGGCCATGGCATTTCGACCGCAAGACCCAATACGACGACTTCAAGAATAGTTACGCATTTATAAAGGAAGGGAGACACATCGTGTTTTTACTCGTCAAGGACGCAAGGGAGGTAGACATCACAGAGGAGACAGTAGTCTCGAGAGCCACCTTCATGCAACTGGTTCGAGAGGCTTCTGTGGCTTTGATTTTACTAGAGAGAACTGTTAGGGGGATTGCCACCATTGATTTTACTAGGAGAAGGTTGAGATACCGTCACCCATACAACCACTATTAGGGGATTTCGAGCATGTGATGATCGATAATCTTTCAAAGGGATTGCCGCCATTGAGAGACATACAACATGTCATGGATCACATACCCGGATCAGTGTTGCTAAATTGACTTGCCTATAGATTGAGGCTTGTAGAGTATGAGAAGCTACAACAACAGGTATAAAATCTTATCGCGAGAAGTTTGGTTAGAGATAGTTCCAATCCGTGTGATGTCCCCGCCTTAATGGTACCCAAGAAAGACAGATCGTAGAGGATGTGCATTGTTAGTTGGGCCATCAAAAACAAGACTATCAAGTATAGGTTCCCAATACCTCACTTGGATGACCTCTTGGATCGGTTGGACATAGCCATTGTTTTTTCCAAGATCAACTTATGTAGCAGGTACCATTAGATCCAGATGAGGCCAGGGGACGAGTGGAAAATCGCTTTTAATATTTGGGATGGCTTATACGAGGAAACAATTATGCCCTTTAGATTGTCTAATGCGTCCAACACATTTATGAGGTTAATAAATTAGTTGTTTCGAGCCTACATCGAGAAGTTCATGGTGGTGCATTTCGATGATATTCTGGTATAAAACAAATCTATGGAGCATATATAGCACCTGAGGACGGCCTTCGAGGTGTTACGATCAGAGAGGCTAATGCTCATCCAAAGAAGTGTCACTTTTGGACAACATATGTATGCTTTTTGCGCTATATTGTGTCTAGTGCAAGCATTCAGATGGATCCCACGAAGATTAAAGCATTGTGAGCTGAACCACACATCAAAATTTTATTAAGTTGAGACAATTTTTGGGCCTAACATCATACTACAAGCTATTCATGAGGAGCTTAGTACCATCACCGCTCCCTTGATCAAGCTTTTGAAAGGGGAGAAGTTCCAACGGAAAAAATACAAACTCAGAATAGTTTCGACACCTTAAAGAAGGCGGCTGAGGCACTAGTTTTGACACTATCGGACTTCAATCAACTGTTCTAGGTGGTGTGTGACATCTCCAATGTGGAGATCAGATCAATATAGAACAAGGAAGGTCGCCCCATAACATTCTTCTATGAGAAGTTAAATTAGTACATGAGAAATATTTTACGTGTGACAAAGAGTTCTATGCGATTGTGAGAGCTTTTAATCAATGGAGACACTGCCTACTGACAAGCAATTTCACTTTGTTTGCAGATCATGAGGCTTTGAAATTCTTGAACAACCCGACCAAACTAAAGGGCCGACACATAAGGGGTGTCAATTCGAGTCAACGGATCGGGTTCGGGTCCGACCCAAAGATGACTTAACCCAAATAGATTCAACCCAAACCCAAATCCAACCCACATAATAAACGGGTCAAAAACTAAAACTCGAATCAAACCAAAACTCGAGCTTGACTCGCTAACTCGAACCCGACTCGAACTACTTGGGCTTCTTCGAGTCATGTATGGGTTTTCAGGTTCAACCCGAACAATAAACTGGTCGAATTCTCTGACTCGAACCTGACTCGAAAAATATTCAGGTCAACCCTAATGCGGACACCCCTACAATACGCCTTGGTTAGAGCTCTTAGTGTCATTCCAGAATGTGCTTTAGCATAAAATGAGAAGCCATAACTGAGCAATATACATGCTGAGCCTCCGACACTTGTTGATCACTTTGATGCAAACTCGAGTCATAGGCATTGAGGCAGTGAAATAGTTATACGATATAAACAAAGATTTCAGAGGGATCTGAGAGCAGTGTCAGGAGAAGCCTATCGAGCAGTACCACAGAGTTGATGGTTACCTGTTCCACCATAATAAGTTGTGCATTCCTAGATGTTCCCCGAGGGAGTCCATTATTTAAGAAAGCCATAGTGGAGGACTTGCATGACACTTTGGTAGGGGTAAGACTCCTGCCCTAGCAAGAGCACTTTTATTGGCCTCGACTGCGAGAGATGTGGAGCGGTATGTTAGGCCTATCGAATGTCATGCGGCCAAAACCAGGGGAAAAAAATGGAGGACTACACTCTATTGCTAGTACCAAAGGCCTCGTGGGTGGATGTTAGCATGGATTTTTTGGTGGGTCTCTCAAGGACACAACAAAACAAAGATTCTGTGATTTTTTTGGTGGATAAATTTTTGAAGATGGCGCACTTCGTGCGTTGCCACTAGACCTTGGATGCATCGCATGTTGCCAATTTGTATTTCAAGGAGGTCGTGAGACTACATTGGATACCTAGGACCATTACTTTTAACAGAGTTGTCAAGCTTCTGATTCACTTTTGGAGGACTCTGTGAGGAAAGCTCGACACCAAACTTCAATTCAGTTCAGGAGCTCACCCGCGATGAACGGTTTGACGAAGTTACCAAACAGGAGTCAGGGAAACCTTTTGAGATGCTTTGTGGGAAATAATATTAAGCGGTGGGATTTGATTCTAGCTCAAGCCAAATTTGCTTACAACACATCTGTGAGTTAGACCATGTGACCCACCCTATTTGAGGTTGTTTTCAACCGACTTGGTATTACTTCTGCCGACATCAGAGATTAGTGAGGATAACGAGAAATGTGTGTTAGAGATCCAGAAGCTACACGAGGAGGTGGGAAAGGAGATCACTAAGCAGAACTGTAGGTAACAAGCACAGGCAAACAAGGCAAGGAAAAATGTGATTTTTTCAAGAAGGAGACCGAGTGTGGATTCTGTTGAAGAAAGAAACATTTCTAATGGGAGCTTTTAGCAAAATTAAGCCTAGAGCATATGAACCTTTTAGGATTCTGAAGAAGTTGAATGACAATGTCTATAAGATCGACGTATGAGGGTACTACAATATCACTGCTACTTGCAACGTGGGAGATTTGATTCCGCACTACGAGGAACCAAAAGATTCAACTAATGAGGTCGAAGCTCTGGTGGGGGGGGAATCAACTGAATAGTTCTAGCCAAGAGAAAGGTAGGGCCGACCGACCCTTATTGTTGGGCTAGGGTTGTCACCCAAGGGGATGGTTCAGCTTTTGTTTATAAATTTTTTGTCGTCAGCATTTTCTCCCTTGTTAGAGCTGTATCCAAGGGCAGGTGATGCTCTGGTTGTATCCTGCTGCAAGGTTGTGATTATCTCCACATAATTTCTCACTTCTTCCCTTCTCTGCTCCCTGCCATCACACCTGTTTCAAGGATTGGAAATAGCTTTTGTGAGCATGCACAATCACCTATTCTTACCCACGTTTGAGTTTCGATATTGCTATTGTGATTTCTTTTTGTTTTAAAGGCAAAGTTCAATGGTAGGAATATTCCAAAATTTTACCAAGTATTCTCCGCTTCGAAGTGAGGAAATCTCCTAATTTTTATAGAGCCGAGAAATTAACTCACAAACATGTTTAGAAATTTTAATTTAATTCTTTCAACATATGTAAAATATCTTCTCTTTCATGTTCATCGTCATAACAAGCCTTGCCTGAACAAAATTGTTTTATATACATAAATATTCAGAGTTTTTTTTAATGGCTATAATTTGTGATAATTGTGTTCGAGTTTTTTTCATGGTGCATTAGTGTCATATATTTATTTGAAACCGAAAGCAGCTACTTGTTTGGATGTGGTGCTATGATATAAATAGCTTATGATAGCCCTTTTGGTGATATTGTTATGGGCATTTATGTAATGTTACCTGCAGGTTCTTAGCAATCCAGAAAGGACTCCTGTTCACACATTCTTTTGCAACTATGACTTGAGCGATATGCCCCCTGGAACAAAGGTATGGATGCCCCAAAGCCTAAACTTTGTGCAAATTATTTTGTCCTATAGAATATTTTGATGATCAACTACCATTTTTCTTGTCACAAATATATGACTCCTAGTTAAATATATGGGGCATATAAATACATACTGCCCAATTTCTATGTATTTACATATCTAGCAGCTAATCTTTTTTTTTTTACATTTATACCACTGAAATGATTACTATCACATAAAAAAGACCACTATTTTGACTTTTAAAGATGAAATACACCTTTGATTGCATAGCTAAGTATACAAGCCACCTTGTGAAAGAAGGTGTGAAAGAAAAAAAAGAAATGGATAGTTATGTAGTACGGTGTGCAAGGAATGCAGGAGAAGGGACGGCGGCTAGATTCCAGTGTGAACGGCGACAAGGCAGCAAGCTGATACACTGCGGCAGGGCAGCAAGCTGATGACGGAAAACATCTGGTTATTCTGCTGAAAACAGCAGTTTTTGCTGCCAAACGTCACTAGACAGCAAGTTCTATGGCAAAGGAGGCCTTCAAAAATTTGGGAGAAATCACCACCTTGATTCTATCCGGTTATAAGATAGATCATCCAAAAGAAATCCAATGTTACATCACTTCGATAAAAATCAGGAGAAAGTATCTCCAAACAAATAAACAAAGCCAAAAATACTTTCAAACAGCAAAACACCACCTATAAATAGTCTTCTAATAACAAATAACCTAATTAGAAATAAAGAAATAGGACATAAAGATAAAATAAATAAATAAGGATAAAAATATGCTGAAAATAGCAAAATTCGGGTGGCTTTACCGGCTGCACTGTAGCCCGCATCGTGGACTTTGAACGATCCCCCGAGGAAAAACGGGATTTCATGAACACAAAACTGATGCTCTGTGTCATTCTCCAGGGCTAGAAGAAGCTTCGTCTTCTCTGGATGGGCCTGGATCCCATGGCTGGTTGTCCTTTCCTAACAAATATCTAAGGAGATTTCAAAGCTTCGATTCATCACTCCTATTTAGCTGTCGGTTTGGGATGATACTACTCCACCAAAATGAAATTCAATACCCAAATTACGTTATATAATCTTCCAAATATAACTCTAACATGTTGAACCTCCCTCAATAGTGGCAACTCAGTGGGTTGACAGTATGCCAAAAAATTTTGGAAATATTTTTATTTGGGGTTGCCTTGTTTTTGGTATTGACTCCTCAAATTCATTACCCTCTTTGACAACCAATGTCATTATTGTTGATGCTTCTCTTAATGCCTGCAAAAAGGTAGCTCGTAGCACCACTTCCTCAAGCTCTATATGAACGCCCATTGCCTCCGAATCACCATTTTATAAGACAACCATTATTAATTTCATTGAAGTCTCTCTCTTGAGATAATCTTGAATGACTATCATTTCTCCATTAGCTATAAGTTGACACTTCTTGGCGTCCTTACCTTCTCTAATGTTCCCTATGTCATTGTTTATATTTTTCACTACTCCCTGCTCTGTGAAAGAAATCACCCTCATGTTTGGGAAATCAGATGTGATGTGCCCAAAGCCGTGGCACTTAAACCACTTCCTGAGTGGGAAAGATTCGAGTGTGTTGGCTTCCTCCACACCTTTTCTACTTTGAATTTGTTTCTCCTCATGTGGGGTTGGCTTGGGCGCTCCATTTAGTGTAATCTTACTTCCTAATCTAATGGTTAAATTTTGTTTGAAGGTTGGTGTGGAACGGATATTGTTGTGTTGTCTCTCCACTTTCAGGGCTAGCTTCTGAACATCTTATAACGTCCAATATAGTTGACGTTGCTAGTAGAAATCACCCCAGATATGGAGCTACGTTGTTTTCCTTGGGGCTCCACTAGTTTGCACAGCTTAAACTCAGCGGTGCAATCTTATACTTAGAAATCTTGATATTGTAAATGATGAAGTTTGAAGAATATGTTCTATCTGTAATGTGATGGTAGGTACTTGTGCTGCATCTCCTTTTTCATGTTGTACTGGGTTGTGATTTTACTTTCTCTTTCTCATTGGTATAGACGTTTCAAATTTTTTTACCATAGAATTGTACTTTTCTTTAATTTGACGGTGATTAGTTTTACCTTTCCGTGAAGTGAAATGTTCTTGTATTCAAATACTTATCCCACTCTATGTAATTATGCAATGAATTCATCCTAATTCATGCGACCTTCAAAGTTGGGTAAGTCATTCTTCACTTCAAAATTTTGACTTCTCTGATATTTCATTCCAAATCTTCGAGGTATTGGTTTTCTTATCATTAGAAATTGTCTGGTGAAAGGGATTTACTTATGCTTCTCAATCTAGCGAGTGACCGTTTTGGTTATGAGCAACCTCACGAGATTGTCTTCTCACAAAGGCAGCAAGCTTCTATTGTAGTTCGGGGATTTCCTTCTACATGTTCTCTATAGTGAGCTTTTGAACACCTCTTTGTTGATTTATTCTTGGTGTCATGACACGATGATAGTTTAAATTGAAAAGAAAGATATTTTACGGGTTATGTTTAGCATTAGAGCTAGGGCTGGCTGGGGCTGGAATGATGTTGGGAATTTTTTTTTGTTTTGTGAGTGTTAGGTTAGGTTGTAATGATTGTTGGTGTAGGAGTAGGTGCAGGTGTAGGTGTATATCGATGAATGACAAATTCTTAAAAATTTAGGGTTTATCGAAAATTGATGCCAGATGGTACCGTGCTAAGGAAAGAATAAAATAAATGGATATGTATGGTTTAGGGTGGGCAAGGAAAGCGAGAGATGGGATTGCGGCGGAATTCCGGCTTGAATGGCGGCGGGGCAGCAAGCTACGGCAGAAAACAACAGGTTATTCTGTTGAAAACAGCTGGTTTTTGCTGTCAAATGACAGTAGACAGCAAGTTCAACAGTGAAGGAGGCCTCCGAATATCCAGGAGAGATAACTACCTTGATTTTATCGAGTTACAGATACATCACCGGAAAGAAATCCAGTGTTACAACACTTTGATAGAAAAAAAAAACAGGAGAAAATATATCCAAATAACATAACAATGTTGTAAGTCCTTTCAAACAGCAAAACACCACCTATAAATAGTCTCTTAATAAATAACCCAATTGGAAATGAGGAAATAAGAAATAAAAAATAGGAAATAAATCAAAAGGGAAAGAAACATGCAGAATAGGAAAATTTGGGTGACTTTGTCGGCTGTAATGTAGCCTGTATTGCGGCCTTCGTGTGATCCCTCACAAAAATGCGGGTTTCTATCTGCTCCATTTGGTGTACTCTTATTGGCTTATTCGATGTTTGAACCCTGTTTGAAGGGGGATTTGATACTGCTTTATTGTCTCTCCACCTTCTAGGTTAGGGTCTGAATATCTTGTAATGTCCAATATTACTGCAATTGTACCATATTGTGAATAGTTGATCTCAATTCCCCTAGATATCGAGCTCTGCCATTCTCCTCGGGCTTCACTAACTTGCACACTTCAACATAAACTGTTCGAATTTAGCAGTGTACTTTTTAACTGGAGATCTTATTGTTTTAAGCAGTGAAGTCTCAAGAACACGTCTTGTCTGTAATGTGTTGGTGGGTACTTGCGTGTATCTCTTTTTTCATTTTGGACCAGGTTGTGATATTGTCTTTTCCCTCGCGCTAGGGTAGACGTTTTAAATTTTTTAACCTTTGTACTCTTCTTTAAGTTGTTGGGGACTAGCTT
The DNA here is from genome assembly GCA_002079205.1 of Phalaenopsis hybrid cultivar. Taxonomy (NCBI): domain Eukaryota; kingdom Viridiplantae; phylum Streptophyta; class Magnoliopsida; order Asparagales; family Orchidaceae; genus Phalaenopsis; species Phalaenopsis hybrid cultivar. The sequence goes on along the minus strand of JXCR01098643.1, from coordinate 33,354 downwards.
TACCCTTCAAACAGGTGAAAAATCCTTGTATTCAAAGACTCATTCTACTACATGGAGTCACTTGATGAACTCGTCCGGATTCATCCAATCGTCAAAGTTTGACAAGCCAATCTTCATTATAAATTTCTAACTTGTCTGATATTCCATGTCAAATATTCAGGATATTTGTTATTTCTCACTAGAAACTGTCTGGTGGAAGACATTTTGTACCAGAACTAGTAGGGGAAACAATAGAAACACAAAACAAACTTTTACTAATAGGGAAATAGGGTTATAACACAACATTAGTTAAAAAGAAAAATACAATCACAATCCAATTCTCGATTAGGACCGGAAGAGAAGATCCGAGGGTGGTGAAGATGACGACAAGGTGACAAATGGGAAAGGGGAACGGGTTGAAGGCTGTGGGGTAATTGGGAAGGTTGGGGAAGTGGGGGGGGGGGTGTGGATGGCAAAAATGTTGGACAACAAGTAATGTGAGTTTGGACAGCTGGATCGGCGACTGGGCAATAGGTTGCGGGGCTGGACAACAAGCTTGGAGGGTTTGTACAATAGGTTGGGTGGCTGGAATGTGGCCTGGAGGCGGTTGGGAAAGGCTTGGAGGGGCCAACGGTTAAGGGGAGGGGAACAGGAGGGTTGGATAGCCGAAAGGGAAGAAGATAACACCACCTTGAAGTTGGATACAAGCCAGAGCACCATTACGTCCTCTCGGATACAACTCACAAAGGGGAAAAAGAATCCACGCAGGAATTTGAAATCACACACAACAAAAGCTCCCTCTAAACTCTAAAAACAACAAATACTCTTACATGAAGAAGAAAGGAAAGAAGTAAAGAAGGAAACTCCGAGAAAAAGGAAGGTGTGGGGTGGGCAGAAATATTCATAAATTAGTCATTAAAATACTTCCAATAAAAGAAGAAGGTGTGGGGAGGCAAGAAATATTCATAAATTAGCCATTAAAATACTTCCAAATAAAGAAGAAGCAGAAAAGGAAGGAGGAGTGAGGCGCGGGAGGCCACTCGCCCCGTCAGGAGCCTCGCCCGAGCCACTTGGCCCTAGATTCCTTCAGATCGGTCTTTAACAGACCGGTCTAGTTCAACCAACTGGCTAGGGTAGTAGGAAGTCCCCTCCCTGGTATACGTTTTGTGGGAAGCTCCGTGTCAGATTCACTTCCTCTCGATCTGACGAGTCATCGTTGTGGCCATGGGTTACCTCACCGAATTGTCTCCTCTCAAAAACGGCAAACCTTTGTTTTAGTTACAGGATTTTCTGTTGCATATCTTTTATAGTGAGCTCTTGAACACAGCATTGTGGGTTTCTCCTTGGCGTCATGACTACGTGAATGATATGGTTTAGGTTTAGGGTTAGGACTAGGTGAATGATATGGGGAAAATTTTTTTTGGTTGGGTGTTAGTTTAGGTTGCATGGATTCTTGGTTCATGTGTAGGAAGGACAAATTCTTAAAAATTTAGGGTTTGTCGGACTCTGATGTTAGATGATACCGTTTTAGGGTTCTAAGAAAGTGCGAAAGAACAATAAAAAAGGAATAGGTATGTTTTAGGGTGGCCGAGGAAAGCGGGAGGTGGGATGTCGACTGAATTCCGGTGTGATTGGTGACGGGGCAGCAAGCGAATGGTGGAAAACAACAAGTTATTCATCTGAAAACTGCTTGTTTCTGCTGCCAAAATACAGCAGACAGCAAGTTCAACGGTGAAGGAGGCCTCCGAATATCCATGAGAGATCACCACCTTGATCGTATCAGGTTACATGCACACCGCCTGAAAGAAATTCAAGGGTAAAACACTCTAATACAAAAATCTGGAGAAAACATCTCCCAATAGCATAGGAAAGTCAAAATTCCTTTCAAACAGCAAAACAAATAAGAAATAAATAAAAAATGAAAGAAATATGTTGAAAATAGGAAAACTCTGGTGGCTCGGTCAGTTGCTGTAGTCCCCGCGGCCTTCGTGAGATCTCCTTGGAACTAGTGCTCCGCATCACTGTGGCTTAGTTGAGAGCTTTGCTTTTCAACCAAGAGGTCTTGGGTTCAAAATCTTGCATATGCGGAGTGCTTTGTGAAAAAAAGGCGGCATATATGTAAAAATTGAAAAAGATGGCGTATATGTAAAAATTGAAGTTTAGGTGTTAGCCTTGTAAATATATTTGAATTCAGTGGTATCTATGTAAATCTTTCTAAATATATAAACGATTTTTTATCAGTGGTGAGGGGACTGCCTGTGAAATATTTCAATCTCTATTCTCAACGTCACGTTGCATAAATTCCTCAATACTGAAAAGCTGAAACTGGATTTCTTACCTGAAGTACTGCACTGAATGAAAACACAAGTCATGCAGATTTGACGTCATGATTTGGAAGTACTGCACTGAATGAAAGCAAATGCCATGCAGATTCGACTTCTTGATTTTGAATTGCATGATTTGTGTTTTCAGATAAAGAGTCCAAGCAAATTTTCCACAAGAATTGATGAATGTCTCCAACTTTTGAAGCACGGTACATGGCTAGTTTGCTTTTAAAAAAGAAAAAAACGTATTCCTTCTGATTTCATGGACCAGAAGTTGAGCTCATTAAATATAACTTGAGGGTTTATAATCTTCCTTTTTATTTCATTAAGTGGGCGTGTGAAATTTAGTGTAGTGGTTTAGATGAACGGACTTGTTCTTAATTGACAAATTTTTAATGTGTGGCAACTCAAAATCTGTTGTTTACTTTCATCTGCTTTATAAGTTCTGTGGATATTTAAATTTTGTATACTTGTTTGTTTTGGTTGTTGGTGTATGGGCTCTTAGGAAAATAATTTTAGGAAATTTAATATTAGGAGAATAATATTCAGGGAATATGCATTGTTCATTTATAAATTATGATTATTCTCCTATTTATTTGTTTCTTATTGTATTGTGTGTGCCCATGTATTGGTTCCTTTTCTGTTAATAGCACGACAAGTTTTTTATTTCTCTACTTGGTACTAGAGCGTGGCTAAGCCCTAGCCATTCTGTTTGTTTCTCATATTCCTTTTCCTTCTTGTACTTCTCCAACCTTCTCCTCTTCAAGGATTCAAACATTGGTTATTGCAAAGGCCTCTCCCATGGACAAAGGAGACAGGATTTTAGGAGATCCATTTGACTGTAAAGTATTGGCCTTCCTATCATCCTTGCTTTCAACAGCTTTAACATTCCATTCCTCTTGCTCTTTGCGTGTGCTCCCATGTACATGACCCATTGTCCAACTTGCTCCATATTCACATTCACTCTCCATTTGACACGTCTAGTGACCTATTGTTTTTTTTTTTTTTAAGTGCCTGCCTATACCCAAGCCTCATGCCGATTCCATCTCGCTCTAGCTATTTTACCTGAACATGTATGCTTTCTCCATCTTTATTATTCCCTCTCCCAAATTTGCTCCTGCTAACTCCGCACTCCCTTATCTATCCCCAAAACTTGTTATGATAAGGAAACTTGGAAGCTACGTGGGAGCTTGCAGGCAAAGATGTATAGAAAGGAGAAGTTTGTGAGATGTGGGGGATTCAAGATAAATCACTCCTTTCCCCTTCTTACTATTATGACATCTCATTTGTCCCTCTCTCTCCCTCCCTTGCTTTCTTGTCCACCATCACTACCTTTTGCTCTCCTTTCTGTCTCTTTCACTTTCATTTGTCACTATCTATTACTCATTCTTTTACTCTCAATCTCTCTCAATCTCACTCGCTCTCGTAATCCACCTCTCTTTAACTCTATCTCTCTCTCTCTCTCTCTCTCTCTCTCTGAGCGCACGCATCTCCCTTTCCCCAACTAAAAAAATAAAATAAAATTAAAATAAGAAAAAGAAAAAAAGAAGTGTAATTCATATTTGTAGTTTTACAATGGTTGTGTTCAAATAAAATAAGTCAACAATGGTGCTTCAACACTTAAAAAAAAATCCTACAAAGCAAAAAAGAAGTGTAATTCAATTTTGTAGTCTTACAATGGTTGTGTTCAAATAAAATAAGTCAACAATGGTGCTTCAACACTTAAAAAAAAAAATTCCTAGCCAATGCAACTAATCTTCATGCCAACACATGCAAGTGAACAAAAATGTAAGCACTTGTACATTTAAAAAACTCGTGTTTTAATGATAATAAACTTGTGAATGGCTGTCATTACACATTTTAAATAGTTGTGTTCATGTGAATGATTTTAAAACAAAAGAATCTAACCTATTGTCATATGTTGTACTTATACTCTAAGTGACGCGCACATCAATCGTTGAAAAAAAGCAGTGCATTTCTTAAATGATAACACATGTGAATAAAATTTTTTTATATGACAAACAATTCACTGTTTTGCAACGGGGTCGTGTGGTACTTTCAAAAAGGCATGCATGATCCATCAAATTATTAAAAATAATTTTGTTCACGTGTTTTTTTGACAAATGTGTTAATACTTGTATTTAAAGTTCGAGAATGTTGCACGAATTAAGAAACATCAGATAAACTTGAATTTATTATGCTCTAAAATTCCCTTGCAACTTGAAAAAGATGTGCTTATTTTATCTTTCAAACTCAGTTGACATATATGCACAAGTCTGAGCAGACCATCATCTTTATATTGTTTTGATTATATGTTTCATGTTTGATTTTTCTCCTTGTAGTGATTGAAATTGATGAGACTGATGCTTGTTGGCAATGTTCAATAATAAATTTAATCCAAATTTGAAATTGAAATTAATTTCAATCAGCCTTCAAGGACCTTTACTGAAAAAATTACTTTACAAAATGCAAACACTTGAGTTCTAACCGCTTAGATCTGATATGCTACATATTGGGCATAGTGAAATGGTTTGTAATGCAATGAATATTTAAGGGAGCTTAAGTGATGCAAATCCATGAACTCGATATTCTGCAAGCAAACAGGTAGAATTCACAAGGTTTGCCGTAACAAAATTTAATCGAATACTCCTATGACGGGCAAGGCAATTGCATATCACAACCATAGTGATTCACCCTTAAAATTAAGCTCTCAATTTTAAATATCAATGCTTCAAACATTAATATACCTGGACGATGCTTGCAATATTAGAAAATCTTAACTAAAGAAGATAATATAGTTAAAATGACTTATATTCTAGTGCAAATCATTGCAAACCTCAATCCCAATAAAAATATGAAAAATTCAATAAATTTGTGGAATCTAAAATTTTTAATTGAAAGCTATCATCTTATGATTAAAGCAATAATCCATCTATTCTCCACACGAAGGTCATTTGTTCTCGTTGTTCATTGTAAAATTGCACTATTAAATTATGATCACATCGAAGTCTATAGGAAAGAAGACTCCACACAGAATTTGAAAAGAGAAATCACACATAACATAACCCTAATTCTAGCAAACATATATATAAATAGAGGGAAATTGGTGGGAAACTAAAAAGGAAAGGGGGAAAGCAATGGGCGGCAATTCCAGGCCCCTAAGGAGACCGACCGGTCCAGCAGGAGGTTGGACCGGAATAGGAGCTGTCCGGTTCAGCCAGCCCCTCCTTCCAGCCGGTTAAGCCGGCCTCCCCTAATCCACCCCACTTCAGAAAATGTGCTATATCTGTTGATGTTGAAATTGCATTAGGAGAATCTTTATATTTGAAAGGCTGACATGTATGCTAGGTCAAGCCATGAAGAGAATTTTCATCGGGTAGAAATTTTGTTTGTGAACATCACTATTACGTCTGTCGAGTTTACATGGGGGAGGGATGATTCTAAAACTTGCTCATCTTGGGAAAAATTATTTCGAAGGAAGATAAAGGTGCAATGCCGAATTATGTTTTTAACTATTATTGCCCAAGCAGCTAGTTGTACAGGAAGCCTTGGACCAGAAGCTAGTATGCTTACCTTGAACATATTCGAAAATCTAAAATGAGCTCAACAATGCCACACACAATCCCCCACTTAAAAAAACATTTTGGCTAGAGTACACAGTTTTGAAAGTTGTCAAAGAGAATGGCTGAATGAGAAGAAAGTATGAAAGGTTTGTTATAACTAAAGCTAAATAGGTTGCCATTACATAACAGCATGATTCCCAATATTCTATTGCAGCTTGGAGGTTATACTGCATGCAGTAACAGAGTAAAAGGGAAGGATGTGCGGAAAATTATTTCCAATATTTTTCCTGTTCATCTACTTCTTCCTATTCTCTTTCTTGAAGTTGCAAGCAGAGTCAAATTGCTTGAAAACTGTTTTTTTCTCTGTTTTATTAGTGAAATACTATCATTTTAATGCATATTCTTCTCATTTTTTTCATGTCAATCTTCAATGAACAGACGTTCATGCGCCAGAAGGCTACTCTATCATCTTCTTCTTCCGTTTCCCATTTGATAAAAGGAATGAGAAATCAAAACTCAGTGCTCTCCAACAAAACTGAAGGTACAATATGAAATTGCCAGCCGCATGATAGTAATAAATTTCACTTTAGGTGCTTTGAACACACATCTACTGATTTTGCAGGCTGTGTGCATGTTACTACTGATCATCATTCTGAAAAAGCTAGTAGATCTCCAACTATACCAGACCTTAATTCACTGTTCTTTTCACCTTCGGAAAGCCCTGAACAGNTTTTTTTTTTTTTTTTTTTTGTGCTGGAACAAATCGAAATTCTAGCATTTTGTGGCATGGTCAATCATCTATTAATCATTGAAGGTCTTAAAGAAATATTCCTGATTTTGTTATTGGAAAGTTTTACATTCATACTTTTAGATGGTTTTGTCACATTACATGTAGACCATTTGATGATCCTATTAAGAAAATAGATGTTATAGATAGACCTAAAAAATCTGGGCATATTGTATTAAAAACAATCTTAATTTATTAGATTTAAATGAAAATATGACACTCAATAGGATGCAATGGAAAAAAAAAAAAAAAGATTCATGTAGCCGGAATAAAGGCTTGTTGTTGTTGTATCAAAGGTTTGAATTTATGCATGTAAATATGAAACTGAGTTAATATGTAAATAGACAAAATTTGTGTGGTATGCATGTAAATGCCCCTATATTTTATTCTCAGCGATGTATTTTTTTTTTCTGGCAGCTTCGGGTGGAGCACCATTTTCCAGCAGATCCGAAGTACTTTGATGTAAGCAACTGAACAGAAGATGTCCTGCCATGGCTTCCAATTGTACATAGCTTCTCATTTCCTCAAATGAAATCTGTAAAGAAACTCCTCCCATTTCCTGTAAATAAAATGCCTTTAACTATTCTATTGCTCTATTTCTGATTCATCTTTCTTTTCTCAATGAACAAAACTTACGTGAGGATATACTAAAATGTACTATGGTGAACTTCATTGCCGTTGAATTTGCGGTAAGATTAGTGCTAGTCAGGATATCTTATATAGCTCTAATCTTAGTGCAAATCCAAGAGTTTTGCATCCCATCATGATGAGTTTACATCAGGATATCCTGACAATTTTTTTATTTCTCAATCATCTGGTGTTCTAGGGAAATAAGGTGTTCTAGGGAAATAAGCATGATCTTAGTAGTTTTAGAGCTTTATATTAAGTTCTTAATAACTATGGGACTTGCCACCATCATGTGGTAAATGGTGCAATCAAGTTAGTAATAAAGCGCTTACTTGAATGTTGACTATTTAATTTATTGTTGAAGGTTCTTTAAATTTGTTTACTCAATTTTTAAAGTTAATTGTGATGTGTTTCGAGAACCATTTAAGATGGTGCGCAGGGACATTTATGGTGAAATTCATTAGCAAAATGTCAATCATTAGTAATCTGATAATGCTAAGAGGGGGGGTGGTAAAGGATATGAAGCGATAGGCTCAATAATATAAGATTAATGACTAGGAAGAAGTGATGTGTGTGGATTTCTTGAACTAAATGAGCTCCAAAAGATTTTCACTCATTGTACATTATCATTGATAATAGTGGACTTAGTGGGCTATCATATATTGAACTTATATATATATTTTTTTTCCATCTATTGCCAAATCATGTTGAGCCTTTTAGAGGCCAAATTTTCAGAAGATATATTGGATTATAGATAAGATGCTTCCTAGATGTTTTTTTTTTCTTATTCAATAAGGAGTTTTTGATTTGGGGTTCGAGATTTTTTATAGACGCAAGCTGGTATGGTTAATTATCCCTCCTGATAACGGGAGAGCACTTTTGATTGGGGCTAGTCTTTAAAAATTAAATATTCAATATACAATGACAACAAAGATATAATATTTTAAATTGTGAAATATATCACCTGAAAGTTGGTGGGGAAAATAAAGATAAAACCCGATCAAAGATCTCATGATTTTGTTGTCTCTGGTCGTTGCGGTCCTTGATCTACCTAGTAAAAGAAGGTAGTCGACCTAACTTGACTAAAGGATTTTTGTTAGCAATTATGGGTTGTCATGCAAGGGCTCCTTCTAGATCTAGGGTGATTGTTTGTCTAAGGGGATGAATTAAAGCTGGTTTTAACTAACTGAAAGTTGTGTCAATTAATTATACTGTTATGGTTCACATCTCAATGATATAAAATCGTTGAGAAATATACGTGTTGCAACTGTGATCATAATATAATAATGTTATTTTGTGGCAACCATTCGATTAGAGGATGTTTGACGTAGCCGCTACTTCGAGGTTCTATTTGGTGGCAGAACCACGCAGATAGAAGGCAAATCATGTTCTTACTGACATGCAATTACTTTAATTATGAACATAGAGATATAATTAATATGATGTTCACTCTTTATGAGTTGAAGTCAATTGGAAATTTATCACTCGACAAATTATTGTGAAGGGTAGATGGAATTTGTTTTTTAAATATTTTGTGAATAATTTTATCTTGAAAGATTTTATTTATTTGCATTAAGTTTTTAGGTGTTTAATTTTAATTTGAATGTCCAAATTAATTGTTTTGATAATTTGATTTGAAAATTGATATATAAGTTGACCCTCTGCTCCCGAGTTGAGATTTTTAGTCAACACAGTCATCATTGGGGAATTGTTTACCTTTGAACCCCGTTGATTCTATCATTCTTACAGGATGTTTCAATAGTTGAAATAATGGAATTCAAAATAGACTTTAAGATATAATTGTAAGATAGAACCCTCCGATTAAAATCTTTTATCAACCAGGTTATCATAAGAGATTTAAGCATTTAAAACATTTATATTTTGAAGTGGTATTTAATTTTGTTAATTTAGACTTTTTAGGGTACAAGTTATGTCGACTCCTATTCTTAAAAGGAGGATCGGACTAGGTAATTTGAACATGTAAATTTTTATTTTAAGATTTGGGCATTTATTTCAAAATTATTAGACTTGTTAACTCCAGTCGCTAAGTTTAGGAGAATCAGATTAGTTTGGTGAGGCTTACAACGTTATCTTATAGACAAGACGACTTGATTAGCCCATGCAACATTCTCAAACCTAGTATTTCAGCATTTAATTCATTGTTTGGAGCACATGCATGCATTTATATTTCATATTCATAAATAACTTAAAAGAATTTAGAGACTTTGAAGGCTTGCGCAACTGTTAAACTATAATTAAGATTTGTAATTTAGGTCGAGAGATTTTGAAATCATGTATAGGATTCCTATCTATATGAATCTTCTAATGCATACATAATTCAAGAGAGTAGAAATTAAGCTCAAAATATTTTCATATATTCCAGATCATTGCATTTGACTTGGGAATAACCATCAAGCTTTTAATGGCTTTAAAAATAGCAACCATTTGAAACTATAAGCTTTTATTTGGATATTATTTGATTGGAGTGCATGCAATGTTACATCTTCGAGCATTAAGAGGGTCTGTCTTATGTTCGTTGGAAAGTGTATTGCAAATCCAATGACAAGATTTTATAGTTTCATAAAGTCTCATATTTAAATTATTTTTCATCTCTAGGAGCATAAATCCTAAAACTCAATTTAAAATTTATTTTCAAACCTTGTGAACATAAGTATGAAAAGCTCAATTTTAAATTTTTTTTAGGTTTATGAGCTTAAATTTTAAAATCCAAATTTTAATATTTTCAAGCCCTAAGACTCAAATTTTAAAAGCCCATCTTTAAAATTTTTAAAACCTTAAAAGCCAAAATATTAAAAGCTTAGATCATTGAAATTTTAAAACCTACAACAACAACAACAACAACAACACAACCTTAATCTTACTACATGGAGTTAGCTACATGGTACCTTTTTCTCCATTGCGTCCTATTTAGTGTCATTTTTTTCATTTAGTTCTAATAAATTAAGATCATTTTTTATACAATAAACTCAAGTCTTCCTAGGTCTACCTTTGTCTTTCCTAACATAAGTCAAATCTAAAACATCTACTCTCCTAATTGGATCATCAAATGGTCGACGTTTAACGCGACCAAACCATCTAAGATGTTTTTCTCTAATTTTGTCAGTCACAAAAGCTATCCAACCCTATCACGGATATATTCATTTCGCATTTTGTCTCTAAGTGTAAAGCCACTCATCCACAACCCTATCACAGATATATTCATTTCGCATTTTGTCTCTAAGTGTAAAGCCACTCATCCTAATCATTCTCATCTCGACAACACTTAACTTATTATTATGCTTCTCTTTTAAAGGCCAACATGATCATTCTCATCTCGGCAACACTTAACTTATTATTATGTTTCTCTTTTAAAGGCCAACATTCGTCATTCTCACTCGGCAACACTTAACTTAGTATTATGCTTCTCTTTTAAAGGCCAACATTCAACGTCATAGAGTATTGCAAGTCTCACCACCGTCTTATAAAATTTTTCCTTTAGTCTAAGCGGTATTTTTCTATCACACAAAATGCTCGAAGCATTCCTCCACTTCAACCAACCAACTTGAATTCTACTATTAACATCCCAATATATATCACCATCGCTTTGAACAACAGACCTGAGATATCTAAATTGTTCCCACCTTTTAATAATCTGATCACCCAAAGTTACACCTTTTGTCACTAGAGCTATTATTACAACTAAAATTACATTCCATGTATTCAGTTTTAGTTCTACTCAAATGAAGGCCTTTAGACTCCAGTGTAGACCTCCATAATTCTTGTTTTTCTTGGGTTTTTTGCTCTCATCTTTTCCACGAGAAGGATATCATCAGCAAAAAGCGTACATCAAGGTACATCCTCTTGTAAATTTCCAATAAGACCATCCATAACTAAAGCAAAATATATGGGCTTAAAGCCGATCCCTGATGTAATCTAACAAAAATAGGAAAATATTTGATCAATCCTCTAGTTCGAACAAAGGTAACATCTCTAGTTTACATATCCTTAACGATTTGAATATAAGTCATATCAACACCTTTCTTCTCAAAAATTCTCCAAGTGATATCTCTTGGAACCTTAACATAAGTTTTTTTTTTAAATCAATAAAAATCAAATGCAGATCCTCCTTATTATCTCTAAACTTTTCCAGAAAACCTCTCAATAAATGTATAACTTCCATAGTAGACCTGCCCAACATTAATCCAAATTGATTATGGGAAATATGTCTTAACCTATGTTCAATTACCCTCTCCCATAATTTTAAAGTGTGACACATCAACTTGATTCCTCTATGATTTGCACACTTTTGTGTATCCCCTTTATTCTTAAAAATGGGGACCAAAATAGTCTTCCTCAACTCCTCAAGTATTTTTTTTAGTTTTTAAAATAATATTAAAGAGTTTAGTAAGCCAAGAAACTCCCAAATCTCCTAAATATTTCCACACCTCAATTTGGATATCATCAGGTCATATAGACTTTCCACCCCTAGTTTTCTTTAAAGCCACCTCAACTTCTTTTTTTCTAATGTCACGATAAAAATGAAACATTTTATTATTATTAACGATATTAAGATCACTAAAGTTGATCGTATTTTTCAGAAATTTCATTAAAAGGTTTATCAAAATAACTCACCCATCTACATTGAATATCTTTTTCTTAGAAAAGTACCTTTTTTTTTATTCTCATCTTTAATACATTTTACTTGAGTTAAATTTTTATTTTTATTTTCTCTTTATTTGGCTATTTTATACATATATTTTACTCCCTCTTTAGTGTCTAATTTATTATAAATATCATTAAAAGCATAATGTTTAGCGTCACGGATTTTTCTTTTAGACTTCCTGCGGGTCCGTTTGATATTTTTTCCAATTCTCAAAGCTTTTACACTTAAACCAATTTTTATAACATAACTTTTTATATTTTATCTTTTCTAATACATTATTATTCCACTATCAATTATTTTTATTTATAATTTTTTTTNCAACTTCTTTTTTTCTAATGTCACGATAAAAATGAAACATTTTATTATTATTAACGATATTAAGATCACTAAGGTTGATCGTATTTTTAAAAACTTCATTAAAAAGTTTATCAAAATAACTCACTCACCTACATTGAATATCTTTTTCTAAAAAAAATACTTTTTTTTATTTTCATCTTTAAACATTTTACTTGAGTTAAATCTTTATTTTTCTTTTCTCTTTATTCGGCTATTTTATACATATATTTTTTCTCCCTCATTAGTATTTAATATATTATAAAGATCATTAAAAGCAGAATGTTTAGCTTCACTGATTTTTCTTTTAGACTCCCTGCGGGGTCGTTTGATATTTTTCCTAATTCTCAAAGCTTTTACACTTAAACTAATTTTATAACATAACTTCTTCTATTTTATCTTTTCTAACACTTTATTATTCCACTATCAAATATTTTTATTTATAAAAACTTTTTTCTTTTGATTCTACAAGTATATCTTTTGCTACTTGTTTAATATTGTTTGTACTTTATCCCACATACCATTTGCTTCTTCATGAACATCCCAAATTTTGAAATCTTAAATTTTACTCTTAAAAATAATTTTATTTGTCTTTTGGGTTCCCTCATCTAATTCTACAATGATGAGTCATAGTATTCTTTGTTTTACAACTCTTCATCTTAAAATCTATAATTAATAAACAATGTTGGCCACTTAAATTCTCACTTGGAATGATCTTACAATCATTACAACCTCGATGATTTCTTCTTCTCATAAGAAAAAGATCAATTTGTGTTTTATTAGATCCATTTTTATAAGTAATAATAAGTTCATCTCTTTTTTTTGAATAAAGTATTAGTAATAACAAAATCATACGCTAAAACAAAATCTAAAATAAATCTACATTCTTTATTAGTCACTCTAAATCATAGCTATCATGAGTATTTTCGAAATCTTCTGCCACTCTACCAACATGTCCATTTAAATCTCCTCATATAAAAATTCTTTCTTCAGGAGTTATTATTTGTATTAAGTTTTCTAAGTCATTCCAGAATTTATTTTTAGATCCTATATCTAAACCTACTTGAGTAGCATAAGCACTTATAATATTAAAAATCTTAGTATCATTGATAATCTTAAGGGATATAATTTTATCTCAAACTCTATTAATTTTTACTACATTATCTTTTAAACTCTTATCTATAATTACACTTACAACATTTCGAGTGTGATTCTTACCAGAATACCAAAGTTTAAAACTTAAGTTATCAGTCTCTTTAACAGTTTCTCCAACTCATTTAGGGTCCGTTTGGGGCAGCTTATTTGGTGCGGTGGGCTTTTGAAAACGCATCTAGTCTGTTTGGGTAAATTGCGTTTTGGCAGCTTATGCGTTTTCAAAATGCTAAAAATAACGTTTTCACAGCGCACTTATCTAGGTGCGGTGGCAGCTTTCTAGCAGCGGTCTGACTTTTCCAAAAAAAAAAATTTGTAATAGTCATCGCACCTAGCTTATCAGCAGATTATTCAATAAGTTGTAGCTGCCCCAAACAGATCCTTAGTTTCTTGAATACATAAGATATTAATATTTCTATGAATCATTATATCAACTAATTCCATTAATTTAACATTGAGAGTATCTATATTCCAAGATCCATATCTTAATTAAACCCTAAGAACTTAAATTTTAAATGCTTGAGTTTCCAAATCATTTTAAAATTAAAATAAGTTACATTTTATTTTAATTTACAAGTTCAAATTTTCTTTTTAAAATACTAAGGAGAAAGAATCATATTTAATAAAAAAAGAAGTGTAAAAGGGCATTTATAAGGTTAAATAAGTAATGTAAGTGAGACAAAATTATGCATAATATTCTAAACTGTAAAGATAAAATTTGTGAAATTCAATGTTTTATGTCTCGAGGCGAGGACCAATTTTCTCTTTCTTTTCATCACTATTGTCTTCTAATAATATCTTTCTCTACATTTATCTCTCTCAGAACATTCAATCATCAAAAGAATATTCATTCAGTATACTGATAATAATTAAATTATTAATTAATGCTATTACAAGAATTAAAACTTGAATAAAAATCATAAATTGAAATTTTATATATCATATATCATATATCATATATAAGCTTTTTCAATGTGAAAAATACAAATGAAATTATTGTATACATTTTCTCATTTCCATTAGTAATGAATGCACCTCTTCAAGTCTTATAACTCTATCAAAGCTACTTTCATTGCTATTGTCATTTGTAATGGTGGTGTCAAAAATATTAGATTTAAATAACTCCAAGCCTTTGCATTCATCTTTTTTTTCACATGCTTATTTAAATTCCCAAAGTCTTGAGTAAGTTCTTCCTCATTGAAAAATTAATCATCATAAGAATGTGCATTCTCTATATTAATAATAGTTAAATTTTTATTATTGGAATTAAATTTTGTATAAAGATCATAACTTGAAATTTTACAAATATGCTCATATGGGACGACTCTTAGGATGGGTGACTCTTATGAAATTAGACTAATTGGAACAAATTATGATGCCATTAGGCCAAAGTTAACAATATCTCGATTGGTGAGATTTTGGGCTATCGCAAATGACATCAGGGTTGTTGGTATCAGTTTTTGATGTAACAAGTGTATGGTGTCTGTCTGCATGACTCGGGGTGGTCAACAGTTTTTCTGTAGCATTTGGTGGTTAAGACACCCACCTGCAACTCTCAAGCACTTATTTGGAGCAAGGGGGTAAGGCTGGCGACAATTTAGCCTTACCTGGGTGAACCTCCCATCATAAGGGTTATTTAGGACGTAAGACGTGCTTGGTGTCTAAATTAATGTTTAGAAGTTACCATACGTTTTTCTGGAACCACTTATGGCCAAAGGAAGCCATGACGTCATCGTACACACGCTATGAGAAAATTAAGGTTTGGGACACCCTACTCGCGTTATGGCTTAGGATGATCGTTGACATTGATTTTCCCAATGATTCATTGAATGAATACTATATTTCAAAGTTATGGGGCTATATTTCACTCATACAAAGTCTCTCATAGCATCTAGATCAAGAAAATCCTTCGTCAGGTGCTCATGGTGAACATCAAGGTTTCGCGCTAGACTGGAGCCCCGACGTCGACCCTAGGAGCTGATGCATCCCAAATTCCTTCTTAAATCATCAATTTCGAGCCTTTGGAGGTCTAGAACTTGATTTTGACACTTTTTGAGCTACTAGGCGCCCAAAACAGTCTAAAAAAAGCCACTTTCCCAAAAGCTGGAAAGGTGGGCACCCAAACTAGCGCCTAGGCACTTAAGGACTGGGTGCTTAGGCGTCGGTAACCTTCCAGGTCTCAATTTTGGGGAATTCTAACTTTATTTTGACGTCTTAAGCTATCAAAATCATAGGGATAACATTGAGACTTTAAAAGTGGTTGGTTAATCCACTTTTTCCCTCCTCTAAAAGCATCTTAGGCCTCTATTAGGAGGCATTTTGGCCATTTCATTGAGGAAAAGGAATTTAACCTAAGTCCCCCTCTCATTTTTCTACTAGCTTCATTGTTGCCCAGGAGGGGGATTCCGTCGCTCCCCCTCTCTGCCTCCTTCTCCTTTTTCTTCTTCGGCTAGGGTGTGAGAGCTTGAGAGAAAGCTCTTGGGGAAGAGCTTTTTGAAAGCTTGGAGAGGCTTTAGAGAGGCCATTTTGGCCTCCCTCTTCTTCCTCTTAATCTTCTTCATCTTCTTCCACATTTTTTGAGGTGTGAGAGGGTTTTCTTGAGGAGAATCTTGGAGCAAGGTGTCCACTCTCCTACACTGGAGGACAGCTTCCTCCTAGCTTGGGGAAGGATTGTTGGAGTATCACAGGAGCGCCGCTGGAGTTCCCAAAATGTTGGCTTCTCTCCTATTGATAAGTGAGCTTCTTCCTACTTGAAGACAGGTGTCTGCAACCGTCATGATGGTGAGACTCTCCAACTCCTAGTTGGTCATAGAGTTAGTTGAGTCCAGGCACATGGATTCAGTCACCCACATGGGGTGAGTGCACCATCTGATGATAGTCAGCATGGCCACATCGCCTATGTGTTGGGCCAATGATTTCCTAGAGCTAGCCCTAGCATAGGAATCCTGTGCATTGGTCAATCTTATTCGGAGTCGAGTGATTCCCTCTTATGAGCTATAGGTCTTAATCCCACTGGCTTGAAATTCCAATTTCCCACGGCTTTGGCGCTCCCAACCTCATTTTAAGGGGTTGGTTGAGTTCTATCTTGAGGAATGGGGAAAGCATTTTAGCTAGCTCATTCCATAAGATTGTGTGTGTTTGTAGGATGGAAAAAGCTTTATAGCTAGTCTACCTTACAAACTGTGGAGGACTTCCCCTATAAGAAATCAAAGGGGGAAGCCTTCCACATTGCAACGCCAAAGCTGGAGACATCCATGCTACAAATTCAAGAGCATCAACCCTAGGTACCTACGTGAGGCCATTAGGTCAAGTTTGACACATTATTGAGCATTTTGGGTTGCATCACATATGCATGGACCATTTTGTTGCATTTTTGCAATTGGTGATTTATTGCATTGTATGTATGTCTATGTGGGCACTTCATATCGATTGGCTAGGACGGTCACCGATATTCTTTTAGGTTCGACTGACCGTCCCAGGCTGATGACCCTATCTTTTGGGATTAATCAACTTCCATGTGTTGATCACCCATCTTTGGTTTTATCAGCCTTCTCATGTCGATCACCCTATCTTCTAGGTTTGATCGACCGCTATGTGTCGATCACTCGCTCTGGGTTCGATCAGTAGCCCCGGGGCAATCACCTTATCCTTTGGGTTTGATCAGTCATTCTGAGTCAACCACCCCATTGCAGGATGAATTTATTACCACGAATCGATCCACCCATTTTTTTTGTCTGACCGCCCACCTCGACCCGGTCAACTGAACACTCACATGTTGTATGCTTTTGCAACATATTGCATGTGTTCGTTCTTGCATGATGTTTGGTCATTATTGGGGCAAGAAGTATATCTCCTTGATGGAGTCTTATACCCTTGATGATCGAGGACAACATTTCTGGTTCCATATGTCTTGCATGACATCTTGCATGGTCATCATCATATGCCCGAGTTGCACTCCGAGTGTCCTCTCACACATTCATATGTCGGGTCGTTGCCTTCAAGGCATGCCCATCTCTGGCCCACTACCTCCTCGGCATACCTATCTGTCTGGTCGATGCCATCATGACATGCATATCCTCTAGTCACTACTTCCTTGGCAAACCCATTTGTCGGGTCACTTCATTAACGTCTCGCCCATCCTCGGTCCACTACCTCCTCGACATACCCATATGTGGAGTTGCTACCTCAACGACATGGCCCTTGGCATATCCATATATCAGGTTGATGCCTTCACGATGTGCTCATCCCCTAGTCGCTGCCTCCTCGCGTACCCATCTGTCGGGTCATTGTCTCCATGGCATGTCATGTCTGGATCACTACCTCCTCAGCATACCCATTTTTTGGGTCGCTTCCTTCATGACATGCCCATCCCGGGGTCTCTGCCTTCTCGACATACCCATCTATCGGGTCGCTGCCTTCGCGACATGCTCATCCCCAAGTCATTGTCTCCTCAGCATACCCATATATCAGGCCGCTGACTTCACGTCATGCCCACCCTTTCATTTCATTGTCTTCGTAACATACCCATCCTTTGAGCCACTATCTCCATGGCATGGCCATCCTTTCTGAGTCACAACCTTTACAACATATACACCCTCACCATTTTGGTGCACTTATCATGTCTACTTGTTGCATATCTTGTATGTTTGCATGTGTGCTTGGTGAGTGCCTCTCGGGTAAGGTGTGAATCTTCTTCATAGGCATCCTTTACTCAATGCAAACTCATTTGTAGCTGATGTTTGTTTTTTTCATGGCGCCCTGGGTCCCCAAATAGGCTTAATCATTCACAAAGGTAGTCTTTTCTTACTAGTACATCTCATTTGTGTGTGTCATGTTGCATGTACCATCTATGTATCCATTTGCATGATGTGTCCTTCGCTTTCTTGGGCACCCGTTGTGATTAGTTCATACCTCAGTCGAACAATCACAATGTGGGCTTCTTTCATGCCCGTATGCTTTCCCATTCGCCTTAGTGGTGGTCTTGCTCATTAAGAGAGTGACACTATGTCGGTCGTGATGCCTTAACGAGCATTGCTCGCTGAGTTGATCTTGGGAAGAAACACGAGTTAAGTCATTGAGATTGACACATGTATAACTCTATTAAGGATACAAGGGTTATAATGTGCGTCTTATGCTTCATTGGCCCATATTATATGTCTGATATTTTAAAAGTATAAAATGGATAGTTTTACAGTTATTGTATTATCCACCTACTTTTAAATTTATATAACTTATGCCTTATGTAAGGCCCTTATTTTAAAATTTCACCTATCTCCTATGACATGCGTTAGATCCCTTAGATCTTTAGGACAGGGTCGGTGTGGCGACCCTGTCATAGTCATACGACAGTCGGAGACTTTACCCTGTGCACATAGATGCTAGGATATGAAACTTTTCATTAGATTATGTGTTAGGCTAGGATCTAGTTCTAGGTAGTCTTTTTAATGTCTGGATATTGTTTTTTGCTAGATTAGATGCCCTAACCAGGCATCTTTCTTGCTTTGTGCTTTTGGTGTGACTACATGCTTTATATGCATGGTAGCATGTTAGATCATTTTTCTACAGGGATTTGTGTCTCTATATAGACACACACATGTACCATAAAAGGGGGTGTTGTCATAATATCACTCAAATAACACCACAACACCACAACACCAAAAAAAGACCTCAATATCACCACAATAATGACACAATAACCCCATAATAACATCAGTCGAACGCCACAACTGAACCGCCACAATACTATTCTAACACCTAAATAATAAAATAATAACACCTAAATAAAACCACAAAATTTCACAATAGTACCATAATAAAACCACAATAACACCACAATAACACTGCAATAACTACACTAACACCTTAATAATGTCACAATAATATTGCAAAAACATTATAATAACACCAGTCAAATACAACCATAGAATCGCCACAATACTGTTTTAAAACCATAATAACACCACAATAATACCTCAATAAAACCTGAATAGTACCACAATAATGTCGCAATAAGATCACAATAACACCACAATACAACCAAAACAATATCTCGAAAACACCACAATAATACTGTAATAACACCAAAATAACACTCCAAAAATACCATTCTAATACCACCACAGAGCCGTCACAATACCACTCAAATAACACTTCAATAACACCACAAAAACATAATAAATTAAAGATACAAGTCAATCATAAGTCACTCTGGTTGGATATACTATTTTACCCGTGCATAAAAATGAAAATGGAAAATTTTTAAAAATAGAAATGAAAATAAAATAAATGTACCTTAATTGGTACAAAAATTTAGACAGTGCACATGAGATGACTTCTTAAATAAAAACATTTTTAACAATGATATTAAATTTCTAATTAAATAAAATTACAATAAATTAAAGGTTATTATAAAATGAGAATTTAACTATTTTATCATTTTGATCACATACATGTTTGAGCATAAGCATAAGCATAGAAGATATGTAATTATTCGTTTACTTTTTAACTAAATATTTCATTTTACAACTTGTTTAAGAAACACTTCATTGAATGAAAATGTTCAAGAAAAATTATTTGTTTATAGAAGAATTAGATCACATGAACTTAGATATTAAACAATATTATTTTTATCTTTTGATTTTTTTTGTATTAGTACTGTTGCACAATTGATATTTTATGTGTTTGGTTTCATGTATATCTTGCATTTTTTGTGATTTGGTGGCTCTTTAATGGTTGAATGTTATTGCGGATTATCATGCATATGTTAATATTGTGTATCTCTACCGTGAATGTCTACTCCAGCTTTGAATATTACAAATCTTAATGAATAACATCATCGTCATTTAGTACCTATGCAACATTCATTTACTTGTCATCATGGATCTTCATTGGCACACCACCCCCCTCATAAATAAAAAAAACATATTTTATTTCATCACAATAACATAAACAAAAAAAATTATGAGCAACAAAAAAAAAATGAAAAAGTGATCCCCAATTACCTTAAAGTACTTTGATCAAAACAACAAGAATAAAGTGCAAAGCTTGTCAAGGTACTAGAAAATGATGCAACACAAGTAATTAGTATTTCAAGAAAATCAAATAAAAAAACATTGTTTCATAGCTAGTTTCAAAAAATATGAACTTTCAATGATCATTGCAACTAAATGCTAAAAAAAATAAAATTGGGTGCTTTCCTAATTGAATTGTAGTTAACTCCTTTCTAAAAGTTTCCAATCATGACAAAAAACTTCAAATATAAATATATTTCGAAATAGATAGATTTTATTGAAAATACGTTAACTTAATTTTTATATTGAGAAGATAAAAAATGCACAATTACTAGATAATATTAAAAAGATGATAATATGTTGTAAGATGATTAATCATCAAAGAGTGAAAAGAAAGATGATTATTATATATTTTTTTTAATCAATGATAGTTATTTTTTTTGTCCTCACTTTTGTTGGGTCTAAGAAACTTCTTTAGTAGCCTAGGTCTAGCCATAGGACTTTCCTATTGACTAGTCTTAGAAGATCCAGCACACCACACCTATTGGGGGTCCATTTGTTGACCTCACTTTTGGTTGAGGTCTCGAAATCTTTAGTAGCCTAGGTCTAGCCATAGAACTTTCCTATTGACTAGTCTTAGAAAACTAGAAAATGTACCCTCACCATTAGAAACTCAAAACTCTTCTTGTTACTCAACTTGAAGTTCCACATATTGATCTTAACCTCTAGCAATTAGTAGGTAAGATCATCATGAGAGAACTCAAGAGGAGTTCCTATAGGACTATTTGGCCTTAAGGTTGACCCTGGGTGTTGGTTTAAAGTTAAGCTACACAATATCCTCACAATATCCTGACTAAAATCAATACATAAAAACCCAAAATGAGGGTTTTATTGATCCATGGTTCATTTAGAATGGATATTTATCCAATTCTACTTGAAACACTAATTTTGGGTCTTTTGCCCCAGACACTCCCAAATTACCTAACTGCCCTTAAGACCCTTCTTTAACTTAAGATCCCAAAAATCTCATAAAATTCCCAATAAATCTCAAATATTTCCAATTTCATTCCTTTCAATTACCATATGGCCCAATTTGGTAAATTTGATCATCTTTAACCAAAATACCCCCAAAATTGCCAAAATTACAAAAATACCCTTGGCACCCCCAAACTTTTCCAAAACTTCCAAAATCAATCCAAATGTTCCCAAAACCCATTTGGACCCTTTAATTGGATTCAATTTGATCAATTTGACCATTTTGACCAAAAACCCATTTGGACCCTTCAATTGGATTCAATTTGATTAATTTGACCATTTTGACCAAAACCCCCAAAATTGCCTTTAAAGACCCAATTTTCACAAATTTACTTTAAATGTCCATCAATTTGGACCCAATCTCCCCCAGTTTCAATCCTAAACTCAAATTCACCTTACATGTGACCAACTTAAACCAAATCCAAGCTCAATTAATTCATGATTTGAGCCTAATTTTGATTTGGGTCAAAAGCCCCAATATTGGCTAATACTCCAAATCTCAACAATTGAATGCCTTAGACCTCAAATTGGCATCCAATTTTTGTTGAAAATCACTTACAAGGTCATTTGTGACCAAAC
>JXCR01098631.1:0-20007 GCA_002079205.1 Phalaenopsis hybrid cultivar | reverse complement strand
TATATATATATATAAGCAATACATTTTAGGCGTGTCACTCATCCCCTTCATCGAAGGATGAGGCCACCAGGTAACTAAGGGATTTCTCTTTCCCAAGACAATCAAGTAATGTTACTAGGGATTAAAAGAGAAAACACTCAAATCTATGAGGGGAGGGTCCACAAATAGATTCCTAACTAAGCGGCTTTCTCCAAGCACAAAACCCTTGTCCTTGAATTTCTATCAACCAAACCTAAGGGATCCTAGGAAAGGAAATACGAGAGTTTGAAACCATTATACCTTAGTGATGGTTGTGTTCACATTCTCTTTACTTAATCCTTGTTCATAACTTTTTCCATTCAAACTCATTATAGTCCTTCCACAATGGATAAAAAAGCTCTCCTCCATAAGGAGAATATGGCAAAGCGCCAATAAAATTTTTTTCGGTCCTATGTCTTTTTTGAAGAATAGGATGACTGATAAAGAAAGCTATGAGGATGAAGAAGGAATTTGAGAAGAGGAATAATAGATGGAGAACGAGGAAAAAGTGAAGAAGATATTCACGAAGTCCTCAAAAAACACTCAAGTAACTCTTCCTAAGCTCTCACTCTCCCTGTAATCATCCCAGCCAAATGAACAACGATGAATGGAAAACATTTTCCCCAAGCCAAATTTCCCATAGCACAAGGCAATAGAATGACCATTTGCATAATTAAAAAAAGGTCTCATGTGTGCTTTGATTCTATATTTGTTATCAAACCATTCATGGTAGCTTATCTGATAGATAGATGATATTTTCAGGGATAGCATGATGAAACAGTGAGAAGCAGAGGTTCTGATGTGGTCACGTCATTGTTTAGCCGTGAGCACGCCCTATCTTAAAGGTGTTGTGAAAATGCCTCTAACGTTTCCACACCTGAATGGTGGTGTAATTACACCACTCGTTCTATCTGGTCAGCACGGTCATACCGACCTCAAGCATGATCACGCCTGATAGAAAACATTCATAAGCCCAGAGTAGAATCAGCCTAGCCACACTCAAAGCAGATATGCTCATGTTAGCCAAGGAATGTTGCATAAATAAAGAAGCCAGAGCATGGACACACCTGATTTCAAAAGTGTTCACGCCAAGCCCAATTAAATTGATCCTACTGATCATGGGGGTTTATGCTTTATTTGAGTAATGGATGTCATCATTAAGAAAAAATAGTGCTCTGGATGCATTCATGCCATCCATTTCTGGCTTCAACATCATTTAAATAAAATTTGTGGACAACTGAGCCAATTTATACGTCTGGCTCATGTGTGTCACTCCAAATAAATCTCATTAGTCTGATCAAAGTTGTTCAAAAAATACAATCCTAACCGGCCTTTGATACACCAACATAATATGTGGTTTTATGTATATATTTTATGCTTATTTTTTGTGACATTGAAGCTTAAGGAATGGTATTTTTTATGTTTTTGTTACAGGTATATCAATTTTAGGTATCTAGAGCAAAAGTATCAAAAAGGACAAAATTTGGAGCCAAAACAGTGAAATTTTGAATTCTGGCGCATGACGTGCCAGATTGGTGCCAGATGCGTCGGATTGGCGCCAGATGTGCCAAAACCCAGAATAATGCAGTCTTTAGTAAACTGGCACATAATGTGCTAGATTGGCATGAGATGCACCATTTGATAGAGAGATAGAGCATAATGTGCCAGATTTGGCGCCAGATGCGCCATTTTATAGAGATTTGGTACATGATGCCCCAAATTTGGCGTCAGATGTGCCAGGGATGACTTTTTGTGGATTATGGCAGATCGAGATGAATTTTGCATGAATTTTCAAAGGGACACTTATTCTAAACACAAATTGAAGTAATTCACTGCATCTAAAAACTTTTGAAGGTTCTTTTATGAAGAGATATGTCTCTTGAAATAATAGACATGTCTTCTGAATTCAAAATGGTTGACTTTTGAATAGAAATTTAGATGGAATTTTAAATTCTTTTTGTAGGGAGGCAGCCTTTGATAGAAGAGAGGGAAGTCTGGGGCTCGAAGTGGTGTGGGTGTGTTGTGTGGAGGCAAGAAGGAGAATTAGAGAGAGAGAAAGAAATTCAAAGGCTTGGAGATTCTCTTTAAGGATTGTAAGAGGAGAGGGAAGATGAGAGAGTTTTTCTACGTTACACTTCTAAGAGAGAATTGAGAGTGCTAGTAAAGAGAGAAAGGTTTGGAGAGAACTTCTAGAAGTTTTCTTGGGAAGGATTGAGATATAAGTTGTGTTATTTATTTCTTTTATTTTGTAAGCTTGTTCTTATATACAAAATATGTATTTTGTCATATCCTTCTCATGAATTCTGAGTAGTCTTCTTTATTTTTCTTTCTACTTTAAGATATGGTTTTGTGAAGAATTGATTTTTTTATATGGTTTAAAATGTCAATAATTTGTGATGATTTGAACTCCGATCTTCATTTACTTTTTAATCTAGCCAATTGAAATGTTAAAATGTACTGAGAAACATACGTTCCGAAAGGGCTATGATTTCTACAACATGGGGAGGATCACATTTGATTTCATGGGATTTATTTGATGCAGAATTGGATAATTTAAGTTAACAGAATAAAATTCTAATTTTGTCCAGTTTATTGGAAACTGATGTGAGATATTTAGCCCTCAAGGGAGGGAGTAGTGGGAGCTCTAGAGTGGCGACTGGTATCCTCCCAGCCTAACCATGGAATTAGGGACCAAACTATAGATCAGTCAATGTTCTTTATGCACTCAGAAGAGGGTAAAGAATATGATTACTTTTATTTGGCACAAAATAGTTTATATATATATATATTTAAAAATGACTTTAATTCCTTCACAATCCATATACTCTTTGTAAAGGGGAAGGATGCTTTCTTCAATTTGAACTCTCTATCAAAACATCTTAGTTTTAATTTTCCTAAATTTACTTTTGAAAGTTTAGCATTTAGATTTGTTAACTTTGTCTTTCAACTGCATTTTAATTAGCACTCACTTGTTACTTAGTATTCAAACTTCACATTTTAGATTTTGTATTTTTAAAATTATAATTTACATTATAATCTTAAGAAATTATTCATAGGCATTATCAACTTCCCTATGGGATCGATATCTATAACTCCATTAGAGCCCTTTATTACTTGAGCAATATATATACTTGCATTATTTTTAAATGGGATTTGACATTTTAAAGATTCTTAAAAGATAAAACTGTTTTAACTTAAGTTATTTTATTGGGAATAATTTGCATATTTGTCATTGTATCTGTCGTATGTATTTTGTAATATTGAAAAATATTTGCAAATATAACACACTAAATCCACCCGCATCAAGTTTTTGGCGTCGTTTCTTGGGAATTAATAGAAATTAGTAGTAAGTTATTTTATAATTTATAGTATTCTTATTTTAAAAACTAAGAAAAAAATAGTTTTTGTAGTTTAGTTTGAATATTTTCTAATTTAAGTGTGTTTACTTATTTTAATTACTTATTGTGTTTGTTTATGCGTAGTGCAAGATCTGAAAATTTAGTACTTCACAATTCTGAGTTACAAAGAACAATTGGAAAAATTTGAAAATAACAAAAAAAAGATAGACCACATTACCAAAATGGCTTGCAATTTGAGTAACGCTGGAAATGAAAATGAACATCATTAGAGACCTTTAAGAGTATATGCTAATCCTACAGCAGATGAGATTCATTTAAGTATACAAAACAATGTTGTAACTGCCAATTAAATATAACTTAAACTTGTTATTTATCCAAATGGTTCAAAACAATCAATTTTGGGGAACACCAACTGAAATCCTAATATACACCTTCTTAGTTTTCTAGAATTATGTGCTACATTTAAATATGATGGAGTGTAGAATGATGTCATAAGACTTAGACTTCTTTCTTTCTCACTAAGGGATAAAGCTAAGATGTGGTTAAACTCGTTTGCACCTGGATCTATTAGAACTTGGGGAGATTTATTACAAATATTTTTACCTAAATATTTCCCACCATCAAAAGTTGTAAGCTTAGAAATGATATTACATCTTTTTGTTAGTTTGAAGGGGAATCAATTATGAAGCATGGGAAATATTTAAAGATCACCCTAGAAAGTGTCCACCCCACGCATATTTAAAGATCACCCTAGAAAGTATCCACCCCAAGCATTTTTAGATTGGTTAATAATTTAATTTTTTTATAAAGGGTTGGTTGGATCTCTTAGATCAATAATTGATGCTGCTGCTGATGGATCATTAATGTCAAAACCATTTGATGAAGCATATTCTTTAATTTAAGAGATGGCTACTAATAATTTTCAATGGCCCTTTGAAAGGGTAAATCCAAAAAGTGTAGCCAATATTCATGATTTTTATGTAATATCTATGTTAGCTACATAAATAATTTTTATATTAAAGAAGATAGATCATTATGGAAGGAATTAATCTCAGACACCACTTGTGCTTGAGAAAAAATCATTGGGACAAATGATAGAATCTCAATATTTTTATGAGACGTTGAATGAAATAAACAATTGTTAAAATAATCCTTATGCCAATTATTATAATCTCGGTTGGAAGAATCATCCAATTTTTAGTTAGAGTAATTATACACAAAAATAACATACTGTTATAAGTACCCTTTTATGCCTTTTTTTTGGTAATATAACACTTTAAAAAAGGTATTTTTGTGTTTTTATTGCAGGTATACCATTTTTAGGCATTTGGAGCAAAAATGGCAAAAAGAGCAAAATTTGGTGCAAAAACAACCGATTTTGGGGTTTTGCGCATGATGCGCCAAACTGACGCATGTTGCACCAGATCGGCGCATGATGCGCCAACATTGACATTTCAAATTAAGGTGTTTTGAGACAAATTTTGCGTAAATTTTCAAAGGTACACTTGTTCTAAACACCCCATGGAGTGATTCAATGCATCTAGACACTTTGAAAGGTTCTACTTTGAAGGGATTTGACTCCTAGATCAAAGAGGCACATCTTTTGATTTCAAGGGTTTGACTTTTGAATTTTGGAGGGAAATTGAAATTCTTTTTAAAGGAGATAGCCGAAAATAAAATCAAGTTGGAGAAAAACTTCTAAGGGAGGAGAAAAAGATATGTGGCGTGAGAACTAAGAGGGAGAGATAGAGAGAGAAGGTCAAGGGCTTGGAGATTGTCGTATAGGGTTGTAAGAGGAGAGGGAAGGTGAGATATTTCTTCTTCATTACATTTCTAAGTGAGAATTGAGAGTGCTTGTAAAGAGGAAAAGGTTTGGAGAGAACTTCTAGGGATTTCTTGGGAAGGATTGTGAGATATGCTATATTTTTCATTTCTTTTGTTTGTAAACTTGTTTTTATATATGAAGTCCATGTTTTATTATATCCTTCTCATGATTTTTGAGTAGTCTTCTTTATCCTTCTCCCTACTTTGAAGATTTGATTTTTTTTTCTATGGCTTTAGATGTCGATAATCTGTGATGATTTTAATTTCAAATTTCATTTACTATTCGATCTGGTCAAGTGAATTATTAAAATGTGTTAATAAACATATGTTCTAAAAAGTGGATATGATTTCTACAACAAAGGAACAATCACATTTAATTTTACGAGAGAGTACGTCATCCATGGGATTGGTCACAAATAAATTAAGAAATAAACTTGTTGGATGTAGAATTGAATGATTTTAAGGAGACAGATTAGAATCCCCAATTCGGTTCAGCTGATTGGAAACTAATGCAAGCATGTTAGTCCTCATGTGAGGAAATAGTGGCAGCTCTGAAGTGACAACCGTTGTCCTCCCAGCCTAACCACAAAATTAGGATCTAAACTCTATATTGGTTAATGTTCTTTATAGCGCTCCGAAGAGGGTAGAGAATAGGATTGCTCCTATTTAGTACAAAACAATTTTTAAATATATATTTCAAATGATTTAAATTTCTTCACGAGCCATTTTTTCATTGTAAAGGGGTAGGGTGTTTTCTCATACTTGAATTTTTTGTCAAAAAAAACTTTTGTTTTATTTCAATAATTTTACTTTTGAAAGTTTAGCATATAGTTTAACTTAACTGTTGTAGTCGTACATCTATATATTTAGTAGCATTTCACTTGAGTAGTTTAACTTCAAACTTCGTACTTTACTTTATTTTTTAATTTTATTTTATTTTAAGAATAGAATACTAATAGTTAGCTTATATATATTTTGAGCTTCCCTATGAGATCGATATCTAGGACTCCATTAGAGCCTTGTATTACTTGAACGATACGTTTACTTGCTTTATATGTAGAATGGAATTGGAAGTTTAAACGAGTTTTTAAAGATCAATTATTTTCGTTATCATTACATAGTGTTTGAGTTTCATTGCATATTATTATTAATTTAATCCCAAGTTTCCAAGCATTAAGTTTTTGGCAGCATTGTTGGGGAAGTAACAGAAAGTATTAGTTATTTTATCTTATTTTTTTTTTAAAAAAAAAAAGAGAGTATTTGTATTTTAGTTTAAACATTTTCTTGTTTAAGTGTGTTGCTTATTTTTTAATTACTTGTTTTATTTTATTTTTATGTGTAGTATAAGATCTGAAAACTTAGTATGTTACGATCCTAAATTAGAACAAACTGTTAGAAAATTTTGAAAACAACAAAAAGAGAAAAATCATTGCAGCAAAATGGCTTGCAACTCAAGTAATGTTGGAAATGAAAATAAACATCATCAGAGACCTTTAAAGGATTAAGATAATTCTACAGCAGAAGAAGTTCATTTGAGATTACAAAATCCTGTTGTAGCTACCAATTCATTTGAACTTAAAGATGTTATTATCCAAATGGTGCAAAACAATCAGTTTGGGGGAGCACCAATTGAAGATCCCAATTTACATCTTGCTAGTTTTCTAGAATTGTGTGATACATTTAAATATGATGGTGTCAGACTTAGACTTTTTCCTTTTTTACTTAGGGATAAAGCTAAGATGTGGTTAAACTCATTAGCACCTGAATCTATCAGAACTTTGGGAAATTTATCACAAAATTTTTTATCTAATTATTTCCCACCTTCAAAAACTGCTAAGCTTAGAAATGATATTGCATCTTTTTGTCAGTTAGAAGGGGAATCAATATATGAAGCCTGGGAAAGATTTAAGGATCTCCCTAGGAAGTGTCCATACCATGCATTGTTAGATTGGTTAATCATTCAAACTTTTTATAACGGATTGGTCGGATCTTTTAGATCGATAATTGACGCTGGTGTTGGTGGATCATTAATGTCAAAACCATTCGATGAAGCTTATTCACTAATTGAAGAGGTGGCTACTAATAATTTCAATGGCCCTTAGAAAGGTTAAATCCAAAAATTATAGCCAATATTCATGATTCTGTTGCAATATCTATATTAGCTGCTCAAATAACTACAATATCAAAGAAGATAGATCAATATGGAATGAATTATTCTCAAACAACACCTGTGCTTGAGGAGAGCTCATTTGGAAAAATGATAGAATCTTAATCTTCTAATGAGACTTTAAATTCAATAAACAATCATTTTAATAATCCTTATGTCAATTATTATAATTCCTGTTGGAAGAATCATCCAAACTTTAGTTGGAGTAACACTAACTCGAATGTTGCAAATCCACAATGGGGAAACATTGTTGCAAATCCTGTGGGAAGCTCCAACAATCAAGGAAATCAAGCCTATAAACCTTATTGCCCCCNAAGCCTATAAACCTTATTGCCCCCCCCCCCAAGATTTAATAATTTGCAAAGGAGAAAAAGTTATCACTGGAAGAATTGATATTGCAAATAGGAAGTCCATTACATAGTCAAGGAGCTACAATCAGAAAAATAGAAAATCAATTAAGATGTATTTCTACTTCACTTAGCAATAGACCTCTAGGAACATTGCCTAGTAATGTTGAAGTAAATCCTAAAGATCAAAACAAGGAGCAAATTAAAGCTATTCAACTGAGAAGTAGAAAAGAATTAAAAGAAAGAGTTCAACGAGAAGTTGAAATAGAAAAAGATGAGATGAAAAATGAAAATGCTGGTGAAGATTTTCATTGTGAGTCAGAATGTCCTATTAAATCATTGAAAATCACTGAAAGATCATAACCTCTATTTCCTCAAACATTGAAGCAGAAGCATAGGAATAATCAATTTTCAAAATTTTTTGAAATTTTGAGGAAATTGATGATAAACATTCAATTTTTTGAAGCTTTGGAACAAATGTCAAGCTATGTGAAGTTCATGAAGGATATACTTAATAAGAAAAAAAAGTTTGTAAATAATGAGACTGTTGCACTCAGTGAAGAGTGTAGTGCTTTAATTCAGAAGAAGTTTCCTGAAAAACTTAAAGATTCTAGAAGTTTTTACAATTCCGTATGATATTAGTGAACAGTTCTATGGAAAAGCTTTATATGATTTAGGAGCCAGTATTAATCTTATGTTGTTATCAATTTCCAGAAGGTTGGGCTTAGGATATATTTCACCTACAACTATAACTCTTCAGTTAGCTGGTCGTTTGATTACCTATCCTAAAGAAGATGTTTTAGTAAAGCTTGACAAATTTATCTTTCCTGTAGACTTTATTGTATTAGATATGGAGGAAGATAAAAAATTCCTATTATTTTAGGGAGACATTTCTAGCCACTGGAAGAGCTTTCATAGATGTGCAGAAAACTGAACTAACTATGAGAGTTAGTGGTTAAGAGGTAACATTTAATATTGCAAAATCAATGAGATACCCTGCAAAAGAACAAGAATTGAATACTTGAAAAAGGATACTAATGAGTACTTAAGCCATGAATATTTCAAAAAGACATATGAAAGGGAATTTGAAAAGGAATAAATGGAATATCAAGATGAGGATAAAATCTAAGATGAGTCTACGAAAATGAGTACGGAAGAACTTAATCATGTTCAGGAAAAAATTAAATTGTTAGATCCCACAGAAAATGACAATATATTAATTTCATCCATTAAGAAATCCTCAAAACTAGAACTTAAAGCTCTTCCTACACATTTGAAGTATGCATTCTTAGGAGATTCATCTACACTACCTGTTATAGTATCCTTATAACTAACTGATGTGCAAGAACAATAGTTGTTAGAAAGTTTGAAAAGAAAGTCTTTCGATGGACATTAGCTGATGTTAAAGGAAGTAATCCTTCAATCTGTATGCATAGAATTTTTTTGGAAATATCATATTTCAGATAGTGCTTGGGTGAGTCCAATTCACTATGTCCCGAAGAAAGGAGTTGTTACGGTAGTAACAAATGAGCATAATAAATTAATATCAACAAGACAAGTCACTGGATGGTGAATCTACGTAGATTATAGAAAACTAAATTCTGTCACCCGGAAGGATTATTTTCCTATACCTTTTTTGGACTAGATGTTGGATAGATTGGTTAGGCACAAATATTTTTGTTTTCTAAATGGATATACCGATTATCACCAAGTACCTATTACCCTTGAGGGCCAAGAGAAAACAACATTTACTAGTGCTTATGTAACTTTTCTTTTTCGGCGAATGCCTTTTGGATTATGTAATGCACCTGCAACATTTCAAAGATGTACGATGTTAATTTTAAGTGATTTGATTGAAAAAGAAATTAAAGTTTTTATGGACAATTTTTTTGTATTCAGAACTTCCTTTGAAATATGTCTAAATCAATTAGAAAAAGTTCTGGAATGATGTGGAAAGACTAATCTCAATTTGAACTAAGAGACATGTCAGTTTATGGTTGCAGGAGGAATTGTTCTTGGTTATAAAATTTTATAAAATGTCATGAAAGTAGGTCCTGCAAAAATTCAGGTTATATCGAACCTACCTCCACATACTACTGTAAGAGGAGTTAGGAGCTTTTTAGGACATGTTGGATTCTACAAGCAATATATCAAAGATTTTGCAAAAATTACTAAGCCTTTGTGACAACTTCTAGAAAAAGATGCAAAGTTCGACTTTAAATAAGATTGCCTTAAAGCCTTTGAAACCTTAAAGGACAAATTGATCACTTCCCTTATAATTGTTTCACCAGACTGGGAGAAACCTTTTGAGTTAATGGGTGATGCTAGTGATTATGCAATTGGAGCTATTTTAGGGCAGAAGTATGATAATATTTTCAACGACTTATACAATGCTAGTAAGACTCTTAATGATGCTCAGATTAAATATACCACCAGTAAAAGTGAGTTATTAGCCATTGTGTACACTTTTGCTACGTTTAGATCATATTTGATAGGAATTAAATGTGTTGTACAAACTAACCATTCTACTATTAAATATTTGATCCAAAAGAAGGATGCAAAACCAAGATTAATTAGATGGATACTTCTGATGCAAGAGTTTAATTTTATAGTAGTTTATAGGAAATAGATTGATAATCAAATAGTTGATCATCTATGGATGTTAGAACAAGAAGAAATACTTGATCTGGAGAGAGAGATTAAATATACTTTTCCTTATGAACAACTTTATGTTGTAAAAGGATGGAAAATACCTTGGTATGCTGATATTGTGAATTATATTATTAGTGGTATTTTACCATATGGAATGACAAAACAACAGGAAAAGAAATTCATTTATGATGCAAAGTCTTATTTTTGGGATGATCGTCATATGTATAAACTATGTAAATATTTAGTTATAAGACGATGTGTGCCTTCTAAGAGAATTCAGGAAATTTTGCAAAAATGCATGATTTTGAATTTGGATGACATTTTGGGAATGATAGAGCTTCTCAAAAAATTTTACAATTTGGATTTTATTGGCCTACTCTATTTAAAGATATTAATATATATATATATATAAACATGTGATCGATATTAGAGAGTAGGTAATATTTCTAGAAGAAATGAAGTGCCTCTAAATTTTAATTTGGAAATTGAAATTTTTGATGCATGGGGATTAGATACTACATTATGGGCATACATGACAGGTTATAAGGCACCTATAAGAATGTCCCCATGTAGATTAATTTTTGGGAAGAGTTGTCACTTGCCAGTTGAATTGGAACATAAAGCTTGTTGGGCGATAAAAGAATTTAATTTCAATTTAAAAGAAGCTGGTGAGAAAAGACTATTGCAATTGAATGAGCTTGAAGAAATTCGTAATGAATCTTACGATAATGCAATAATTTATTAGGAAAAAATGAAAGAATGGCATGATCAGAAGATAGTAAAAATAGAATTTGATCCTGGACAGGAAGTTTTTTGATACAATACAATATTGAAATTATTTCCTTGAAAATTGAAGTCTAGGTGGAAAAGGTCATTTAGTGTTATAAAAGTTTATCACTGTAGAGTAGTCAATATTGAAGATCCTAAAACTAGGAGAGTATTTAAAGTGAATGGGCACAGATTGAAGCCTTATTTTGATGGTCAAATACAAAATGCTAAAGAGAAAATCATGCTGGATCACCCAGAATGAGATTGGAAATATCGGACAGATGACATTAAACTAAGCGCTTTGTCAGAGGCAACCCATATGTATCGTCGTTTACTTTGAGTTTTTGTTTAAAATCTTATATGTATTTTTATGTTTGTCCTCATGTAATCCGTGAATTTGAGAAAAATGTTTAGAAACATCTTTGTTTGCCTAATGTTATGAAAAGACTGAGAATTTATTTGATTAAAACTGAAACGGCCAAAATTTTGGAACTAGCGCATGATGCTCCGAATTCCAGAGAGCTGGCACATGATGCTCCAGATCGGTGCATGATGTGCTGCGGAGATGAAAATGACTTAAATCATTTCAAATGGTGGGTTTTGGCAGTTTTTTGGTGGGGAGACCATAAAATAACTCCTAAAAACCAACTCTAAGACATATTTTAGGGGGGAAAATGAGGGAAGGTTCACCACTTTTCAATTCCTATGGTTTTACACTATAGAAACTTTGCAAGATTTGGAATTTTCAATCGAATAAAGTTCATAAGTTTCGAAGCACACAAGTTGCATGATTCAGTTGTAATAAAGAAGAGGCTTATCAAAGAGAGGGGATTTGTAAATCAAGGATTTAACACACCGAATACTTGAGTCTAAGAAGTTATTTTGCAGAGGTGTTGGGAAGTACTTTGCTACACTACTGCCACTATAGTCATATATGTGGTGAAAGAATTTTATGCAAATCTTCATGGGATCAACCGATGAATGATATACATGTGAGGCAAGTTTATGCAGTTCACTCCTTTGAGAAGCAATGAAATGTTTATAATCGAGAACGTGGTTGTCTGCCACAATGCAAATATTACCCTTACAAGAGACAACATGGATGAACTCTACTGTTACGTTATGAATGAAGATGCTAACTAGAAAGCCTGAGATGATGGGAATATGAATTTTTCTGCATCATTGTTAAATCCTACTTCAAAAGCGTGGCATTTCTTCATTTTCTTGAAATTACTGTCAACTATGAAAATTAGTAAGGTCACTAAGGAGAGTGCTATCCTGAATTACTGTAATCAAATTGGAAAACCTATTGATATTAGAGCTAAAATTGTAAAATCAGTTTTGGGTTTGATCATGAATGGATCTGTAACTAGATTGGGACATCCATATACTATTTTCCAACTGTGCAGTCAATCACAAATACCTTATTAAAGTTGAGAGAAAGTACTACTACCTTAGATGTGACGCGAAAAATTGGGAAAATTGATATTAAATTAATAATAATGATGCAATATAAGCCATATAATAATTTAACTTTAATGAAAATAATTTATCTTTAAAACCTCTTTTAAAGTCTCAATTGCCTTTTACATATAAAGGAAGTATATGTATCGTTCAAGTAACACAGGGCTTTAATGGAGTCCTAGATATCGATCCCACAAAGAAGTTTGAAATTTGTATACGCTAGCTATTTACATTCTATTATAAACTAAAAATAAAAACAGAGTAAAGTACGAAGTTTGAAGTTAAACTATTTAAGTGAAATGCTACTAAATATGCAGATGTACGACTATAACAAGTAAATTAAACTAGATGCTAAACTTTCAATAGTAAATTGCTAAAATAAAATAAAGGTTTTTGTTGACAAAAAGTTCAAGTACGAGAAAACTTCCTTCCCCTTTATAATGAAAATATGGCTTGTGAAGAAATTGAAATCATTTGAAAAAATATATTTAAAAAATGTTTTGTACAAAATAAAAGCAATCATATTCTCTACCCTCTCCCGAGTGATATAAAGAACACTGACTAATCCAAAATTTTGTCCCTCACTCCAAAACTCCCACCACTCCCTCACCTGAGGGCTAACATGCTCGCATTAGTTTCCAATCAACTCGACTAAATTGGGGATTCTAATTAGTCACCATAAAATCTTCCAATTCTACATCCAATGATGTATATTTCCTTATTTATTTTGCACCCAATCCCATGAATGAAATACTCTCCCATAAAATCAAATGTGATTCTCCCTTTGTTGTAGATATCATATCCCATTTTTAGAACATATATTTATCAACACATTTTAACAATTCAATTGGCCAGATCAAAAAGTAAATGAAGATCGGAGTTCAGATCATCACAAATTATTGACATTTAAATCTATAGAAAAGAAAATCAATTATTCACAAAATTGTTTCTTCAAAGTAGGGAGAAGGATAAAGAAGACTACTCAGAATTTATGAGAATGATACGATAAAACACGGATTTCATATAAAAAAAAAATTACAAACAAAAGAAATGAAAAATACAACTTAACTCACAATCCTTCCAAAGCAAATCTCTAGAAGTTCTCTCCAAGCCTTTCCTTATTTACAATCTCTCCCAATTCTCTCTTAGAAATGTAACGGAGAAAAAATCTCTCACATTCCCTCTTCTCTTACAACCCTAAAAGAAAATATCCTCTTCTTTCTCTCTCTAACTCACGCCAATTCTCTCTCTTTCCCTCTCGTCACACTATAGAAGTCCCCCTTCCTTTTTGGGCTACTTCCTCCGAAAAGAGTTTCAATTTCCCTCCAAAATTTGAAAGTTAAAACTTTAAATTTCAGAAGTTGTGCCTCCTTGATCCAAGATTCAAATGCCTTCAAATTGGAACCTTCCAAAGTGTCTAAATCCATTGAATCACTCCATGGGGTGTTTAGAACAAGTTTCTATTTGGAAATTTGCATAAAATTCATCTTGGTCCGCCTTAATTTGAAGATGTCGTGCCTGGCCCAACATGCACCAACACTCTGGATTTTGGCTCATCATGCGCCAAACTCCAAAATTAGCTGTTTTTGCTCCCAATTTCGTTCTTTTTGCCAATTTTCTTCAAATGCCTAACAATGATATACCTGCAATAAAAACACAAAAATATCTTTCTTTAAAGTGCAATATCACCAAAAATAGGCATAAAAGGGTACTTAAAGTATTATATTATTTTTGTGTATCAAAATCCCCCAAACTTAAATGTTATTTGTGCTTAAGTGACACTTTTATTACATATGGCTTTCAGATAGAGATTAATTTATCACTTCTAAACTTTAGTTTAATAAATAGAACAGCAAAATTTAAGAAAAACATTTAATAACTTAGGTTTAAACTCCAAGTCTAGGAACATTTAGTAATAAAATTTAAGATTTCTAAATCTCTATTTTTTTCAAGAAGAACTGCAATTTATCATGCTAAGGACCTTTAGAATATTCATATAAAAAAGAACTTCATAAAAAATTTACTAAGAATGCTACTAATAATTCAATAAAAGTTTAGAAAGTGTAATAAAGATCCTTCCTTAAGTTGATTCAAGTGAAGCTAATTTATGATTAGGCATCTCCTCGAGCTTCTCCTCACCTTTCTTTTTCTTTTCTTTTCTTTTCTTTTTTTTTTATTTTTGGATCTTTTTAATCTTTTCATTTCTTATTCATTTTCTTTTTTCAGGTGAGGATTAATATATTTAGATAGCCTTTAATAGTTTTGAACTTCACTATCCTCTTCTTAAAGTCAAAACTCCAGACCTCTCCTTACTTAATAAAGTCATACTAGTTTATGATTTTTCATAAAGCCTCATTCCTTTTTCCTTACATGAAACTCTAAATTTCTTAACACTTCAAAAATAAAATTTTTATTTAACCAAAAATAGTAAAACATAGTCTTATTCTATCATACCAAATATCTTTAACTTTAGAATTGACCTTTATTATTAAAAACATTTTACCTAAATTTACTATAATATTTATAAACATAAGTATAGTCATCTAAAGTTAAATCTTAATATCCCAGGTCATGTTAAATATATTTTGAAAAATATAGTTACTTTAGAACAAATAAAATTTATTTTTATCCATTTTAAAAGAAAATTTTCTTTCCCCTTAAACTTAAATTTTTAAATGATTTTAAAAACATTTAGTACAAAATTTTAGTTAGTGAAAGAAAACATTAAATAGATGAAAATAAAAACTAACCTGTAGAGGATTTCTGAACATGAAATTGGTTCTGATATACTGCAGGCACTAACTGTAAAACTACATGTCGGCTTTAAAGCATTAAATAAAAATAAATATATTCTAAAGAACTTGCTGGGAATTAAAACAAAAATACCAAAACTGAAAAATAAAAATTGAAAATACTACACATTAAACAAGCTCAATCTAAAAATACTAAAACTAAAACTAAAAATAAACATTCTAAAATTAAAATTACAAATTACTAGTCCACAATATAACATAATAGTTTGAATATAACTGTCTCAAATAAAAAGTGCAAGATAGTACAAACAGCACATAACATCAAATCAAACAAAATCTAAACAATCAGTCCTCATCTCCTTCCTCACGACCATCATCATCATCATCTTCTTCTTCTCTTACTTCTTCACCTTTATTGCAAATGGGAGCACAGGGAACAAAGTTGGGGCAAGCAGGAAAGTTCACATTAGTTTCACCTATGAAGTGTCTAACCATAGCATTTTGAAAATCTATATCATGTTGAACTCTCTTCTGTTGATATTCATCATTATGTGCATTCCTTGCATCTATCTCTCCCAATCAAGTATGTATATATTAATGATATCATATTGTTGAATCATGAGCTGGTCCATAACACCTTCAAAAGAAGCAACACTAGAAGTAGATGCCTTTGTATCAGATTTAGAGGGCCTATCCCTTCTTCCACTTTTAGACTCAACAAATGATTCTACTCTCTGAATCATGTGCTTCCCAATCAAATTTTGAGGTTGTAATATCCCTTCATTTCTACAGGATTCAACTCCTGATTTTTCACAGAGAGTGAAAATTAGGGCATGATATCCTAAGCCTCTAGTAGTAGCAATGCCAGCAATACTCCGAGCATGATGAATTATAAGTACACCAATGTTTATTGCCTTCATGTTATGAATGCAATATTTCAATATAGCTAGATCTTTTGTAACATCAGCAAGATGATTTGTAGGTAAAAGTCTGGAAGAGATGAAGTGATGCTATATTTTGGACTGAATAATTAACATGGAAGCAAGGAAGTTAACTATCTTATTATTCTTTATTTTCCACTCCCCTCTTCCATCAGTTAGAAAAGCAAACACTTCATCCAGTAATGAATCAGTGATAGCAAAAGTGGCATATTCATCATGGAAGACATTTATAAGCCCATAAAATGCATTGATCCTTTCATAGGTAAACTGAACTTGCGTACCTCTCACCAAAATGTGATCTCCCACGGTGAATCTTAAGTTTGCATAGAACTCCTGGACCGTAAGGATGATCGCTACAGCAGTGAAGTACCAAATTTGCTCCCAATTTTCGGAACGAATCAACCTCCTGACCTCGCCTCTCTGGTTTGCAAACTCCTATTCCTGGATCATTCTTTTGTTCTCCAATAGTGCATTATAACTTTGTTGGACTTTGAAACTAACGAATCGTTGAGCATTGAAGTCCTCAGTTGGTTATCCTCACCTAACTCGGGGAGCAATTAGAGTTTCTACAAAAATCCAAATAAATTCCAAATAAATTACTAAATCTCAGATCTAAGTCCTTAAGCAAGATTATTTGGTAAAAAAATTTTCACTATGAGTGTCCTTCAAGCATTTTCATCAAAAATCCTATTTTTTGGAATTTCTAAGTTAAAGTGAAGCTCTTATCTAGAGAAAATGAAATCTATGGTTTTTTGGCCTCCAAATCCTCCTCTCTAACTCGCAATTTGATGCCCTAGACCAACGTATTGAGGTAGAAGATGACTTAAGCAGCGAAAATGGTGGTTTTTGTGCAATTTCACGGATTTCTAGGAAATATATTGTGTTTTAACTTTTGGCGCATCATGGCCCAAGGTGCTTTAAGTTGGCGCATCATGCACCAGAGTGTCTTTTTGCCCGTTCTATTTGACTCAAATAAACCTTTCTAAGAATACTTAAACATCAAACTCACACTAAATTTTCATAAACAACACAAAAAACATATTTATATATGAAATCTGAGTTAATAAAAACTAACATTTTTCAAGCCAACACATAAGAAATTCAGAGTTTTAAAGCCAGCCAACATCCTAAACGCTGAAATCTAAACATCAAAGTTCAAAGCAATAACATAGATAGTGTAACCATAAAAAGTAAAGGCAATCCAACATAACAAACTAAAACAAATAATACTAGACAAAACGTTTCGTGCTTAACTCAATTTCAAACATCTTCATCACTCTCGTTCTCATGGAGATCTTCCATAGATTTGTAGTGTACATATAGATTGTAGAAGGGCCTAAATGGAAATTCATTGGTTGAATTTTCCTCCTCAATCCATGCATGCTTCTTGAACATACGTACCAAACCATCTTAAATACGCCTTGTATGTTCAAAATGTTCCTTAAGTCTCCAATCGAGGTGATCCAACATCTCAGAAATATTCTCAACTGCATGCATAAGATTATGCACTTCTTTCTCTATTTTTTTAACTCTATTTGAAAGTACACTTGAGTTGTAGTAGGGCTGAATAGGTGATAAATTCTGAGATCCTTGATCCATTAATACATCCATAACATTTTCATCTCCTATTCCAATGCAACTACAGTAGACTTCAGGATCCATCGGCTTCCAAGGCAATAGTACTTTCTCCAAACTTTCATAAGGTACTTGCGACAGACTGTAGAGTTGGAAAATAATAGATCAATGTATCAATCCAGTTGCAGATCCATTCACGATCAAACCCAAAACTGATTTTACAATTACTGCTCCAATATCAACAGGTTCTCCAGTTTAAATATAGTAGGTCAGAATAACACTCTCCTTTGTGACCTTACTAATTTTCATAGTAGGCAGTAATTTGAAGAAAATGAAGAAATGTTATGCCTTTAAAGTACGATTTAACAATGATGATGAAAACTTCACATTCCCATCATCTTGGGCTTCCCAATTAGTATCTTCATCCATAAGGTAATGGTTGAGTTCATTCATGTTGTCTCTTGTAGGTGTAAAATTTGCATAGTGGCAGACAGGCAAGTTCTCGATCATAAATTCTCGAATGAGTGAACTGCACAAACTTGCCTCACACATAGATCTTTCCTTGGTTGATCCCTTGAAGATTTGCATTAAATTCTTTCACCACAGAGACTACTATAGTGCTAGTAGTTTAGAAAAGCACTCCCCAAAACCTCTGCGCAATAACTTCTTCGACTACAGTATTCGGCATGTTGAATCCTCGATTCACAAATCCCCTCTCTTTGATAAGCCTCTTCTTCACTATGACTCAATCATGCAATTTTTATGCATCGAGACAGATGAAATTTCTTCAATTGCAAATTCCAAATCTATTCGAGTTTCTAGAGTAGTAAGCCATAGGAATTGAATAGTTGTGACTCATCCCTAATTTTTCCACCATAAAATATGTCTTGGAGTCAATTTCTAGGAGTTCTTTGAAAGTTTCCCCGCCAAAATTGACCATTTTAAATGTTTTAAGTCATTTTCGTGTCTGCACGCATTGTGCGCCAGCTCTCTGGAATTTGGCGCATCATGCGCTAGTTCTAAAATTTGCCCATTTCAATTTTTGTCAAATAAATTCTCAATCTTTTCACAAAATTAGGCAAACAAAGATGTTTCTAAACATTTTCTCAAATACATGGATTACATAAAGGCATAAATATAAACATACATATAAGATTTCAAAAAAAATTCAAAAATAAAAGTAAATAACGATACATATAGGTTGCCTCCCACAAAGCGCTTGGTTTAATGTCGTCAGCCCAAAATTCTCAGTTTCATTCTGGGTGATCCAACATGATAGTCTCCTTAATTTGGTCTTTGAACATCAAAATAAGGTTTCAATCTGTGCCCATTCACTTTAAATATTTTTTCAGTCTTAGGATCTTCAATATTGATTGCTCCATAGGGATAGACTTTTATAACTTTGAATGACCCTTTCCATAAAGTTTTCAATTTTCCAGGAAATAATTTCAATCTTGAATTATATAATAAAACTTCATTTCTAGGCTCAAATTCTCTTTATACTATCTTCTGATCATGACATTATTTCCTTTTTTTCCTTATAAATCATCGCATTATCATAAGATTCATTCCTAATTTCCTCAAGCTCATTCAATTGTAATAATCTTTTCTCACCAGCTTCTTTCAAATTGAAATTAAATTCCTTTATTGCCCAATAAGCTTTATGCTCCAATTCAACTGGCAAGTGACAAGTCTTCCCAAAAATTAATCTATATGGGGACATTCCTATAGGTGCCTTATAAGCCGTCCTTTATCCCATAACACAATATCTAATCTAATAAACCAATTCACTTTATTATGATTAATAATTTTCTCAAAATTCTCTTAATTTCACGATTAGATACCTCCGCTAAATCACTAGTCTGGGGATGATGAGCAGTTGAAAAATTATTTATTATATTATATTTTCCATCAATCTTGTAACTGTTGAATTTCTAAAATCAAATCCTCCATCAGTGATAATTACTATCGGCATTCCATATCTTGTAAAAATATTTTTAATTAAAAATTTTGAAACACTCCGAGCATCACTTCGAGGTAAAGTGATTGCTTCTATCTATTTTGAAACATAATCCACCACAATCAATATATATATATATATATATATATATATATATATATATATATATATATATATAT
>JXCR01098629.1:0-29943 GCA_002079205.1 Phalaenopsis hybrid cultivar | reverse complement strand
TGAGAATCAGAATTTAGGTACTGATCCAAAAATGAGATTTGAAATTTAGGTATCAATCTCAGAGAGAGAGTCAAAATTTAGGTATCAACCTCGAAAGATGAGAATCAAAATTTAGGTACTGATTCAAAAGGAGAATGAAAATTTTGGTATCAATCTCAAGAGGAGAGTCAAAATTTAGGTATCGACCTCGAAAGGTGAGAACCAGAATTTTGGTACTGACTCAAAAATGAGATTTGAAATTTACAAAAAGCTTGTGGTGTTGAATTTGCAGAAGTGTGTCATGTGGAAAGATTGATTTTGTTGAAGAAGATTTGTAGAGCTTTGGGGGGTTTTGTGCAGAATGCAAAATTCCGCGGGGATGTAAAGAGAGTTAACAAAGATAAAGATGGTTGTGCTACGCGCACAAAGAGTAAGAAACTCTGAAAATGAGAGAATCCACTCAATATATTTTTTATCACATTTAATTTTTTTTTAAATATGTCTTTAAAGTTTTAATTTTAATTGGTTGATTTTTTTTTAAAAAGAAATTTGTTTTTTTCTTTATTCATTGGTGATTATTTTTATTTAAATTTTATTTATTGTTAAAGATTTATTATTTTGTTCTTTGTTAATTAAAATTCTGAAACAACATGTGGTTCGTGGCTTTCATCCATCACACAAAAAGGCAACCAACAAAAAGGCACATTGCTGAGAAAAATTTTCATTATTCTGCTTCAATAAAAAGATGCCACAGATCGAACATAGGCTAATGCCTCAAAGGTAGAATATATAGTCCATGTTGAGACACATTCAGAACATTTCATGCTATGAATACATTTAGGATGAATATATCAGAGACATATCATGTTGCTAAGAAAAATGAACCCTTTGACCGTCTGTACTAGTTTGACGAGCTCCTGATAAAGCAGACCTTCTAAGTCACGCTACAGGATAAGAGTTCCCTTTGCATGTACTTAGAGGTACAACCCCTCTCATAGCTCATAAGGAAGTAGCTCTTCCAGTTCTGGGTCAAGCTAAAATCCATATGGCATTTTGTTGTCATCCATCCTATGGAAAGTCACAGACACCCTACGATGTCGTACCCATGGAATGCAATGTTTGGCAACTTCTGCACCGTTGCCTTTAAGAACGAGTACTGAACCGACTGATAGAGGAATCTCCATAGAACCTCTGAATTCACCAGGGCTGACGATATCGATTTGTTTCCCAAATAAATTATTGCTTTTGCTCAGAAATGAGACCATGTAGAAGGGCCTCACAAAATCATGATGATCAATGTGTGGAGGAATGCAATCACCCTCTTCATAGTTATTGATAATGCAACTATTGGGAATGCAGGTAGTAGGTAGAATATTCCATTTGACCATTCTTTTGATCATCCACTTTATCATTAGCGGTAGTGGATCTACTTGATCATGTCTGAGGATCCCAAGAGGATTTCCCTTTCTGTCAATCATGAAGTTATAACAACAACTGCACTAGATGGTGTTTCTTCCCTTTTCTCTCATTCATTTCTTTGGCTCAGAATATGTCCTTTCCATGAGAAGGCCCACTCAGCCTCTATCTCTTAAATCGAAGATACCGTCTAGAATGCTTCTTTCATCACTTTCGGGAAAAAACCTAGGTATACAGCTCCAGGCCTTCCAGCATATTGATGAACTTTCTTTGAACTTTTTCATAAAACTCGAACTCTCTTTTATTTATTTTACATATCATATAGTATTCTATCATACCAGGGGTTGCCAATTGTCACGGGCATTCCTCTCTTCGAGCATTGGCAAGAACCTAAATTGACGCTGGTTGATCTAGAGCATGAGACTCAGCCTCTAGCGGGATTTTCGACCCTGGGCTCCACGGTACATACTGATCAATCCCCAATGGGACATATGGCTCATCCATCATAAAACCTGAAGTCTTAGACCCACTGGTGCTTGAAGTGTACTCTTCCAATGTACTGAAATGCTATAAATATAGAACATTGCAATCTGGGCATTCTACGAATGTGTCCGTGGCTGATGTCCTGACCGGTATTTCAACGTTGCACGTTGGGCAATTCTTTCATAAGACATCTGAAACTGAAAGTGTGTCTGACTCTGTCACAAACCCTGGTTCTTCATCCGTGGTGGGTAGGCTAGAAAAAGTTTTTTTCAGGTCTGGATCATAAATTTGCCCTTCAGGAATAGGGGTGAGTAAT
The DNA here is from genome assembly GCA_002079205.1 of Phalaenopsis hybrid cultivar. Taxonomy (NCBI): domain Eukaryota; kingdom Viridiplantae; phylum Streptophyta; class Magnoliopsida; order Asparagales; family Orchidaceae; genus Phalaenopsis; species Phalaenopsis hybrid cultivar. Next base: position 27,749 of record JXCR01098629.1, on the reverse strand, counting down.
TTGTTCGTCTCTCTTTGACGTGTGCGTTCTTGTCATAGAAAAGCTCTCTGCTTCTTGCGGCTGGCGTTCCTGCCCTGCGTCCTGCGAAGCGAAGTACGTGGTAGTCGTTTGTCATTGGCTGCTATTCAGCCTCCAGCAGGTGTAGCTACCTTGGAGGGCAGATAGTTGGGCCTTTCCATTAGATCTTGCTCTATTATCATGTTCTTGCCATTGCGTGATACATTATCTTTAGCGGTCACTCTTAGTAGTGAAGGAAACCCCTCTTTCTCGTTGCAGCTGACTACGTGCGTGAGAGGACCTTCATAGTCCATGTCAACCTAGTTAAAATCCATGTTGGAATCAATGGTACTGCCTTGCGGCACCATCTCCCCATTTAGTGCGAGGCTCCAGCCATCCATGAAAGCAAAGATCAACCCCTGTCCTGATATCTTTTTGTAGACGACAGGAAAACTGTTAGTGGAACAAAACTTGACATGAACAAGAACAAAATAAAGTATTTATTAAAGTAAATTTTGGTTTATTTTGGTTAAATTAATTTTTTATTTTATGTATGTTTTTTGTTTAATTTAGTGGAACATTATATTCAAAGGTGGAAAGGAGAAAATTTGAAGTTTAAAATTTCTTCTTCAAAATTTTCATCATATTGAGGTTAATTACAAAATTTGGACCTGGTCATAGACATTTGGCCACATAGATAACCCTAAAACAAATAAATTTTCCAAAGTTTCAAAGCAAGCAAAGGTAAGCGGTGTTAGTTTGTGTAATAAGTTTTCAGATATCGTCTGTTTATTAGTAACATGGGTCTTTCACCCTGAAAGTCCACTAACTGCTAGGCTCCTACTGTATAGACCTTTTCAACGACAAATGGTCCCTCCCAAGTTGGCTCAAATTTCCCACCTATCTTGCGGCGTGCAAAAATAGGCCTTTCAAGCACAAGTACGAGGTCACCAACTTTAAATGTCCTTGAGCGGACTAATTTGTCATGGGCTTGTACCATCTTTGCCTGGTAAAGCTTCAAATGTTGTTGTGCTTCTAGTTGTTTTCCCTCGAGACTCTCTAGTTCTTCAAGTCTGAGTTTTGCGCTTTCTTCCATTGTGAGTTGATTGGCAATGGTGACTCTGAGAGATGGTGTCTGGATTTCTAGCGGTAGCACGGCGTCGGACCCATACACGAGCATATAAGGTGTACACTGAGTGGGAGTCCTGAAAGTCATTCAGTAGGCCCACAAGGCCTCTAATAGTTTGTTGTGCCAATCTCTTTTATTTTTATCCAATGTTTTCTTCAAAATCTTTACCAGTGTCTTGTTGAAAGCTTCAACCAGACCATTTGCTCTAGGATAATAAATCGTAGAGTATCTCCAATCTATCTCGTGTCTTTTGACAAAATTGTTGATCTTTGTACTTCTGAAAGTTGTCCCATTGTCGAAAATTATTCTTGACGGTACTCTAAAATTGTAGACAATTTGGTTTTGAAAAATTGAAGGACGTGTTGTGCCGTAACCTCATGTAACGGTACTACCTTTGCCCAATTGGAGAAGTAATCTGTTGTGGCAAGTATAAACCTATGTCCTTTGGAAAATGGAGGGTCTATCAAACCTATTATGTCCATGCCCCAACACTCGAATGACCACGAGGAAACAGTTGAGTGTAGTACATTTGGCTGGTGTAAGACCACCCCATGCACTTGGCATTGGTGACATCTTCTGGTTGTATCCATGCAGTCGGACATCATTACTGGCCTATAATACCCAAGTCTTTTGATCTCGTCTTCATTTTTTTCTCTGACTAGTGAGCACCACACAATCCGGCATGTACCACTTTGACAATATTTTGTGCTTTGGCTCTGCTCAAACACTGTAGCCACATCTGGTCGAATGATCTTCTGTAGAGAACATTTCCCATCAGGGCGTAATACATAGCCCTTCTTGTGATGCGGTGCACCTTAGACTTGTCTTCAGGCAGTTTTCTAGTATGCAAATATTCTATTAATGGCTTGCACCAGTCTTTGTTGATGTTTGCAACTGTATTTATTGTTTCTTCTTTTCCATGCTTGTGTAGAGTTTCGAAGTCGATCCAAGCCAAGACTCATTTTCCTTGCACTGTGAATTCAATAGAATCCTCCAGTGGACACGCCATTTCCTTAGTGAGTTTTGCTAAAGCATCGGTATGGGCATTATCTACCCTAGGAATCCAGTAGAAAGTTACATTAGGAATCTGCTCCAGGAGCTTCATTGTGTACTCATGGTATTCTGGTAATCTTGGTTTCAAAATTTTGTATTGTCCGATGACTTGCTGGATGACGAGTTGGGAGTCACCATAAATGACAATGTTTGTTATATCTATTGAAATTTCCATTTCCAACCCGGTGATTAAAGGTTAATATTTTGCTTCATTGTTGGTGCACGGCTCTGTCAAGTGGTATGAGAACCTCATCATACCCTTATCTGGTGTGATAAAGATCAAACCAATCCCTATTTTTCCTGGTATAACTGTGCATGATCCTTTGTCTTTTCTAGTTGATGAAGCGCCATCAAAGTAAATCTCCCAGCATTGTGCACTGGATAATTTCATTTGTAGTATTTGCTCGTCTGGTAACTCATCGTTGAGAGAGGACCCAGCTGGCAGTGGTGTGTAGCAAGAAATTTTGCTAGTATTTGTCCCTTGATTGCACGGAGGGAAACAAAAGTTACATCAAATTGCAATAAGATCATTGACCATCTTGCTAGATGTCCGGAGAGTATTGGTCGGGACATCAAATATTGCAATGGATTAACTTTCAAGATCAGGTTAATCTTATTAGAAAGCATGTAATGTTTAAGCTTTTGAGCGATGAAAATAAATGCCAGACAATGCTTCTTAATATGTGAATACCTTATCTCCGTCAGTATTAGGCGACGACACAAGTAATAGAGCGCATTTTTTTTACCCTCCTCATTGTCTTGGGCTAAGAGGGCTCTGAGAGAGTCATCTAAAGTTGCGGTATAAATTATCAACAGTTTCCTTGGGATAGGGGCTGCTAAGAGAGGAGGAGTCATTAAATATTGCTTGACATCCTCAAAGTCCCGCTGACATTTATCTTCCCAAATAAATTTGGTGACTTTTTTAATTAATGCCAAAAAAGGCTACCTACCTGAGAGATTAGAAATAAAGCGTCTCAGATATGCCAACTTCCCCTGGAAGGAACGTAGTTGTTTGAAAATTTTAGGGGGAGGCATTTCCAGGATAGCCTTAATCTTATCCGGGTCGATCTCGATTCCTCGATGACGGACAACGAATCCCAGAAATTTCCCGGAGGTGGCGCCAAAGGCACACTTTAAGGGGTTCAGTTTAAGGGCATATCTTCATAACCGTTCAAACACAATTCTCAAATCGTACAAATGGTCTATTTTCCATTTACTTTTGATGACCAAATCATCCACGTAACATTCTACTTGGTTGTGAATGAGGTCGTAAAAAATCTTCATCATTGCATGCTAATATGTTGCTCCAGCATTCTTTATGTCGAACAACATCACTGTGTAGTAGAAAATTCCAATCGTTGTTCTGAAGGCTGTTAGTGCTGCATCCTCGGGAGCCATCTTGATTTGGTTGTATCCCGACGATCCGTCCATGAAGGAGAAAATTTCATGTTTTGAAGCGATATTCACAATCATCTCCAGTATAGGTAGTGAAAACTCGTCTTTTGTACATGCCTTGTTCAAATCACTGAAGTCGACACAAACACAGATCTGTCCATTTTTCTTCTTAACAGGTACAATATTGGTTAGCCAGGTGGGGTATTGTTCTTCTTTAACAAAGTTTGCATTTATCAATTTCTTCACCTCAGCGATGACTTGTCGTTCTATTTTGAGGTTCATTCTTCTTGGAGCTTGTTTCACTGGGATTATATGCTTGTTCACCCTAAGTTTATGGACTGCAACCTCTGCTGACAGTCCTGACATTTCATCATATCTCCATGCGAAGCAATCATTGAATTCTGTTAATAGTTTTATAAATTCTCCAGATTCTTCGTCATTGAGTAGAGAACTTATAAATGTAGGTTGTGATCATTCTTCAGAACCGAGGTTAATCTCTTTCAATTCATCAATAGTAGATTTAATTTCCTCAAATTCTGGCGAAGCATCTTCTATTGGTTGATCAGTGGAGTCATCCTCTACATCAAGACAATCCTCTTCTGACTCACCAGTAACAAACATGCAAAATTCAAAATCATAGACTGGTCTGACTGTACCAAATTCGAAACCCTCTTTTGAATTTGGAGTTCAACTTTTACCATTCCATAATTTTTCAAAAAGTTGAAATTTATCTTTTGGAATTTGTTTTGGTAAGTTTCTCTGTTGAATTAACTTTTGAACACAAGTCGAGACGTAACCAAAAGGAAATTCCATTAATTCACTAGAATCATCATCCAAATTTATATGTTTTTCAAGCTCGGTAGTTTAATTCATTAGTATCAACATCCAAATTTACATGTTTTTCAAGCTAAGTAGAGGTAAGGCGAGAAGTAACCAAAAGATAATTCCATTAATTCATTAGAATCAACATCAAAATTTACAGGTTTTTCAAGCTCAGTAGAGGAAGAAGCGTGGTAAAATTTGATCGACTTTACCCAACACTATGGACTTCCTTGACCTCTAAACTCTCAACCTTTTGAGGGAGAATCGGAGTGAGGATCATAACAACACTATGCGGACTTCCTTGACCTCTAAACTCTCGACCTTTTGAGGGAGAATTGGAGTAAAGGCGAGAAGTAACCAAAAGATAATTCCATTAATTCATTAGAATCAACATCAAAATTTACAGGTTTTTCAAGCTCAGTAGAGGAAGAAGCGTGGTAAAATTTGATCGACTTTACCCAACACTATGGACTTCCTTGACCTCTAAACTCTCAACCTTTTGAGGGAGAATCGGAGTGAGGATCATAACAACACTATGGACTTCCTTGACCTCTAAACTCTCGACCTTTTGAGGGAGAATCAGGTGAGGGTCATAGCATTCACATAGTGGTTTATCCAATCATACATTATTTCATATTCATTCTTTTTAGTATCTTCTAGGGATATCTCGTACTGAGGTCTCTTCCATCTTATCATCATTTTTTCATCTTTAGAACTGTCTTCATCACCAATGTTGATGGTTGGCCTAGTTTGTTCAATAATTAAATTAATCCATCCTCGTCCACGTCCCCGGCCTCAGCCTCGGGTGCGCGATCTAAAATTCCTTTCAACAACTCGTTGTAAGGAAGTGGTGGAAGATCGCTGAAGCGGAGTTGAATGGCCTCCTTTTGTAATTCTTCTGAATATTCATCTTTGTTTGAGATAACTTCACGGGAGAAGACAATTTTCTTTGGAGGCGCGTAGTAGGCAAGATTTTCATGGATACCAACTTCACGCATTGAAAATGGTTGTAGGTCTCCCTTGATGCAATTTTCTTGACCATCTTTGCGGTATTTGGTGCACTGTGTAGAGATGATGGAACCATATTGTGCTCATGAATCCATGGTCTACCCAATAGAGCATTAAAAGAGGTATCGGCGTCGATGATATGAAATTTAGTGTTTTTGATGATTTCTCCAACCGTCATAAGTAATGTAATTGATCTGAGGGCTCTTTCTCTCTATTGATTGAATAATCTTAACATCATCTTATCGGTCGTAAGCTCTTGAGCTTCAATATCCAAATAGGCCAACGTCCGTAGGCTCATCAAATTAAGAGATGCTCCAGGATCCACTAAAACTCTGGATAACACAAATTTGCCAATGTTGACGGAGATATAGAGTGGACGGTTGTGGTCGGTGGTACTGAGCAACAAGTCTTCATCTGTGAAGGTTACCCCTGACTGTTCTTTTAACGAGCAAGCTTCATCTGAGGATGTGCTGGCCAACTCATTTAAGCAAATTTTTGGGTGAAGCAAAGCTGTAACCAGAGACTGTCTCATCTCCTTCGACAGGATCAGATCGTCGTAGATGCTTAATCAGGCCGAAAACTTCCTAAGATGAGCTAGCACTTTGTAGTCTACCTTGTATGATCCTTTGATTTTATCTTGATCATGTCGTTCTTTCACTGGTGGTGGTGGGTGTATCTCTTCTCGAGTCATTATCTATTTTCCTTTGTTTGTTGGAGCTATTCTTGGTGGTAACACTTTTCTTCTCCTTAAGTTAACTTATATGATTTCTTATTCTTGAGATATCATTGTTGAAGCTTCTAGTGTCTTTTCTTCTTCATCAGAAAGTTCTAAGTTGATGGTAAGCGGTATACCATGATGCTCGAGAATTGACTACTCGTTATCGGTGCTGTCGTAAGCAATATTATTGATGTCTTCTTTGGACTTGACAATGAGCTCTTCTGACTCTAGTACGATTTAAGGATCATTTCGGGGATCATGATTTAAGCTAAATCGGTCATAATTAGTTACGTTATCACTAGAAATAGTTAAAACGTAGCCAAAATCACAATCATTATATTCATAAGATCCAAGAGGGACAAAAAGATAATCATTCGAGGATTTTCTTCCTTGAACCTGAGATAACTAATCTAGTAGAGGCAGCCCCTAGACTACTACCCATGCTATCAATCTTTGTAGTGATGTTTTTCTTCTTCTTCTTTGTCCTGGACGATGACAGGTCTCCTGACAAAACCTTCATTTCTGGCTTGGTATGTTGCGGACTCTGAATGGAGGCTTGTTTTGATGCAGACTGGATCTTGTTCAGTATTTTCTTGGATGATCTGCTCAAGACCTCATTCCATCCTTCTTCGGTATTCATTGAAGCTTGTTTGGATGAATCCTGAATTTTATTAAGGACCCTCTTGAGTTCATCCCAAGTTTTACTCCATCCATCTATTCTGACATATGGATCAATTGGGGAGATTGGCTCAGCCGAAATGATGCTTATGACACCTTTTCAGGTTCTTTTAAATACTCTTTCTGGATTGTTATGTTCTCTTCCTTGAGGTTTCTCTCAAGCTAGTCTTTAAAGACGAATCATTTTTGTATAGTTGGATCAAGAAACCGGTGGTATGGGCAATAATTTCGTTCATTCTTCTTATCCACCTCTTCGGGCTTCTTTGGATCTGGTAGTTTGAATTCTGGCTTCTTCATTAGACTCCTGAATATTTTAGGTATAGCTTCATCCTTGAAAGAATACATAATGTTTTGTCGCTCTGACAGGGAAATTCTTTTATCCCTTGTTCGAGGTGATCCCTCTTGAGGCAGCCGCCGGTTGGATTGATTATTCAGTTTCTGAGAGTACTGTGATGAAGGCTGGCGATGTTCTTTTGCATATATCTTAATCGGATGCTTTCCTTTGTTGACGGTCACTACTACTCTCGATTTCTTCTCGAACACTCTGGTCACCTTAGCCATTTCACGGCTCCATGTGCTTTATTTCTTCTTGAAGACTGCTAGCTTTACTGAGTAGCTTCTCGAAGGATTTGATGTTGAGTCCCTTAAGCATGAAAGCTACTGGCTCATGAATTCTCTTGAGTAGAAATTCAATCACATGATGTTCCTGTAGTTGAGGTTCACATTTCATGCTAAGGTTTCTCCATCTCAAAATATAGTATGCCAAGGTTTCGCTAGGCTTTTTCTTTTCCATCATGAGCTCTCCAATAAACACACGATGTTGCGCCTCGATGAATCTTTTCAGAAACAACTGCTCTAATTCAGAAAATGTTTTAACTGACCAGTTGGGCAAGTCAGCGTACCAGTCAAAAGCAATTCCTCACAAGCTGCTGATGAATTTCTGGCAGAGTAGAGCTTCATTATTTCTCGTGCTGCCACAGTTGGCTTAGAAGTGTGCTTTGTACTGTCTGAGATTTCCAGTCCCATCGAATATCATAAAGTTTGTAGCCAAAAAACCAATGGTGAAAGGCACGACATCGAACTCATCCCGGTAAGGTCTACCCTTCAAAATTGATGCACCTCCCTTAGATTGGGCTAAGGCTTCCCACACTTGTTCAACCATTTGCTTGAACTCCTTCTCTAGCAAGACACTTGATGGAGAATCTTTCTTTGGTTGCTCATCTTTGCTAGATAAAGTAGCCTCTCTTATTTCATCTATAATGTGTATGATTTATTGCTGATTGATTTCTGGAGAAGCCAATTGCAGTGCTGGTGATTGCCCCTGAATGGTGGCCATGGCAGTCATAGCTGCAGTCATTTCTTCTATTCTTTTGTCCAGTAGACTGACTTGCTGATCCCTTAGGAGGATAACCCTACGCAGCTCATCTATGGTGTTTTATTCGGTGTGAGGTTGAGCCTCGTGCGCAGATGTGGTGGCTCTAGTTTCGATCACATGGACATCCTTGAAATCCTCCTCCAAGTAATCATTAAAATTTTCATTGTCGCTATCGACGGAAACTCCGAGTTCTTGAGCTAACTTTGAAATCTTGATTCGGAGTTTCTCAATTTTCCCTTAAATTATTGATTCCTTAATAGCTTTAAGATTTGGAGGACCCTGATGGACATCCTCTATTTGTTCCTCCATCTTGCTGGCTATTGTCGCGATAAGGTCAGATATTTCATATCCTGGTTTTACTTCCTATCTTGCAGACTCACTGGATTGTATCAATGCGGTGACCTTGGGTGCCCATACCTTTAACTTTTTTGATGATTATGTCTCAGGATGAAGCATCTTAGTAGAAACATCGGCATGTCGAGGGAAAGTATGCTCCCCGTGGTGTAGATCGGCTACAGTGCCAGGTAATCATCTTGTCTTTGGCTTTGAGATTGTAGGAATGTCTCCATAATGGGTGACGGGTAAGATCTTTGGACCCAGTCTCGACTTAGCCGGTCGATGCCCTGCGGTCCTGGTGGCAGCATAATCAGTAGTAATCAATGCGGTATCAACTCTCTTCTTCAAAGGAAACCAAACAGGGATGCAGGTAGGTGGCACTCCAGCTATCTTCTGGGGCTGTCTCGCGGATTTGACGCCCTTCAAAATTTCCTTCTTCATGTGAGGAGAAATTGCATCTCCCACTCATTTAAGCAACTCACTAACCGAACATCCCTCTTTGGTAGCAAGCCTTCTGAAAACTGCACTAACTTGAGTGATAGGAGTGAACTTCTTCCTCTCCTCATCGTGTCCATAAAGTGACGGTAATGCAGCAGCGATCCTTTGGATACTCTTATATCCCTCGGTATCCGTCAGAGGATGGAATCTAGTTCCTCACATGAGTGTATAAATTTCCGGTAACACTTCTTCAACTTGATGAGGCTCCTCCTCAACAAGTGTTTCCTTGGGAGCTTGGGCTTTAATGGCTCTCTGGACTTTTCTGTTATGGTTCCTCCTTTGAGTTCAGGTCAGCGGTACAATCCTTAAACTTGATCCGATTTCAAACACAAGTGGTGGGACAATTAATTCCTCAGTCAGATCCTCAATAATCATCACTTATTTCCCCTTAGCAGCAGTGGGGCTAATAGGTTTGGCGAGTGCTGCGACGATAGTAGTTTTAGACTTCTTGTAGGCAGGGAAGTTTTGAAGGCAGTTCAAGTTGAATTTTGCATACTGCTCCTGTATTTCTGCTACAAACGTGGCATTCCCGAGGATGATCTCGAGATCTTCCAATCCGGCTCCAAATTTTATGGTAGGAGCGAGGTTATGGGCTTTGTGACTCGTCGGTAGGTTACAGGAAAAGGTCAACGTTGAGTAATCCATTGCAACACGCTTGAAAACAAAATGTTTTAGGGTTAGCTATATGGACAAAAACCTCGTAATTTTTAGTGCAAGAATTGAAAGTAAAGGTTGATCTGTAGACCAGACGGGTCTTAATTTATGGTTTATTTAATATAAGAACGACAAGTCAAATAGAAAAAGTGTAAAATTTAATTAATATAAGAAAATTTCAAGGTGCGTGCGGTATAACACGATTTGGTTTAATTTGCAGAACAACAAGTCAAATTTGGAAGGGGAATGTGAAGTATTTTAGGACCCAGTGTGGGACCCATTTAGTGGCAGAAAATGCCCAGGTGGAACAAGTCCACCGACACACCTATTGGGGGATCCAACCCCAAATGAAAATTTAAAGAGTCCTTAATGGCCTTCTAAACCCCTCTGTTCGATGATAATTGAACAACTAGTCCTGAAGTCGAAAGAGTTAACCTTACTTTCCCAAGACAGAAATGGGTAAAGTATGCCAATAAAAGAAGGGTAATTTGGTCCAAGACGGACATGGACACATTACTGATGTGTGAAGATAATATTTCTTGATTTGTATGGAGAGAAAAGCTTATCCTTAGAGGAGTCACCGGAAGCTGCCAACACTATTTTGTGTTGGGGGGAGTTCCTGTAAGAAGTTGTCGGTCACCGGAATCGAAATCCCTTCACCCATTTTCAAAGGACATTTTAATTTACATATATATTTAGTTTTAGAAAAATATGAAATCAAACTAACCCCATATTTTTCAAAGTTTAAATGAAAGAGCGTTGTACCTCAAATCTCGTATTATCCTGAAGGATAAACACAAGACTTGAGGATGAGGCTCGATCAAATAAACTAAAGAATAAATGACATCCTTTTGGTCTGCAAAACCTTTATATTTGCCAACAAGTTCCCCTATTTAATATAAAGGATTAAATAGGGTTTATATTAAGCTGGGTTCGAATATGCTTTCTATATGGGCAAGGCTCTATAGTTAATTACATCTTAAATGACCAAAGTCACCTAAGAAGACTCTCGATAAGAATCAGGAAATATTATTCATCAAGGAATTTCAAAGGGTAGGAGTTTTCAATGAGATCAGACGTAGAGGTGTGAAAGGGGATTGGTTTAAATTTGGAATATTTTGTTTTATAGTCCAAAGGAGGAAGAACTAGGGGATGTCATGAATCCAGAGGAGAACCCCGGTGACTTCCTAAGATATCCTAATGTTTGGCTTCAGTTTTGAGGTGAAAAATTTAAGTGTTTCATCCTGTCAATTTTTTTTAGTTAGGGCTTACATTCGTGTTAAACTATCACACAAATAACCTAGAAGATGTGAGGATTTATGTCATAACAAATGACAACCTGGTTCGTGTGAAACGATCACACAAATAGCCTGGAAGATGTGAGGGTTTAGGTTGTGACAAACGAAAATCTCGAATGATCACACAAATAGCCTGGAAGATGTGAAGATTTAGGTCGTGATAAACGACAACCTCGGCTAAGACGAGTTAGGGCTTATATTATATAGCAGGGCTATACAAAGGCCTAAAGATAAGGTGATGCAAATAGCCTGGAAGATGTGAGGATTTAGGTCATGACGGACGACAACCTCAGAATCCTAAGATCAAATAGCTTGGAAGATGTGAGGATTTAGGTCGTGACGAACGACAACCTCAGAATCCTAAGATCAAATAGCCTGGAAGATGTGAGGATTTAGGTCATGATAAACGACAACCTCGGAATCCTAAGATGTATAGCCTGGAAGATGTGAGGATTTAGGTCGTGACAAACGACAACCTCGGAATCCTAAGACGGTATAGCCTGGAAGATGTGAGGATTTAGGTCGTGACAAACGACAACCTCAAAATCCTAAGATGATTTAAGAGCTTATATTGTATAACAGAGCTATACAAAGGCCTAAAGATAAGGTGAGGATTTACGTTGCATTGGCAAGCAACCTCAAAGTCCTATGGCTTTGTTTTTTATATCTAAAGAAGGCAAATTGGTTTAGCTGGGGAAGACAGGTTTTGCTGTTGAAGATGGCCGTGCTACCCACCGTACTAGCTCCAAGCTCATCGCCGTGAAGAGTTTGAGTTTTCTAGTGTGCCAAGTTATANTTGCCAACAAGTTCCCCTATTTAATATAAAGGATTAAATAGGGTTTATATTAAGCTGGGTTCGAATATGCTTTCTATATGGGCAAGGCTCTATAGTTAATTACATCTTAAATGACCAAAGTCACCTAAGAAGACTCTCGATAAGAATCAGGAAATATTATTCATCAAGGAATTTCAAAGGGTAGGAGTTTTCAATGAGATCAGACGTAGAGGTGTGAAAGGGGATTGGTTTAAATTTGGAATATTTTGTTTTATAGTCCAAAGGAGGAAGNTATTGTGGCGGTGAATTTTATCTTGGTTGATTTTTGTTTTGGTTTTGGTTTTGGTTTTTGGTTTTGTTGCTATCCTGATAATTTTAGTTTTCATGCAGGGTGGTGTCGTTATTTGGCATGCAAGTTTGCAGGGATTAAAGTACAATATGATAGTACAAGAAGGGCAATGCCGAAAACTGTAAAAGCGTACCTGGCGACTCCTCTCGTTCCACCACCTAAAACTCAAAAGGCATGTTGAGGCAGTTTATATGTTACAGGAAAGTAAAATTTTGATGACCTACCTAACCCTAAGTCATATCTTGGTGGGTCTCTATTTGTTCAATTAAGGATGATTTTATCAAGCGAAATATATTAAGTTTAGTAGATATCCAAGGTATCCAACAGATCTAGAGAAAGAAGCAGGTCCGTGCTGCTTTCTTGTTGCCTGGTGGAAAGTCCTGAGTTCTTTTAAACTTATTATGTTGCTTAATAGTTAAACCTATAAATAACCTTAATGCTCAGTGAACATTGATGTCTCAATTATCCAAAGAATGGGGTAATTATCACTTGTGTTCAATTTAAGAATTTTCTGGGTGAAGACCCTTAAAGAAGCAAGTTAGTGTTGTTGGAACACTTAGCCAAATTTTGGTCCTAATTGGGCTTGTTATGTTTGAAAGATGTTTTTATTTTCAATGATATTTACTTTTCTAAACCTTATTTCAATGAAACTTGATTTAGCCTAAGTCACTATTAAGCCCTTATGACGTAGGTGAGTGTCTTAATTAGTTTTAAAAAGGTTAGGATTTAAGTGGTCATGATTCATGATTTGAATTTTATTTGAAAATCAAAATAGGGGTATTAAATTGATTAGTTATTGACTTCAAAAGTCATACCCCAAAGTCCTGGATTTATTTTATTTTAATAAACTTCCGAATTTTAATAATTTATAAATTTAATAACTTATCTTTTTTAATTAGGGTTTAGGGTGAAGTTGGTTTCTACCAATTAACCCCTTTTGTTTCAAACATCCAAATTAAGATCAGAGGTTACCCATTTCTCTCCTTTAATTAAGCCTAAATGTTAATTAGGGCTAATTTTTAAAAATTACACATTTGCCCCGAAGGCTCTAACACTTCATAATTTGTCAATATTAATTGAAATGACATTGAAATTTTTATCCTACATCATTCATGTGTCAATTAAGACATCAGAGGAGAAAATGTGATTTTTCAAAATTTATTTTATTTATATAATTATTTTCATTAAAAATATAGGATTTTTTGAATAAAATTCCTAACTTAACCAAGGTAACTTCTAATCCCTTGAACTGTTTAAGGGAGGTAGACCTAGACTAGAGATGTCTTTGGACCAAATTTCATGAATTTTTAAATTTTATTTGAATTTTAAGAATTATTAAAATTTCTGTGGTTTTTATTAAATATAAAATTTTTAAAATGAGGAAAATTTAAATTTTGTATTTTTGAAAAGTCTCCCCGAGGTCAGAGAACTCAGAGAAGAAGATTTTTAATTTTTATGAATTTTACTTGATTTATTGGAATTATTTTTAATGAAACCCCATTTTTAGCCTTTAAAAATCATTTTAAGCATTAAAATTCAATATCTTTGTTTAGAAAACTAGGAAAAATACTCTAATTTTTTGTAAGTGATTAGAAACAAATTTAGAATATTTCCATGAGTTTTATTATTTTTGTGATTTTTAGGAATTTTTAATATTCAAAAATAGGCTAAAAATGAAGTTTTTATTTTAAATATCATTTTATCTTTAGAAAATACCTCTGATCACAGAGAACTAAAAAAATTAAGTTTTACAAATTTTTTAGTTATATTTTGATTTTTAAAAGTCATTTAATTGCCAAAAATAATATTTATCTTTAAAAATCAAGTTAAGTTTTCAAATGAACTCAAAATATTGTGAAACTTTTATGGTGAGTTCTCAGATTCACCAATAACAGAGGAGATTAAAAATTAAGTCATTTAAATGTTTATGTCTTTCAAAATTAATTTCCTTAATGATTTAGAGCTTATCTTGGCCGTCCAATCAATACACGCTTGATGAAAAGGCTCCCCGTCATCGTCCCCGATAGAATGATCCCGTTGCTGTCCACACTAAAACCCTAAGATCTCTGCCTAGAATCAACCAAATTGCTTTGGTTTGATCATACGGACTCACCTAAGTGAGGCGAACACATCCATGCGGTAGTAATGCAATTAAATTAAGCCTAATGAAATGAAGAATCAAAATAGGCTCGGGAGGGAGAGAAGTTTTATACGTTTGCTCTGAGAAGTGAAGCTTCAATTAGATGGCCTTGGTACATTTGCTAGGATCCAAGGAGGCTAGGGATTAAGCCTCTTGTTGTGGTGCAAGTCCTAGGTATGAATTCGATCATGACCGAATTTGGGTGTTGGTCTAGAGCTATGGTAGATGCTCTGTGGAATGGGGATTGTATGTCGCTTTGTCTTGATTTTTGGCAAGATTTTGAGCTCAAAATTGAACTCTGGTAGTGAAAATTTGTGAGGGAAAATTGTTGGAATGCACTGAGGGGATCTTAGCGAAGCTTTGTGGTCAATTTGGAGAGGTCCTTATAAGAAATTTTTAGCACTTAGTTCAATGGCCATGGAGGTGGCCTTTTATTAATATTAGGTTATGGTGGCTATCATGGTCAATTAGGAGGTGTAATGTGGTGCTTAGGTGGAGGGCAGAGGAGCTCCACAATTCAATTTGGCTGAGCTGGCCTCTAGGTTTGGTTTAGGCTAAGTTCCATGGGGGTGGCTCTCGGTTTGGCCATTTTCCGTCCATTAGGCTGGCCGGCCGGCCATGGGGAGGTGGCTATGTGCTCAGGGCATCTAGAGGAATCTCTCACAGCAATTTAATGCAAATGTATTTTGATTTGGCAAGGATATCTTAATCATGTGTATTTTTGGGAATAAAATCCCTTAATTTAGGGGATATTTGGTCCATGGCTTAGTTTAGGTGGTTAGATGGGTTTTGGCTCAATCTTAGGGGTCAACTAATGGCTAAGGTGGAGTTAATTTTGCTGCTTTAGGGTTGTTGGGTCACATTTAGTGCATGGGTCCAATGTGGGTTCAAGTGATCAAAGTTCGGTTTGGGCTAGGTTAGCCATGTCAAATGACTCAATTGATTGATCAACATTGAGTAGATGATTGTCATGAAGATTTTTGGTGAAGGGTTGAAGTGATTTTGAGTTCAATTGAAGGGCCAATTTGAGGGAATTTTGAATTCTAATCAATTTGGTTATGTTGGGCTAGGCTTGGGTCGAGCTTGGGCTAGCCTTGAGATAATTCCAAATTGATTAATGTAAATGGTCAAGAGGGACCCCATGAAGAGTTTTCAACATGAACTGGATGCCAATTTAGGGGTTAAGGCAATCAATTGGGTGAAATTTGGGGACTTAGCCAATTCGGGGCTAAATTTGGGAATTTTGGATTTAAACCAAAATCAAATGGATTTCAGACTTCACCAAGGCCAATTGATGGTTGATTTTGATGTGTAGGAATGTTATAAAGATTTTCCAACATTAATTGGGGCCAATTGACTAGGTTATGGGTTCAATTTGGTGAGATTAGTTCATGTGACCAAAATTGGGGTTTTTACCTATACAAAAATTGGGCTCAAATCATCAGCCAATTAAGCTTTGATTTGGTCTAGTTTAACCATATCAAATGTGAATTTGAGTTTATAATTGAAATTGGGGTCAATTGAAGTCAAATTAATGGACATTTGAGTTGAATTTGGGGAAATTTGGGCCTCAAAAGGGAAATTTAGGGGTTTTGATCAAAGATGGTCAAATTGGCCAAATTGGGTCATGTGATAGTTGAGGAAAATAAAATTGGGAATATTTGTGAGGTTTTGAGAATTTTTGGAATTTTGGGCCCAAGAGGGGTATTTTGTTAATTTGGCGAATTTGGGGATCTTGGGTAATTTGGGTGTTTTTAGGGGCAATAGGGTAGGTTGGGTATCTTGATAGAGTTAGATTACCAACCACCATAAATAAGACATGGATTAATGGAAACCCCATTTTGGGTCCTCTATGTAGTGGTCTTAGCTAAACCCTAGCCTAGGCCTAATGGGTTTAGGGAACCACCTACAGGAGTCTCCCAAATATATCAACGGACCAAAGTGTAGAAATTTTGGGTTTAGGGTAATGAGTGATTGTGAGTGCAAACAAGTGCCTTAGCCCTAGACCAACACCCAGGGGCAAGCTTAAGGTCCAGCAGTCCTAAGGGTTACTCATCTTGAGTTTCACTTATAGTGATCCCACCTACTAAGTGCTAGAGGTTATGACCAATATGCGAAACTTTCAAGTTGAGTAGAGAAGAGTTTGAATTTTCTAATGGTGAGGGTTCCTTGTCTAGTTTTCTAAGAATAGTCAATAAGAAAGTCCTATGGCTAGACCTTAGGCTACTAAAGAGGGAAGACTAAACCTCAACCAGAAGTGAGGTCAACAATCAGTTGATCAATAGAGCCATCCTCTATATTGAGGCAATCCTCATCTTAATCACTAGAAACAACCATGAAAAATTCAAAATCATTGGCTGGTCCGACTGTTTCAAATCTGACACCCTCTTTCGAGTTTGGAGTTCGACTTTTACCATTCCATAGTTTTTTAAACTGTTGAAACTTATCTTTTGGCATTTGTTTTGGTAAGTGTCCCTGTTGAATTAACTTTTGAACACAAGGCGTGAAGTAACCAAAAGGTAATTCCATTAATTCATTAGAATTGCCATCCAAATTTACATGTTTTTTAAGCTCAGCAGAGGTAGAAGCAAGGTAAAATTTGATCAGCTTTGAACCAACACTACAAACTTCCTTGACCTCTAAACTCTTAACCTTTTAAGGGAGAATCGGAGTGAGGGTCATAGAATTCCCACAATGGTTTATCTGATCATACATTGTTTCATATTAATTGTTTTATGTATCTTCTAGGGATTTCTCGTACTGAGGTCTCTTCCGTCTTGTCATCATTTTCTCATCTTCAGAACTATCTTCATCACCAATGTTGTTGGTTGGCTTAGTCCGTTCAACAATTCAATTGATCCTTCCTCGTCCACGTCCCCGGCCTCGACCTCGGGTGCGCGGACTAAAAGAACTTTCACCAACTCGTTGTAAGGAAGTGGAGGAAGATCGCTGAAGTGGAGTTGAATGGCCTCCTCTTTGTAATTCTTTTGAATCTTCATCTTTATTTGTGATAACTTCATGAGAGAAGACAATCCTTTTTGGAGGTGCGTAATAGGCAACATTATCATGGATACCAACTTCATGCACTAAAATGGTTGTAGGTCTCCCTTGATGCAATTTTCTTGACCATCTTTGTGGTATTTGATGCGCTGGAGTGGAGATGATGGAACCATATTATGCTCAAGAATCCATGGTCGACCCAATAGGGTGTTAAAAGAGGTCTCGTCATTGATGATATGAAATTTAGCGATTACCACGAGTTCTCCAACCTTCATAAGTAATATAATTGATCCGAGGACTCTTTCTCCCTTTTGGTTGAATCATCTTAATATCATCTTATTGGCCTTAAGCTCTTGAGCTTCAATATCCAAATAGGCTAATGTCTGTAGGTTCATCAAGTTAAAAGATGCTCCAGGATCCACTAAAACTCTGGATAACAAAAATCTGCCAATGTTGACGGAGATGTAGAGTGGACGGTGTTGTTCAGCAGTATCGGGCAACAAGTCTTCATCTGTGAAGGTTCCCCCTGACAATTCGTTCAACGAGAAAACTTCATCTGAGGATGTGCTGGCCATCTAACCTAAGCAAATTTCTGGATCAAGCAAAACTGTAACCAGAGACTCTCTCATCTCCTTTGACATAATCAGAGCGTCGTAGATGCTTAATCGGGTTGGCAACTTCCTAAGATGAGCTAGCACATTGTATTTTACTTTGTATGATCCTCTGATTTTATCTTGATCATGTAATTCTTCCATTGCTGGAGGTGGGGGTATCTCTTCTTGAGTCATTATCTGTTTCCTTTTGTATGTTGGAGTTGTTCTTGGTGGTAACACTTTTTTGCTCCTTAAGTTAACTTCTGTGATTTCTTATTCTTGAGATATCATTGTTGAATCTTCCGGTCTCTTTTCCTCTCCATCAGAAAGATCTAAGTTGATGGTAAGCGGTGTACCGTGATGCTTGAGAGTTGGCTCCTCATTATTGGTGCTATCATAAGCGGTATTATTGATGTCTTCTTTGGACTTGACAACAAGTTCATCGGACTCGAGTACGATTTGAGTATCATTTTTGAGATCGAGATCAAACCTAGATCGTTCACAATCAGTTACGTTATCACCAGAAACAGATAAAACGTAGCTGAAATCACAATCTTTATATTCATAAGATCCCGGAGGGACAAAAAAATAATCATACAAAGTCAAGGGTTCGACGATTTTCTTCCCCAAATCCGAGATAACCAATATAGTAGAGGTAGCCCCTATTCTACCCCCGTCCTATCAATCTTTGTCGTGAAGCTTTTCTTCTTCTTCTTTGTCCTTAACGATGATGGATCTCCTGATGAAATCTTCATCTCTGGCTTGGTATGTTAAGGACTCTGAATGGTGGCTTGTTTTGACGCGGATTGGATCTTGTTCAATATTTTCTTAGATTATCTCCTCCAGACCTCATTCCATTCTTCTTCAATATTCATTGAAGCTTATTTTGATGAATCCTGAATTTGATTAAGGACCCTCTTGATCTCTTCCCAAGTTGTACTCCATCGCTCTATTCTGACATACAAATCAATTGACGAGATTGGCTCACTCAAAATCATGTTTATGGCACCTTTTCCAGGTTCTTTCAAATCTTCTTTTGGGATTGTTATGTTCTCTTCCATGAGGTTTCTTTTAATCCAGTCTTTAAAGACAGAGCACTTGCTATAGTGTGCCCAAGCAACCAGTGGTATGGGCAATAATTTGGTTCATTCTTCTTATCCACCACTTCGGGCTTCTTTGGATCTAGTAGTTTGAATTCTGGCTTCTTCATCAGACTCCTGAATATTTTAGGTATAGCTTCATCCTTGAAAGAATACAAAATTTTTTTGTCGCTCCGATAGGGATATTCTTTTATCCCCTGTTCGAGGTGATCCCTCTTGAGGCGGCCACTGGTTGGATTGACTATTCTGTTTCTAAGAGTACTGTGATGAAGAGTGGCGATGCTCTTCTACATATAAATTTATCGACTACTTTCCTTTATTGACAGTCACTACTACTCCTGATTTCTTTTCGAACACTTTTGTCACCTTAGCCTTTTAATGTGGCTCCATGTGCTTTATTTCCTCTTGAAGGCTGTTGGCTTTACTGAGAAGCTTCTCGCAGGATTTGATGGTGAGTCCCTTAAGCATGAAAGCTATCAGTCTATGGATGCTCTTGAGTAGAATTTCAGTCGCATGATGTTCTTGTAGCTAAGGTTCGCATTTCATGCTAAGGTTTCTCCACCTCAAAATATAGTCTACTAAGGTTTTGCTAGACTTTTGCTTTTCCATCATGAGTTCTCCAATAAACACATGGTGTCGTGCCCCGAAAAATCTTTTCACAAATAACTGTTCTAATTCAAAAAATGTTTTAGCTGACCTGGTGGGCAAGTCAGCGTACCAGTCAAAAGCAAATCCTGACAAGCTTCTGACGAATTGCTCGCAGAGTAGAGCTTCATTATTTCTTGTGTTGCCACAGCTGGCTCAGAAATGTGCTATATGTTCTCTGGGATTTCTAATCCCATCAAATATCTTGAAGTTTGGGGCCACAAAAGGCTTGGGGAAAGGCACGACTTCAAACTCCTATAGGTAAGGTCTACCCTTCAAAATTGATGCACTCCCCATAGATTGGGCTAAGGCATCCCGCACTTGTTCAACCATTTGCTTGAAATCCTTTTTTGGCATGGCACTTGATCGAGAATCTTTCTTCAGTTGCTCATCTTTGTTTGTTGAAGTAGCCTCTCTTCTTTCATCTATGATGTGTATGATTTATGACTGATTAATCTTTGAAGAAGCCAATTAGGGTGCTTGTGATTGCCCCTGAATGGTGGCCATGGCGGTCATAGCTGCAATCATTTCTTCTATTATTTTCTTCAGAAGACTAACTTGCTCATCTTTTAGGAGGATAACCTTGAGTAGCTCATCTCCAGCATTCTCTTTGGTGTGAGGTTGAGCCTCGTACATAGATGTGGTGGCTCTAGTTTTGATCACATGGACATCCATGAAATCCTCCAAGTAATCATTGTAATCAAAATTTTCATTGTCGCTATCGACGGAAACTCCGTGTTCTCTAGCTAACTAAAAATCTCAATCTTGAGGTTCTCAACTTTCCTCTCAATTATTGATTCCTTGATCGATTTAAGATCTGGAGGACCCTGATGGACATCCTCTACTTGTTCCTCCATCTCACTGGCTATTATCACGATAATGTCAGATATTTCAGACAATGGTTTCACTTCCTGTCCTACAGGCTCACTTGACTGTATTGGTGCAGCGACCTTAGGTACCCATACCTTTTTATTTTTTGATGATGATGTCTTGAGATGGAGTGTCTTAGTAGAAACATCAGTATATCGAGGGAAAGTATGCTCCCCGTGGTGTAGACTGGCTATAGTGCCAGGTAATCATCTGGTCTATGACTTTGGGATTGTAGGAATGTCTCCATAATGGGTGACAGGTAAGATCTTCGGACCCAGCTCGACTTAACCGGTCAACGACAAGCGGTCCTGGTGGCAGTATAATCAGAAGTAATTACTGCACTATCAACTCTATTCCCTAAACGAAACCAATTGGGGATGCGAGTAGGTGCACTCCAGTTGTGTTGTGGGATTGTATGGCACATTTGACGCCCTTCAAAATTTCCTTCTTCATGCAAGGAGAAATTGCATCTGCTACTCGTTTAAGTAACTCTCTAACCGAACATCCTTCTTTGGTAGTAAGCCTTTTGAAAACTACACTAACTTGAGTCATAGGAGTGAACTTCTTTCTCTCTTAACCGTATCCATGAAGTTACGGTAATGCGGCAGCGATCCTTAAGATACTCTCATATCCCTTGGTATCTGTTAGAGGATGGATTCTACTTCCTCGCAGGAGTGGAAATTTTTCCGGTAACACTTCTTCAACTTGATGAGGCTCCTCCTCAACAAGGGTCTGCTTGGGTGTTTGGGCTTTAATGGCCCCTCGAACTTTTTTGTTACAGTTCCTCCTTTAAGGTTGGGTCAGCGGTACATTCCTCAAACTTGATCCGATTTCAAACACGGGTGGTGGGACACTTAATCCCTCGGTTAGATCCTTATTAATCATTAATTCTTTCCTCTTAGACGTAGTGGGGCTAGTAGGTTTGGCGGGTGCTGCGACGACAGTAGTTTTAGACTTCTTGCAGGTAAGGATATCTTGAAGGGAGTTCAGGTTGAATTCTGCAGACTGCTCCTGTATTTCTGGAGCAGCGATCTTCATTACTACAAATGGGGCTTTCTTGAGGATGACCTCGAGATCTTTGAACCCGTCTCCAAGTTTGATGGTACGAGAGAGGTTACGGGCTTCATGGATTGTCGGCAGGTTGTTGGAAAAGGTCAGCATTGGGTAGGCCATTGCAGCAGGCTTGAAAACAGAAAGTTTCCGGGTTAGCTGTATGGCCAAAAATCTCGTAATTTTTTTTTAGTGCAAGCACTGAAAGTAGAGGTTGATCTGTAGACCAGGCAGGACTTAATTTATGGGTATTTTAAAATTTTGTTTAAAAAAAGTGTGAAATTTAATTTAATATAAAAAAATTTCAAAGTGACTGTAGCACAACACGATCTTGTTTAATTTGCAAAATAGCAAAAAAATTTGGAAGGGAGATGTGAGGTATTTTATGACCCAGTGCGAGACCTATTTAGTGACATAAAATGCTCAGGTGAAACTAGTCCACCGACACACCTATTAGGGGGTCCAACCCCTCATGAAAATTTAAAGAGTCCTTAATGCCCTTCTGAACCCCTCCTTACGTCCAAAGAGTTGGTTGTATCTTACTTAGTGGCCTTCTGAACCCCTCTGTTCAAAGATGGTCGAACAGCTAGTCCTGAAGTCCAAGGAGTTAGCTGTACTTTCTCAAGATAGAAATGGGTAAAGTATGCCAACGGAAGAAGGGTAATTTGGTCCAAGAGGGACATGAACACATTACCGATGTGTGAAGATAATATTTTTTGATTTGTATGGAGAGAAAAGCATGTCCCCAGCGGAGTCGCCAGAAGTTGTCAGTGCTATTTTTGGTTTGGGGAGTTTCCCGTAAGAAACGGTCGTTCACCGGAATCAAAATCCCGTAGCCCGCTTTGGAAAGACATTTTAATTTACATATCTATTTATTTTTAGAAAAAAAAATATGAAATCAAACTGACCCCATATTTTTCATTGTTTAAATGGAAGAGCGCTATACCTCAAATCCTATATATATCCCAAAGGATAAAAACAAGACTTGAGGATGAGGCTCGATCAAATAAACTAAGGAATACATGACGTCTCTTTAGTCTGCAAAACCTTTGTGTTTTCCGATAAGTTCCCCTATTTAATATAAAAAATTAAATAGGGTTTATATTAAGCTGTGTTCGGACATGCTTCCTATAAGGGCAAACCCCTATAGTTTATTACATCTTAAATGACAAAAGTCACCTAAGAAGACTCTCGATAAAAATCAGGAAATATTATCTTCAAGGATTTTCAATGGGTAGGACTTTTCAATGAGATCGGATGTAGAGGTGTGAAAGGGGATTGGTTAAAATTTGGAACATTTTGTTGTATAATCCAAAGGAGGAAGAACTAGGGGGTGTCATGGATCCAGAGGAGAACCCGGGTGACTTCCCAAGCTATCCTAATGTTTGGCTTTAGTATTGAGGAGAAAAATTTAAGTATTTCATCCTGCCAATTTTATTAGTTAGGGCTTACATTCGTGTGAAACAATCACACAAATAGCCTTGAAGATGTGAGTATTTAAGTGGTGACAAACGACAACCTCAGAATCCTAAGATGAGTTAGGGCTTATGTTGTGTAGAAGAGCTATACAAAAGGCCTAAAGATAAGATGAGGATTTACGTTGCATAAGTAAGGAACCTCGAAGTCCTATGACTTTGTTGTTTAAGTTTAAGGAAGGAGGATTGGTTTAGCTCGGGAAGACAGGTTTTGCTGTTGAAGATGGCTGTGCTGCCCACCTTGCTAGCTCCAAGCTCCTTGCCGCGATGAGTTTGAGTTTTCTAGTGTGTCAAGTTATGATGTCAAATCAGACGGCCCTATGGTTGAAGTTCTTTAATGTTTATGAGGGCATATTAAAGTTGATAAGAGCGACACCGGTTAGGATCCTTCGGTTTCCTTGTTCCGGCACCGATTTTCTATTGGATTCACTTAGTCTAAATGAACTTACTAAACTCAACTTAATGAGTTCCATAATTTTATTTGCATTGTGGGAAGCCTCGTTAGCAACCGTAGGTAACCTCCTCTGAGGGATTCCCGATCATTCGATAGAGACAAATTAATTTAGTTGCAATTGTAGTTTTGTGTGATGTTTGTGATTAATTTTTGAGTTGTCTTATATTTTGAATGTTGTGGTGGTGAATTTTATTTTGGTTGACTTTAGTTTTAATTTTGGTTTTGGTTTTGTGCCTAACTTGATAGTTTTAGTTTTCTTGCAAGGTGACATGCAAGTTTGCAGGTATAAAAGCACAGTATGAAAGTACAAGAAAGACAACACTAAAAATTATAAAAGCGTACCTGGCGAGTCTTCTTGTTCCACCACCTAAAACTCAAAATGCATGTTAAGGCAGTTTATATAGATATAAAAAGTAAGGTTTTGGTAGTTTTCTTAACCCTAGGTCATATCTTGGTGGGTCCTTAGGAGTTTAATTAAGGATAATTTTGTCAAGCAAAAAATATTAAGTTTAGTAGGTCTTCAAGATATCCAACAGATTTAGAGAGAGAAGCAAGTCCGTGCTACTCTCTTATTGTCTGATGGAAAACCCCAAGCTTTTTTAAACTTATTATGTTGCTTAATAATTCATCCTGTAAATACCCTTAATGCTCAGTGAGCAGTGATGTCTCAATTATCCCTAAGAGTAAGGTAATTATCATATGTAATTTAATTTTAAAAATTATGTGGGTGAAGACCCTTAAAGAGGCAAGTTAGTGTTATTGGAACACTTAGCCAAATTATGGTTATAATTATGCATGTATTATTTGAAAGATGTTATAATTTTAAATGATGTTTACTTTTCTAATCCTTTAGTCCTAATTAGGCTTGTAGTGTTTGAAAGACGTCTTAGTTTTAATTGATATTTACTTTTCAAATCCTTGTAAATGAAACTTGATTTAACCTAAGTCACTACTAAGCCCTTAAGACCTAGGTGAGTGTCTTACTTAGTTTTGAAAAGGTTAGGCTTTAGGTGATCATGATTCATGATTTCAATTTTATTTGAAAATCAAAATAGGGCTATTAAATTGATTAATTAGTGACTTCAAAAGTCATACGCCTAAGTCATTGGTTCATTTTATTTTAATAAACTTCCCAAATTTTAATAATTTAGAAATTTATTAACTTATTATTTCAATTAAGAAAGTGAGCTTGATTTCTACCAATTAACCCCTTGTGTTTCAAACATCCAAATTAAGATCAGATGTTACCCATTTCCCTCCTTAAATTAAGCCTAAATGTTAATTAAGGCTAATTTTCCAAATTTACATATTTGCCCCTAAGGCTCTAATACTTCATGATTTGTCAAATTCAATTCAAATGAATATGAAATTTTTATCATGACTCATTCATGGGTCAATTAAGACATCAGAGGAGAAAATGTGATTTTTCAAAATTTAATTTATTTATATAATTATTTTCATACAAAAATAGGATTTTTCAAAGAAAATTCCTAACTTAACTAAGGTGACTTCTAATCACTTGAAATTTTTACTAAAGGTAGACCATGACTAGAGGAGCCTTTGGACCAAATTTCATGATTTTTTGAATTTTATTTGAATTTTAAGAATTATTTTAATTTTTAGGGTATTTATTAAATATAAAGTATTTTAAATGGGGAAAATTAAGTTTTATATTTTTGAAAAGTCTGCCTGAGGTCAAAGAACTTAGATAAGAAAATTTTACATTTTTTTGAATTTTATTTGATTTATTGGAATTATTCTAAATGAAAACTCATTTTTAGCCTTTAAAAATCATTTTTAAGCTTTAAAATTAAATATCTTTGTTTAGAAAACTAGGAAAAATAATCTAACTGTTCCTAAGTGATTGGGAATCAATTTAAAATATTTCCATGAGTTTGATTATTTTTGTGTTTATTTATGGATTTTTAATTATTTTAGATATTTAAAAATAGGCTAAAAATGACGTTTTTATTTTAAACATCATTTTATTTCTAGAAAATACCTCCAATCACAGAGAGCTCAAAAAATAAGTTTTTATAAATTTTTGTGTTGTATTTTGATTTTTAAAAATCATTTAAATGCCAAAAATGATGTTTATCTTTAAAAATCAACTTAAGTTATCAAATGAACTCAAAATATTTTGAAATTTTTATGGTGAGTTATCTGGATCATAAATAACAGTGGTGATTAAAAATCAAGTCATTTAAATATTTATATCTTTCAAAATTAATTTCCTTAATGATGTAGAGTTTATGAAAATTGAGTACATTTTAAATGACTTGACCCTTGAAATTATTTCCTAAAGCTCCTCTAGTCATGATGGACCTTCCAAAATTTTCTTGGAATTTTGTAATCAACATACTAATTTTCATGATTATTTTAAGTAAATAATGCACATAGACTTGAAAAATGTGATCCTCTATCTAGGGACCTCCTCTGACTTTAGAAAAATCAAAGAATGATCTTCTTGATAGAGGCTACAATATGCAAAAAATTCAAGCTATGATGATAAGTCTACATGAATGGAGAATCAAAAGATTCAAATTAGTATTTAATTAAATAAAAATAAAATATGAATCACATGGACTTAAAATTACTTCCACATTATTCTCTTCTGTTCACTTAGCAAGAGTGTATTTTTATTATATTTTTGTGATTATTCTACACAAAGTTATGGATTTTTGAAGATAAGGGAGTTTAAATAAATATAAAAAGCCCTTTTTTTCTACTTATCCACGTGGCGCTCAGTCAAACTACGGCGGCTCCGAAGCTCCACGCGGCACGCTCCCATTTGATGCCGCCGTCCACGCCAGCAGCCATGCGTCCAGCTGTTTGTGTAAAGAAGCACTACCCGACTTCATCTTGGTTGTCCATTCGATACACGCTTGATCAAATGACTCACCATCATTATCCTCGATAGAGTGATCCCGTGATCGTCCACATTAAAACCCTAAGATCTCAGCCTAGACTCAACCAAATTGCCTTGGGTTTGATCCTATGGACTCGTCTAAGTGAGGTAAACACACCATACGATAATCATGCAATTAAATTAAGCCTAATCCAATGGAGAATAAAAATAGGTTTGGGATGGAGATAAGTTTTGTACCTTTGCTCTGAGAAATGAAGCTTCAATCAGAGCATCTTGGCGCGTTTGTTGGGGTCCAAGGAGGCTAGGGATTAAACCTCTTGCTGTGGTTGCGGCCTAGATATGTTTTCGATCATAGTCGGATTTGGGTGTTGGTCTAGAGCTATAGTAGAGGCTCTGTGAGAGAGTAATATGATGGGGCTTTTGCTTCTTTCTTTATTGTGAAGGTTTAGGTAGAGTTAATTTAATTTTGGTGGAGTGTGGATGTGTAATCAGTTCTGTCCTGGTTTTGGGCAGAGGGTTGAGCTCAAAATGAAGCTTCCACAGTGGAATGTTGTGGAGGAGGAGGGTTGGATTGCATTGAGGGGATCTCAGAGAAGCATTATGAGCAGTTTGGGAGGCTCTCTCTATAAAATTCTCAGCACTTAGTTTAACAGCCATGGAGGTGGCCTTTTATAAAAATGGGGTTATGGTGGATTTCATGGCCAATTAGGGGGTGTAATGTGGTGCTTAGGTGGAGGGCAGAGGAGCCTTAAATTCAATTTGGCTGAGCTCACCTCTAGGTTTGATTTGGATGAAGTTCCATAGGGGTGGCTCTTAATTTGGCCATTTTCCAGCCACTAGGCTGGCCGGCTGGCCAGGGGGAGGTGGCCAGGTGCTCAGGACATCCTTAAAAATCTATCACAACAATTTAATGCAAATGTATTTTGATTTGGCAAGGATATCTTAAGCATGTGTATTTTTTGGAATAAGATCTCTTAATTTTTTAGAATTTTGGTCCATGGGTCATCTAGCTTGGGTTAGATGTGTTTTGGCTTAGCCCTAGGGGTCAACTAATGGCTTAGGTGGAGTTAATTTGGTTGCTTTAGGGTGGTTAGGTCACATTTAGTGCATGGGTCCAAGTGGATGCAAATGACCAAATCTTTGGTTTGGTCTAGGCTATCCATGTCAGTTGGCCTAAATAAATGTAGAATTTGGTGTGGATGATCATAATGAACAACTTTGGTTAAGGATGGAAGTGGTTTTGAGTTTAATTGATGGGATTTGAGGTAATTTTGAATTTTAATCAATTTGGTCATGTTGGGCTAGGCTTGGGTCTAGCTTGAGCTAGCCTTGGGATAATTCCAAATTGATTATTGTAAATGATCAATAGGGACCCCATGAATAGTTTTTAACATGAATTGGATGCAAATTTGAGGGTTAAGGCAATCAATTGGGTGAAATTTGGGGACTTAGCCAATTTGAGGCTAAA